>CM034154.1:209429569-210029569 GCA_019776745.2 Taxus chinensis
AAATTGGGGCATTACTGTTTGGGTTTTTAGACAAAAACGTTTTCTGCATTATTCATTGCATGCTTGTTTATCTGTACAACTGGTATAATCCTAACAAGTATTGACATTCCAAGTTGATATTCATATTTGTACATAATTATAAGGTTGATATATCATTTATTTGTCATTGGTTGGGGTTTGGTGACCTCATTTTCAGTCACTTTTATTGGTTGTACTTTTGTTATTAAATTAATTTCCATGTATGTTTGTGATTGGGTTTCATGGTGAAAATTGCCCTAAAATGTTCCTAAAAGGTTTATATATGTTGTAGATGAGTTTTATGGTGATATTTGGTTAAATTATTGTTCTTTGCAAGTTGTTGTCTGAAAAATCAGACTATTGTACATTGATGTTCCATTTTTCAGTTGTTGGTCTAAAAATTCAAATTATTTTCAGTTTGGGGTTTGTGTGATTTCCTTGTTTGTGTGGTTCAACCCTAGAAAGGGACATTACAGTGGTATCAAGGCTTCAATCTTCCCATCCTAAGGGTTGCATGTGAGGTGAAGAGAAGATGGATAGGATGATGAAAATGCAAGAAAGACTAGTGGACACCTTGAAATTACTTGCCCTCGCTATGCAAAATCCGCATGGGGGAAGGACATTCAAATAGGAAAGGGTTTCTTGCACAATTTATGATAGTTGGAGGGAGAGGCCATTTTCATCAAGGCCCTCTAGACCTACTTTCGTTGCTAAGGAGGAAATCACAACCAAGGAAGAACCTAAAGTTTCAAAGGTAAATAAAGTTGTAGCTAGCTTTGAAGAGTATCAAGCCCTTCTAGAAGTTATTCATGATGCCCTTTCATTTTCTAAGTTTGTAGGATGGAGAAAAGATTGAGTGGACATTGGAACTTGGTCCAAGCCTTGAGCCATGCACAAGAGTCATGGGAAGGATATCCCAACCCTAGAGGAGAAGAGCCCCTTCATGTTGGCAAAGAGAGAAGAGGCTACGGAGCTTGATGAAGAGGGAGCCAAACTCCCTAGTTCGCTATGCAATGATGGAAATGACTATCCTTCTAAGGCTAAGAAGGAAAAAGATATATTGCAGCAACTGGCTACCAAGAGGGAGCAGCCCTTGGGAATCTTAGAAATCCCTAACACTCTTGCCAAAGTGGAGCTCTTGATTGATTTTCCGAACAACACTACAAAGACACAAGGTTTTGGAGAGATTGAGAAGGCTAAGCCCAAGAGGGAAAAATCATATTTACAAGGTGTTGAAGAGAAGTTGGAGGTTGAAGCATAACTGAAAAATCAGATAGTAATAGGTGGCATGATAATAGGTGGTAGAAATGATGATTGGTGGGGTTCCAAGCATGCTATCATAAAATTTTGCATGATTGTCATAGGCACTTCCAACTTGTCTACCATCTTGGTGGTGGTGATACCCAAGAAGGCAGTAAGAAGGGGAAATTGTTTGCACACTTTAGAATCAATTCCAATCATCCTAAACCAGTTTTTGAGCAAGAAAGCACCTTCTAACAATTGTAGCATGAGTGGAGACAATGGCAACAAAGTTGAACATGACGGATTCCACCATAAATTGTTAGTAAGACAAAGAGGTGGTTGTTTGGAAAGAAATTCCAAGCATTTCATGATTGTTGTAGTCAGTATACAACCCATGTACAATCACTCTAGTCCTATTTTTATAAAGGGACGGATTGCCTAATCATAAGAGCAAAGTGGAATGGCAAATACCTTGACCCAAGGGTCAATTTGAGGATTGTTCAACACAGGAGGCATGTTGTTTGGTGCATTTCCAATTTGTTCTCAAGGTTTTGGGGCATAAAAAGACATCTTAATAGCTAGGAGTTGTATTCACTACACTCTAACATACTTGTACTATTTTGTGCAAATAAAAGTGGAATTCCAGTTCTTATCACTTTGACTTTGAAAGAAGGAATGCAGGAGTACAAGGATAATTGGAACAACATGGGAAAAAGTGTGGGCAAACCATGCTTGGAGGATGAATATAGAAAGCCAAAAAGTGTTTCCATTCATGTCTACAGAGCATGAAGGATGGAGAAGGGGACATGTTTTTTCTTTAATGAGTTTGTTTCATGTGCAGGTACATCAAAGAAGGAGCAACTGAGATCTATTTGGGATTTGGGTGCTTGCAATTGCTTAAGGGCAAGCAATTTCGAGAAGGGAGGACTGTAATGTCCCCTTTTTCAAATCAATCCAAATTGAAGGTTTCTTGTTCATTCTTCTTCTCGTGGGCAAGAAGAAGATGAACAAGGGAAGTCCTTGGGTTGCATTTCAGTTTTCTTTCATAAATATTTTTATTTTTATTTTGTATTTTGCCCTCTAAAGCAGGTCAGCTGGGTTGGAGAGCTCTTAAAGTCAAATTAAAAATTAAAGCAAGCTTCTTAAGAGGTTGGTCTTGGGGAAACTCCTACCTTATGACCTTTGGTGCCACTATAAAGATATGTAAGGAGTCGCATAGGCTCATTTTAGGCATCTTTGGCTTATATACTTTTATCTAATTGGTTCTAGGGTTGGTTGCTCTAATTCAAATCCATTAAGACGCAAAAATCCATTAGTGTGGCAAGGAAGGAGGACAAAACCCACCCTTGTTGAAGGTTAGAGAACAAAAGCTCTCCAATTCAGTGGTGTTGAGGACATTCTTTGAGGACTACCTTACTGGTTGGCAGCTAGGGCTTTTAGAAGAAGGAACATCAAGGGTTTTGGTATCATTTTAGGCCCCTCTCCTAGGGAGTGACTTGTTTAGGAGTGTAATTGGGTGCTTTTTAGAGCGTGAATTGACATTCCAAGTTGATATTCAGATTTCTACATAACTATAAGGTTGATATATCATTTATTTGTCATTGGTTGGGGTTTGGTGACCTCATTTTCAGTCACTTCTATTGGTTGTACTTCTGATGTTAAATTGATTTCCAATTGGGTTTCATGGTGGAAATTGCTCTAAAATGTTCATAAAAGATTTATATATGTTGTAGATGAGTTTTATGGTGATATTTGGTTGAATTATTGTTCTTTGCAAGTAGTTGTCCCAAAAATCATATTGTTATACATTGTTGTTCCATTTTTTTAGTTGTTGGTCTAAAAAATCCGATTATATTTAGTTTGGGGTTTGTGTGATTTCCTTG
The DNA here is from genome assembly GCA_019776745.2 of Taxus chinensis. Classification (NCBI taxonomy): domain Eukaryota; kingdom Viridiplantae; phylum Streptophyta; class Pinopsida; order Cupressales; family Taxaceae; genus Taxus; species Taxus chinensis. The sequence continues at coordinate 209,432,713 of CM034154.1, forward strand.
TTTGTGTGGTTCAACCCTAGAAAGGGACATTACAATTTTTCGGAATTTGGGAGGCCATTATTGAGCCCAAACAAGCACACTTTTTCAAGAGTATTCTTCATCAAATTTTACCAATCGACTCACACTCAATGCACCTTGGGATGAATCACCCGATTTGCTCATCTTGTCACCACTCAGAGTCAATCAAGCACATTTTTTGGTACTACAAGTGAACTCAATCTAATTGGCATTGGATGCATACCGTTTTTCAACTTTTCCACTTTAAAATGTTCATTTGGAAAATGGTGCTTTTGGGGGAACTCAACCAAGCTTACTGCAAAATACAAACAAAATTGGCACATTTTTTGTTATGAAATCCTTTATCAACTATGGAAAGCTAGAAGTGATGTTGATTTCAATCATATCTCTTTTGAAGAAATGTTTTTTTATTTCTAACAGAGTTAATGTGCCCTCCAATGTTACTCTCTAGATTAAAGTTCCCCTGAAGGTGGCACATCTCTAGCACTTGCCCAACCACTGGGGCAATGCACCTTGTGATGTAAGCCGAGATCCTTCAAACTCAACTCACCACCACTCTCCCCATTGGGACCTTGGTTGTGGCCAGCACAGAAGATCTCGCTCTCACAATAGACACCACAGTGTCTCCCTGCAACGGCGGTATCCTTCTCCATCTCGCAGCTCTCAAGGTAGCAACCGTGGTGGCAAAGGCCACACAAGTTTGGACTCTACTGATTAAGCAGCACCTTTGCAAAGGAAGTTCTCCAGCTTGGCACTGGTCATTTCTCCTAATCACTAGAATGTTTAATGAAGAGGAAAACAAAGTAAAAGAAAAAGATGATGGGTGGAAACCGTCAGATGCTACCAACTCACTTGGTAGTGGATGGGAAGGCAGGGGGAAAAACCTAATGATCTTCCTCCTTACCATACTAGTTGTGGTCTTTTTTGCACCTTTTTGTTCTAGCTCTAATTTTTATTAAAAAAACTTGTTTAGTTTGCTAAGTTAGTCTTTAACTTTCTTTTATTTTGTCGATGAGACTCTCATAAAGTGATTCATCCATTCACTTTTTTGTACAATTAACTTGTACTTTATGTTTACATCAATATGTGAGAAACGCTTTTCAAAAAAAATGATGAAATTTATGTACTAAAGTTGACTAAATGAAAAAACAAAATTTAGGCTCGTAAACTAGGGGAGAGGACCCTCTAACCGAGCAGGGACTAAAACATGTACATCTCTTTTCACCATAGGTTGTTGACAAAAGCACCAATAGTTGTTCACTTTTTGGTTAATTACACTTTTTAAGAGTCAATGAGAATGTGACACATGGGGCGCTCGGTCATTGGTCCCTCTTTCGAATGCTTTATACCCCTAAAATTAGGTGCACAGTTATAGGTTCCTCTCCCCTACATTCAAATTCCTACCAAAAAAAAAAAAATTATGCTATGATGAAATTCCTCGTGGGATCCCATCAAAACATCAATCGAAGTTCAGGTATGTCTCTTTTTTCTGTAAATTCAAGAGGGTTTGCCCTACTGAGATTGAGTTTGAGTTTGCCAATCTCTTGTCATGACAGAGCTGAAGTGATTCAAAAAACTTAAGCTTGCACATTTCAAGAAATTCCATCTGAGTGGGCGTGATTCAAATTTATGGGTGTGAGCTTATAATTGATTTCCAGTCCCTACAGCATCATTCATCACTACAGTGAGCTATATATAGAGGAAAATAGAGCCCCATTGATGACCGTTAATTTTGACAAAAGACGAGGGTTTACAGGTGGTGACATTCCTGCAGAACGTCCATCGAGGTGGAAGCAGGACCCAGCTCTACTATAGGCTTACCTTATATTTGAATTTTGTTGATTTTATGTCTCAGACAAAATCATGAGTTGTGTGAAGCTCTGTTTAGAAAATCCGTTATCTCATCAGATTTTGTATGTCACCTAAGAGGAATTCAATACGTAAATCTCATCACTTAACACACTATCGATGTTTCAGTACATCACAAATAGCCGTAAAGTTTGTGTCTCGGTTTTAGTTCTTGTCATCAAGAAATTATCAGTTTTGCAAGCCCATTCACTGACGTATCAGAAGATATAGCAAAGATCGTTGCTGATAATCTGTAACTGGCCCGTGATTCTAATGATCTTCATCTAATTTGTCTAAGAGTCCAGTATCAGCAGAACCTAATTTCTGCAATTTCGTGTACAGTGGTTTCTCAACTTTTGATTTCAATAGAAATCTTTATTTTAGTTATTTAAAAGAATAAAAAATATTCAGCCTAAATAATTTTTTACCAGTCTTGGAAAAGTTCAAAAAAGTAAGACATGCAAAACATGCCTATTTATTTTTGGTTTGCGTCATTGACATAGTCAAGAAGGGTGAAAATTGCCATGTTAGCTTAAGCATACACTTGCAAATACAGCATCTAACTTCCATTTGTATTTTATAAACAACACAAAACCACAGTTGACTTTCAAGCAACCTTACCATAATGGACCGTCCCATAGCATATTGTTAGGTTGCATTCATTGCTGTAATGGGTACCAATCAACACCCAATAGTGACCATAGGTGTGGAACATAGGTGCGGAACATGATAAGATGAGATCCTTATACAACTGTTGCATATTGTTCTAAATGGTACTTAACAAATTTGAATGATGTCGTTACATCTAGCAACAAGATGACAAGGACAAAAGCATTCATGGTAGAAACAGATATAACTGGTTGTGGCAGAAACATTGGAAGAAGCTCATTCCAAAAGTTTAGGCCACATACAATCATGCGGATTAGTTGTCTAACTGCACTTATTAAAACTGCTTCCCGTTGCTCTTGAGTCTTTCATGTTTGTCAAAGAGATTTAATGGCATGTGCCCTCATGTTAATGCTTCACTGCTATCTCTTTGAAGAGCATTTCAGCACCTTGATGCTTTCAGGAATGCAATCTGGTCGCTAACTTCTACAGCCCAAAATTAATTCCCTTTTCACTTCCTATGTGTAAATTCTGGGGCTGTATTTCAGCTTCCTTTATCCCTTTCCAAACTTCAGAGTCAATATCTGAACCGGAACTCTCCTTGTTATATTCATCCTATGAATTGAAATTGGTACCTTCTGTTCCAGCTCCATGTTCAGTGACTCTATCTTCAGGTTTTAAAATCTCTTTCAAATCGTCCAATATGTATGGCTCCATCAACTTCCAAAGACGCATCGCATCCTTACCCTGACATCTTATTTGAAAGAGCTTTCCACACCTATTAATGACACAATCTATTGACTTTGCTTTGAAGGCCTTTACAATAATTTCACCCTCTTTGACTCTGTAGCTCATTCCATAAAAGACAATATCTCCAGATGTGCTTTTCCATCCTCCATACATATACCAATATGCTAAAGTACGAGGCGATAGCCACCGGTGTATAAGGCGTGGAATTGCCATCTTTCCCCCTGGTCTGAAATGGTCAGCATAAAACCGAAAACTATGATGATTGACAGTAGAAAAGTGCCACGGCATCTCTTCAGCTTGAGCATTCAATCGATCCAGTGGCTTTAGCCATTCAAAAAAATTAACATATAAATTTGTTTTCAAGATATCACAGAACTCAAGTTTTTTATTGAACTCAAAATGAAGTTCAAAGGTCTTGTTTTTGTCGTGCGATTCTAAAATGGCACCAGACAATAATATGGCAGTTGAAATTTCACGCTGCTCTGCAGTAAGTGTCAAGCTGAGATGCCTATTAATGTCTTCATTTCCCAAATTAATAGAATATTTGATTGGTTGCATCAATAAGGGCTCAACATCATATTTTTTGAGGCACATTTGATCATACAATTGTCGTATCTTTGCTCCTTGACCAGCATTAAGATAGCCCTCTAACATGATGTTGCATGCTTTGCTTTTGATACCCATCGCACCATCCTTTTGCAAACCTGTGAAAACTTCCTCAGCCTTCTCCAACTTACCACATTTGATCAGAGATTCAAGATATAAATCATAGGCTACCCGATTGGGTCGACACTTTGTCATACATCGAGAAAATGTGGATTCCACTTCATTATACATCAACAGGGACATATACATCCGCATCAAGGCAACATAGGATGATTGCAAGGGCTTCAAACCACTGTCCTCAAATTGATTCATAAAATTTTCAGCATGCTTTTTTTCCTGAGCATTTGATAATATCTGTATAATTTTCTCATAAGCAATCATGCTCATGGGGACCCCTTTCTCCTGCATTTCTTTGAAAATCGTCAAAGACTTCATGGGCTGCCCAGCCTTAGCATAAACTTCCATGCGATAGACAAAAGGATGAGAAGTTAGTTTATCTCCAGTGTCAAGAAGCTTTTCCCAAGTCCTTTCTGCCTCATCCACATCTGCACATTTGGAGCAAACCCTGAGAATTGAGACCAAAAAGTCTCCACTTTCCTTGATTCCTGACTGTTTCATAGTGTTCCTTATAAATTGGATTCTTTCGAGATTTATGCAGTCTTGATAACTGTGTAACCATATCAATCCTTCGTATGTACCTTTCTTTATCCTATGCCCTGCTGCTTGCATATTTTGAAACACAGATTCTGCTTGCTTTAAATAGTGTTTGGCAGTCCCTCCTGTTCCACGTAAGAGGGCCTTGAAAAGAGAATTATGTAAACTGGTAATTGGCTGATAGCCTCCAAGTTGAATCATGCGATTGTATATATCACTGGCTTCATCAACAGAACCTTGATCTGGTGTTTCAATGTAAGCCATGGTGAGCATTATAAATGTAGATTCACGAGGTACATGGCCCCGATCAATCATATCATCAAACACATCACGGCATCTTCCAACTTTCATGTCCTTGCCCAGAAAGTCTGCCAATTTAGTTGCAAGGCCAAGGTCAAATTTAAACCAATCTTGCTTGATCATCCATTTATACACCTGAGCGGCAAAAGCAAGAAACATAGAGAGGCAGGTACATGTCACGATCAAAGATTCTAAATAGAAATAATATTACTCCCAATTATATAATAAGCCAAAGAAATGGTATGGGAAAAACAGGATATTCCACAAGTATTCTCACACTCAAATATTCTAAAAGGTAAGTAATCTTTATTTCCAATAAAGTATTAGTAAAAACAAATCACGGAAAGAAAACAACAGAATGTTACACTAGCATGCTATCAATACAAAAGAAAATTGCACATCCCAGACAGTATTTGAGAAAATCTTTTATGAACAGCCAAATGAATGCAATTAAGAACCACAACATAGAACTAGTGATTTTATCATTTTTGAGGTTGGGCAACACCCAGTTTCAACAATCTAATACTACGAGTGTATAGTGAGCCAAGACAAACCTAAATTTTCCATTAAATTTGGCTTCAATTTTGCATCCCGCACTCTCCAATGGAAGCCACAACTATAACTAAGTTACCAGATTCACATTTTTAGTTGAATTTGAGTAAAGAGCTGGAATTTCAAAAAAGATCTGTAAAATTGAATAAGCAAATTTGGATATCAAAAATGTTGTAGACAGATCAAAAAATACTCTTAAATCCCTTCCCCCGTTTGACGGTGGTTGGGGTTTGCCTTGTTTTCTTTTCAATATACTTTTATCAATGGACAAAGGGTAAAAGTCAGTAACAAATTACATCCCCCAGACTCCAATTACGCCTCTAAACTAGACACAACATGAAGTTGTGAACCTAATTAAAGTTAAATTAGGCCTATAATTAAACAAGATTGAATCCTTGTAAGACATATTTGGATTATTTATATCAAATATTCAGAAAGCCAACAAATCAGGCAAATTCCATTGCAGATGGAAGTGAGAATGAAGGTCAACCAGCAACCAGGGCCTGAAAAGTTTCAGCCCTCTCCCTAGATGGAGATATTTATAATTTCTCTAATCCACCTATGTTTTCCTCTATAATTATCTTGGTTTCTTACTGCCATTCTATTTCATATTTTCGTTGTGGTATCACCTGCACTCCTTTAAGATTGCACAATGCAACAAACCTTTAGAATAAAGAAGTCCAACTAACCAAAATAACAGAAATGAAACAAAAGAACCACCATAATGGAGGCAAGCATGGATGCTGCCAGACATGAGAAGCATAAAGGGAAAACAGAAACTGATGTCAGGATATGTATCACGTAAAGGTGGATTGGCAAGTTTGAGTTTACTACTCACTCTGGTCAAGAGGTCAAAACCTTGGAGCATAAAATTTGGACAATGCAAAAGGTAAATGGAAAAAAAATCCACTTGTGGGCTTCCATTAGTGGGTCTCATATGCCAACTTGGTGTCTCACTTTGCGGTGATCTCAAAAACTACATTTTCCTTTATATCATCATTAACAGAGGTTTTTTTAATTTACTAGATAATTTTTTAATTAGTAAAAACAGTCGAGCATATAACTAGAATATATGGTGCACTGACCCTGCAAGTATATTAGCTTCTATTCAAATGAAAAGAAATCTTAAATGCACACTTTCCCTTGATTAAAGTCCACCAAAAGGAATGATTGTTGAATGAGAGACCCCAACCTGTTGCATTACCTTTCCATTCAGAGAATGGTTTACATTCTGCCAATTTGCTCTTGTAATCATAACAGCTAAGCAACTTTTGTTGGATCTAGAGTGACTTATGAGAATTAAGTTATGAAGAGACAAATATTTCCATTGCTTATGTCGACTCTGATAAGGACATTCCAGGCTTCCATTCCATTGATAGACCAAATAATTTGTGTATTATTGTACCCTTTTTGAATAACATGGAAAATTTCCACCTTGAGAAGTTGTCAAGAGGGTAAGCAAGGGAGCACAATATGTGCCACAAAGGACTTATTTCTTGGAAAATTCCCCATAAAGAAACTAGATGCGAAAAATCACCATGCACCCTTATATTGCTTGGTTTTTTTGCAACCCCAAACCAGATGTAAGAACAGGAGCACAAAGGGAGTGCCTTCAATGTTGAATGATGGTCACCGGAAGGTGACCAGTTGAAAGAACTTACTAAACAACTGACAGCCAAAAACTCCTTAGTGGGCTCAAGAGATGCCTTCCACATATCCTAAATGCAGCTGTACCAAAAAGGATTCTAGTAAGACAGTTTCCAGATTTCATTAAGCCTGCCACTGACACCAATGTCCCTGTGAATCTTACTATAACCATTGGTCGGAGTACATGGGATCCAACTATTTGGGACTAAACATGTTTATAATCATCCTAATGCCTCGAAGATAAATGTAAGGCACTTTACAAAGGGATGTCACCAAGAGTGATCCTGTTTTGTGAAAGGACATGAAACCACCAAATGGAATGATTTTGAACAAGAGGTCATCTCTTGTCTCTTTACTTCCCATTTTTGGTACAGTGTACATGCCTACCAACTTGCCCATATCAATATGCTCTTGAAAACAAAAGAGCTTAGCAACTTTCATTGCATCCAATGTGAGGATCAAGCTCTGAAATGACAAACGTTTCCAGCCGACTTTACTTCAGGGGCAACCCGGTAGCTAATATTTACTTGTAAAGGACTTTCAAGGCTTCCATTCCTTTGATAAACCAAATAATCCACTCAGCACATGCAGCTTGGCCCTGTCTAAGGATATTAATGATGCACAAACCACCCACATCGTTGGGTGTATATCCAATATCTCGACTGACAAAATGGAATAATTTCTTACCTTCTGCCATGGCTCAAAAAGGGAAGCACGTGAGCTTAATCAAAATTACATAAACAGTGCTTGGCATTACTCAACATGATGAGTAGTAATAAACATACATTGTACCCAAGCTCTTGGAACACATTTGAAATCTGGCAACCAGCAACACAGGCTTAGTAACCCAATAATAAAGCTCATAGTTACCAGCTCCGGAAATCCGGATCCGTTCGGGAGGGCAAAAAAATCCGAAATCCAGAATTCTTGAAAAAATTGGAAAAATACAGTCCAAAATATATGAGTTGAATTTTACAAATATGAAAATTTGACAAATACAATGAAAAAAATTAGTAATGTAATGTAAAATGTCATATTTTTTAATATATAATATAAGGTTGATAGTTGACTGTTTTTTCCAGAAAACTACAGAAAATTTTAAAAAATTAAAAAATAATTTTTTCCCTAAAATAGGGCCGACCCGGACAGAATTTATCCGGGATGGCTGAAAAATCCGGATCCAGCCGGATTTTGTGCAGATCCGGCCGGATTTGGTAACTATGCTAAAGCTTCTTCTCAACTCTATCCAACACATTTTGCCACAATTTTTCCGGTGAAGAGCCAAAGCCAAAGGGAACACCCAAAAGATTAAAAATGTGACAAGGTTGAATCAAGCCCCACTCGCACCCAATTAATGAGCCTGGATCTAGATGATAGAAAATTCGCAACACTTTGTGGCTTCTATCACATCTTGTTTGTCCTCTAGATGTAAGGAACAAGTTGCTAACAATGGGCCCATTTACCATATATTGGCTAAAAGGAGACAACAAAATAATCCGCTCGATTTTTCATGTGGCTGTTCCCTAGGCTATTAATTATACTGAAGTGTCAACCAAGAACACATATAACATCAACAATAGTGGAAATCCCTAGCAAATTGGCCTAAAGAGGCAAAATATGTCACTCCTTTCACCATTAATGATAATGGTGATCTCAACATGCATAAAAGGGGTTTGAACCATGCTCTAAAAGTACAATCCAAAGCCTAATATCTTGAGTGGGGTGATAATAAAGGCCACTCAATCATAGGCCTTCTCAAAATTGATTTTGATGAACTTGTACGGCTCAAATATGCAGGCGTACTATGTGCCTTGCCACAAATAAATAATGTTAATGAGGATATACGAACCTCAAATAGAATCAGTTCGCTTAGGCCAAACTACTACTGATAATAAAGACTTGATCATTAAAAACAATGCCTTAGCTAACATTTTATAACACACATTAAGCAAGGAAATCAACCGCTAGCCAGTAATTAACTTGTGATTGCAAGCTATGGAGATTAATTTAAGTTTCGTCTGATGATAAGCTCACTGAGTGATAGATTGGCAAGTGCCTTCTGATAAACTTCAAGCAAATATAGATTTGTACATTCCCATGTATCTTTATAAAATGTGTACGAAAAGCCATCTCTACCAAGATATTTTCCATCAAATATTTCTATAAGACTTTTTCATCTCCTCTAAAGTTGATCCACAGGGATAAGGAAAACCAATTCATTTCATCATCCAACCAAAAAAAGCCCAAACTCAGTCAGCAGCAAGACTCCAAAGGGTGTATTTCTTGGATGATGGTGAAACTGCGACTTAATGCAGAGCAATGGTTGCACAACCACTGGTATTTTCAAAGAGACTAATACAAAACCGCTGGTCCACGTTAACTGGTGGTTTTGCCCACCATGACCGTAGAGGTACTGTAACAGCAGAGGACGGTGTCTCTTCAATTTCCCTGTAATGTCTCCTTTTCCAAATTAAGAGCCTAAAAGTGGACTTCTTGCCATCCCCTTTCCGTGGCAATGAAGTTTGATTGAGCAAGGGAAGAAATTGCATTTTTATTTTCAGTTTTCTTTATTAAATTTGATGTTTTTTTAGTGTTTTCTTTAATAAGGCAGGTCGGATGGGTTGGAGGAGTCTTAAACGCAAATTAAAAGATAAAAAGAAGCCCAAGGAGGTCGGTCCTTTCTAATTGGCCTTTGGAGACAAGCAAGGGCTATAAAAGGAGGCTTATGACTTCATTTTCAGGATCTGCTTTTGGCGAATTTATTCTAAATTGATCTTTAGGCGGATTGCTCTTAGTTCTTTCCACTTTTGGGCAAAAATCAAATTGTGTGGCTCTTTCCAAGAGGGACAAAAACCCTTCTTGTGACTGGTTGGAGGACGGAAATCCTCCATCCTTGGTTGAAGTGAAGTCATATTTACAAATTTGGACATTGAAGGATAAACGAAGTCATATACAAATATTTGCATGCATTTATAAGTCTCTCCTAGTTGGAGCAACTTGAGTTAAAGTGCAATTTGGTGCCTTCTAGGGCACATAACTCATTTTTCTTTCATATTCAAATTTTCCATAATTTATAAGGCTGGAAACATTTATATTTTGTGGAGTTTGGGGTTTGGAAACCCCCATTTCATAATTTTCTTTGAGTTGTACTTCTGTTGCTTTCAATTAATTTTCCAGTTGTGTTTTCAATCAAATTTCATATTGGAAAGTGGCTTAAATACTTCCTAAAATACTTATCTATATTTTGGATGAGTTATTTGAGGAATTTCAAGTGTTTTTCATTCATTTCCGGACTGTTATAAATTTCTGACTGATGATTTCCAGTGGTCATAGAATTCATTTTGCTGGTCCAAAAATCAGACTTAAATCAAATTGGGGTTTGTGCTAATTCCTTGTTTTTCAGTTTCCGCCCTTAAAAAGGATATTACATTCCCAAACGGTTGGGGATTCTTTGGTGCACAAAAGGGCGTTCCCAAGCATGTTAATAAGAGGCACGAGTTCAAAAAAGGAAGGAGAGTTTGAGTGATAGAGTTGATGTTCAGTTGGTTGTAGAAAGGATTGTAGAAATAGGAGCAGAGAGGAGCTTGAGGAGCAAGATAGCATGATGCGTGTTGTACTTGTTCTATTAAATTCTTTGTAATCTATCTTTGGCCTTATGAAGATTGGAAGGCTAGGAAATTGCCACTTCCAATTAATTTTTCCCCGCCATGGGGTTTTCCAAACCAAAATCATTGTGTCCTTGTTGTTTTCATGGTTCACACTATTGTTCACGTTCATTTTATTTCATGTTTCAGTTCTGAAAGTATTGTTTATGTTCCTCGTAGCACACCACAATAAACTTCAAGTTAATTAAGAATTCCAAACTATCATTTTGAAGAGAATTCAGAGTAGCACAACACTCTTGTGATATTGTAGATTCTATTAAGCCATAGAACTAAGGAGTTTACAAATCATGTTGGTATCAGATCTTGATGATTGATAGTTGATTTCTCTAGTTTTTATAGTTGGTTTAGTTGTGATTGAATAGGTATAGGTGTAATATGGGAAATATGTTAAAACAAGAGAAACTCAAAGAGCTCGAGGTGTTTAATAGCCAAATCCAGGATGAGAACACTTTCCTGAGATCCATGTTTTGCTACTTAGAAGAGGAGATAAAACAACTGAAAGATGATTTGTAAACCAAGGACGAGCTCTTGGAAAAGTTACATCAGCAGTTGTAGAATTTTGAACAAAAAGATTTACCTTCCAGTATAGATGCAGAGACCATGATGGATGAAAGCATTGTAAGTTCACATTGCAACACTTCCTCCACCCAATTAGTTTCAGATGTGATTTTTGGTGATTTTGAGAAACACCTAGAGGTATTGGCTTGAAACTGTTGTTTAAAATGGATTTTGATGGAAGAGGTCTAGGAAAAGATGGCCAAGGCATTTCTAACCTAATATAGGTCAAGGATTTTCCTTGTTATGTAGGTTTTGGTTACATTAGTGTAACTAGAAACTAGAGAGAGTTCCAAGCATGCTAAAGGAAGACAATATTCTAACAACAAAGTGACTACACCAATAGTACAAAAAAATTCCTCTAGGAAGAGGAATACGTCATCACATCCGGATGGAAATAGGTGTACATGAAAAATAAGGAGAGGTAATGAAATTCCACCTCATCGTTCTTACACTCAGCATAGCACTAGAGGGAACAATGTAAGTTCTGAAACTTCTGATCCTCTTTTTCAGTATGAACAATATGGCTATGATATACATAAAATGTGGAATGCTTTTCCTTGCACTTTTTTGGGGAAATTAACTATCCTGTTGCCAGTTGTTGGAAGAGAAGATCATTGCTGAAGAAGTTAATCCCTTTAGTTAGAGATAAGGCAGGTGATGAAGACCAACCTCATCGTTCAGAGGAGAGAAATGGAAAAAGCGATTACTCATCCAAGAAGGAGGATGAGAGGAACACATGCACTCATTATCACATGAGTGGACATAAGGTTGAGAGACGATGGAAAATTCATCCAACAATCCATATGAGAAATGGTAAGAAAAAGTTGGTTTATAAAGAATTTGATAATTTACGAGCTGATTATGAGACAACCTTGGATCTATCCACAGATTTCCCCTCAAATTATTCCATTCCATTTCGACATGGACAATGAAAAATATTTTGTTTGGATAGATTTGATAGCATAGCTGATGATTGATTTTAACATGCTATAATTCAGATCTTGTGGTTATGGGAATTCTTGAAGGGAAATTAACCCACTTGTCAACTTTGAAATTATGGAGTACTAGATGAGAAGTCTCATCACAGGTTTTTCATGCTTGTATTTTATCACATTTAAAGTAACTCCATTATGTTTTCACATCAGGAAGTTTACCATTTAGGGAATGTAATAATGATGTAGAAAAATTCATTGGAAGATTTCCGAATCAGTCAGACTAGTCTCCTTGACATGGATTTGTATTTTTCAAATTGAATGTTTTGTGTGATGTTGTGATTCTAATGAGTTGACAATTTTCCATAGGAAAAGAATGACACAATTTATCCATTTTAAAGTAGTAGTTTTAGAGGCCATAGTGTCTATTACAGAGATCTTTATGAGATAGTGCAACAATGCCAATACTAGGAAAATAATGTTTCAACTTTTGGTGGAACAAAAGCCTCCTCCTGGGGAGGTATGATCCAGATATCAGATAAGTGAGAATAGTTTCCCAAAATATCCTAGTATCATTATAGTATGGTAGATGGCTTCAGGAGATTTCTGACACCTATTGGAATGTGCAAAAAAGATATCATACACTCTGGATGCAGTCCATGCAAGAACACACTATTCGTAGGACAAAATAGGGCATGGTGACGCACCAACTAGATACATTGGTGAAAGTAAAAAAATGGATCATTGTGACATCATAGAGAAAAATAATAATTGCAAAACTCTAGTCTTTGATAGGCGTAAAAAGAGGTTACAACAGGGGGGTCCACTCTTGTTTCAGAAGGGGACTCAACCATCGTAGTATTCCAAGTAGCTCATCAAGCTATTACTGAGTTGAGGTCGATCTAGCAAACGAGCTACTCCGTGAGCTAAGACAGAGATGATTGATGAGTTGATAGGTAATATATCGGTCAATTATCATCGAGATACTATGGTGAGATAAGATTAAGTTCAAACTGAGCTCATGATAGAGCAATATGAGGCGAGTTAATGACGAGATAGTAACAAGCTATCTCTACACTGGCCAGCCACAAAGTGGAACTTTCAAACAAGGCTACCTCACCAACAATGGGCCAAACATGAAAATGGTGAAGCGTTAAATGTGGCCCAACTCATGAACAAAGTGGATAGTTTTGGGATTAATAAATCCCTCATCAACCTTATCCCTGACTAATGTGGGATAAACCCCCACACGCCAAAAAACCCATGGTAAAAGTGACTCAACCAACGACTCGGGAAGAAGATTCGAGGAAAACTTAGTGACGTGGTGGATGTGGGATACATGGTGAGGTAGCATGGGTGACAGCAGAGGTGACTCGGCAGGAAAGGCGAGCCTGAACAACATGGAGGGGAAAAATGGTCAGGAATGGTTTTGAACCGCCAACCTGCCCACACTAAGAAAACAACCTCAACGAACTCAAACAACTGATTTGGTTGGTTAAAAGTCATCTGATAAGGCCCTTAATTAAGAAAATCAGGGCTAAGGTGAGTATATAAACCCCCCCTCTATTTGAACACAACTCTCAAGTTCATTTTCCAAGCTTATAGTAAAAAGTGAAGAAATCAGGAGTGAGAGTGCCTTAGGAAATTTATCAAAGGCCTTCAAGACCTTTTTTTATAGGAAATGTAATTATGGGAGTTAATTATTTGTAACTCACCATATTATTGTAAAAGGATATTGTGAAGCGTTAGTCTTATTATGTCGATTCCCAGAGACATAATTGTGAAGTAGAGGGATGTGCAAGCACTAGAGAAGAATTTTGGATCTCATATTACTTTCACTAGGCATGTCATAAATACACGATATTATAAGAAGCTCTATTAGAGGAGTTGGAATTATTTGGAGGTTGCGGATAAGGATCATATTACGAAGCTCTTCGATGACACCATATCCCATTTAGCTCTGTGTAGAGACTAGAGGTCATGTAATAAAAGAGAAGTTAATAGGAGGGTGAAACTCGTCAACACCAAACACTATCTGACTTATCTCTGTGTAGATGATGGAGGCCGTGCAACAAAGGAGAAGTCAACATGAAGTGTAAAGTAAGGGAGCTCTGCTGGAACACTGAGAAAGATTCCAAGGCTAGTGTGGGTTCTGTTGGACCGATTGGCAAAGAGTTCATGGTGAACCATGAACTTCATTATATTATTGTAAGTTATTATTCTTATACTTGCAATCAGATTCTTATAATGAATCCGTTCATCAATTAAACGAACGCAGAGACATATGAAATTTCCAAACACTATTATTAACTCTGTGTAGTGTCTTTCATCATTGCATTGCATTTTATTTAAGTTTATTTTATTTTTGGGATAAAAATTAGAAGTAAAATATGTTGCATATAATGATCTATTGGTTGAGGAAAAGTTTGACTAGTTTATGGATCACTCTTCCTTCCCACGTCACATCTTTTCTTCTATATTAAGATAAGTACACTTTATAATATAATGTTTTTAGCAATCATGTTTATCATTATATATTGAAAATCACTTTGGGAGCTATATTATAGTTTACACATTAATGTTTATTAATTAAGACAAATTTACAAAATTGTATGCCCTTACACATTTAAATAAATAAGAACTAAATAATAACAAACTTATTTATTAATTTAGGGTGTAATTATTTGCCGAACATTATTGTTGATCAAATATCTTTCCTATCTCAAACCCTATCTTCCCTAGGGTTCTACATTGGTGCATGATTTTTTAATTTCATTTTATTGTTATTTATCCTTTATATTTTCGTGGATTGCTATGCAGTGTTATTTTATTATTCATATACCAATGATCCTGTTAGGACGAGGGATTGAATTAATATATCATATCAACATTAATGAAAATAATTAAACCATGCACATAACAAATTTACACAAAGACATAAATTTACGTGGAAAACCCCCAAGGGGAAAAAACCACAGTGAAAGAGATTATTCCATTTAACCGAGAAACATAATTTTGAGTCTAGGTCTCCCTCCTCACTTCTCTCCACCAATCCACACAAGGTGAATTCACCAATATGACCCAAGGTCATATTTATTTGACCCCACGGGTCTTGAACCATATTAAGTGACGTGGTGTGATTAATAGCACCCCAATTTAATATATATTTATTAATTAATAATAAATTAAACATAAACAACATAAGTTTATATTAAATAATTAAGAATATAAATATTTCTAATTATTTAATTATAAACTAAGGTTTATAACACACTTAATATTATGTTCTAACAGTCCCCTTTAATATTAAGTGGGGAACATATGCCAACATTACTTATTTATACAACAAGATTTACAAATCCATAAACCATAGTGAAGGTTTAGGATATCATATCACATTTGAAGGATTTATACACCTTCATCATGCTCAACTTACCTTTTGGTACAAAAGGATTTGGAATCCATAAATCAGTAGTGAATGATTTAGGCTAAGCATGATTTGTGAGACTACATCTCATAGTTTCTCATGGAAAATATCTCAACTAGCATCTCTAGGAGCCTTTTATAACACAAGGACCTCCTTTACAAATAAATGCAACATACTGGACTCTACACTGTAAACTTAGAGTGACAAGTTTATAAATATCATAAGGATCATTTTACAATGCTTTATAATGGAGAAGTATAGAGGAGAAGGATTCATCAACCAGCTGACCATTAGGAGGTGACATTTTCATGCACACTCCCCCTTAATGGAAACTCTGAAAGGCCAAACATTACATAAAACTTGCATAAATTTATAGCACACAATGGCCTTATAAACATATCTGAAACTTGATCTTCAGTCGAGTAGTATTAGAGATCTATATCACTGCAGAGAACCTTCTCTTCGGATAAAATTCATATGAATCCTCTATATGCTTCATTTTATGATGTTGAACAGATTCTTAGCTAGAGAAATGCAACTCTAAATATCACATAGAATAGGAGTACTTTCTTTAGCTTCCATGTGTATCTTCTTTCAACAGTCACTTTAGCCACATGGCTTCTTTCGCTACTTCCATTACACTTCTATACTTTACCTCAGTAGAAGAAATGGAGACTATTGGTTGTTTTTTACTAATCCAAGTAATGGCACATGTACTACAAACTTGAAAATCCATATATTTTATATCTAACACAACATCATCATGGTTAGAGTCATAATATCCATATAGATATCATAATAAGTATATAAATATTTACTGATTTCACTTTTAACCATATAGAAAACTTATATTGATAGGTTAAACTCAAGTTGTATAACAACTTAAATAACAATATGCTTACTAACTAACCATGTTATATTACCAATATGTTGAGTAATTTCAACATATTAATCTTGTAAAATATATATTATATGCAATCAGTATTGGACGTTTCCAATACAAACACAAAGGCATCCGCAAGTGTCGTTCGATATGCATATAATAATATTTTTAGTAATCACATACTAAATTATAATTTATAAATATTTTACAACAACATATGTATCTCCATTATCTATTCTAAGCCTTTAAAAATGTGATAAGACTATTAGATAACATATCTAAAAAGATAATCAAATCATGAAAGAATAATCACACCATATACTAAATAAGAAATATTCTCTTATTTTGGACACATTCAATGGATTTATGTGGATTTTTTTTCAAAACAATGATTGAGGAAGGGTTTCTGGTAATAGCTTAGCCCCCATGTAAGCACCCTTAACAAATTTCATAGGTGGAAAATTTAAGCCAAGACATGTCATACATGATCTAACAGAATGATCTCAGTTTTTCATGCCAAAATTTAACAACACTTTTGAATAAACAACTTGGAAATTGAAGAAAAACTTTTAAACACATATAAGCCATTTTTTATGCTTTCGGCTATAGTGATATCTAGTTCATTCTTAATAAACCATCAAAAATAAACTATATTTATTCTAAATTTATCTATGAATGAAATCAAATTATTTTTCAATCCAATACCATACAAAAAAAATGTACTTTTATAAAGTTGCTACATTAGATCTATGATTATTCTCTTCATTATCGTTTTGATTTTGATTTGGTTTATTACATTATTTATTTTTTATTTTTATTTTTATTTTTAACTCTACGGTCTTCTTTCTTATGACAAAATTGACCACAATTATAACATTTACCATCAAAATTTATTCTTAAGTTTCCAGGTTTCTTATCTTTACTAGGTGGTTTAAAGTTTGGTTTTTTATTCTTGTTAAATCTAGAAGGATTTTTAGATCTCTGAGTGAGAAGTTCCTAAGTTGCATTCTCTTTCGAATCAACATTAGTCATAACCTGATCTTCCTAGATCAAAAGAGCACTTAGAGTTTGCAAGTTAGGGGATGTCCTTCTAATTTTGATATTTAGAATTCAATATTGAAATGAAATTTATAAATCTTTCATGTATATTCAATTGAATAAAGTACATTAATTTATCATGAATTAAATTATAGTTACATCCATGTAACTGGGATTTAATAAATTTTATTTTTTTCTAAGAAATCAATTACCTTTTCATCTCCCTTCATGGGAGTTGTAATTAGTTCTAGAATCAATTTTATAACTTTTGATAATCACGTACCTTCATGCATTGATTCTAGTTGCGTCCAAGTCTCATTCAGACTTTCTTGATTCCCAATGTGAAGGAGGAAATAATCCTACACACTCCATAATATAATGGACATTTATTCCTATACCTTCTATTTAGATATAGCTACATTTTATGCTATTGTTTATCTGTCATTCAGATATTTCTTTGTATCATTTATGACTATCCAAACCTTGTGTGCCATGAATTATCCCTATATTGTTATCTTCCAGATGTTGTAGTGTTAGCCACTCAACATCTAATATTTGTCAATTGTAAATGATTAGATGGCATTTTCACTTTAAACAAATTCAACAAATGAGAAAATTGAGGTTTTTAGTAATAGTAGTTTAAGAATCCCCATGTCATTGTTCAAACCACACTAGTCATATTTCGATGGATTCACATCAAAAATAGACATGTCAAAAAATTACTCTAGATATACAATATACTATTTTTATAATAATGTTAATTCGTTAAAATGTAAGTGAATTTATTTTTAGTTTTACATGAAAAACAACGACTTAGTTGTCATGTTTTAAGAAAAGACATTATTACTTATTTTTTATTATTGAAAAATAATAATCTAATACATACGATACATTTTTGACAATTTTTTCACTATTTGATAAGAAAAATTAAATATATTTGATAATTTTATTAAAAAGAATGAAAAAATCTAAAATGTTTATATACAAAAACAATTGGAGCATGGCTCATATGAGAGGTTTAGAGAGTAACTCATTATTTAACTCGGCCAAGTTGTTTTTCTAACTAGGCGAGCTCATCCTTCAAGTTGGCATGAGTTAACTATTAGCATATTTAGCCTTGTATCCAAGTTTCTTAATTATTACTCAAGACAACAAAACAACAAGTGGTGTGACCAAAGTTATACCACTCACCATGTAACATAACACTTATAAAGCCTTAGCTTTCATGACACCCACCCAATGTGAGATAAAATACCATGCCTTTAAAAAATGATAGAGCATTGTTGACCTGAGGAGGGACAAGAATGACATGCAATGCTAAAGGGTTAGAGAAAAAGGAAAGTTCGTATTGCTCACCAAATGTCAAGAGGAGAAGAGGGTTCCCATTAAGGGGGTTTCTTAGACTTTTGGATTGGATTTCAAATTTAGTATGGTGAAAAATAGATCGGTTGGCATAGGCTTTAAACTATGTTATAATTTATAAGATCTATAGTATTAGGTTTTAGGGTATAGATAATAGTTTATATTAACTATAACTATAGATGAAGTTTATAAAATATAAACTGTAGTATTTTTATTACTATAGAATAGAGTTTCAAAGAAAATTGAATGTACCTCTTATTAAAGGGTGTACCATTTTTTTAGAATTACAAAATTTTATTTTTCGAAATGAAAAAGGCAAAAAGATAAATTAGAGTTTTACCATACCGAGGGAACATGGAAAAATCATGACCAATAGAAAAATTTAATTTCCTATTCTTTTGGAGTTTTTTCTCCTGGATATTAACTCATATTTTACTTTTCTTTCATTTTATTTTTCTTGTACACTTTAGAAACATAAGAACTCAATAAAATATTTCAAAAAATATTTAATCCTTACCTTTAATTTTTCAAGTTCTTGGTATTTTTTTCCACACCTGAGATTTCATTCTCGATTAAATACTTTTGAAGGCTTTGAAATGTTTTCGAAATTATTTTAACCCGTGCACAAAAATGTAATGTGTCCCAAAAAAAGGAGGGGGTATTTAAAATACAATTTCTAACCACCTACATAGCTAATGAACCCAACTGGCACATCTAATAGGTTATTTAATTAAAAAACATTATAACTTAGCGCTAGTACCATGTTAGGACAAGGAGTTAATTAATAATATTAATAAAAATATTTCACCAAACATTAATAAAATAAATTATTAGATATGCCATGAATAACTAGAAACAAAGACATAAATTTACGTGGAAAATACCTAAGGGGTAAAAACCACAATGAAAATGAGATATTTCATTTATGTGAGAATCATTAATACAATCCACTAAAATCTCCCTCCTAACTTCTCTCTACCAATCCACACGAGGCGAATAACCAATATGACCCAAGGTCATAATTATTTGACCCCACGGGTCATGAACCATATTAAGTGAATGGGTGTGATCAATAACACCTCAATTTAATATATATATTGATTATTAAATAATCAATTAATCCATAAACAACTAAGTTTATATTAAATAATCAATTTACTCGCTTGCCTAGTCCTCATGTTGTACAATTGCTTGAGTGCAATCTCATATCTCTCCCTCCACCATTTGAGGTTGATATGAGTAGACCTCAAGGCAAGAAGTTCAATGTTAATGCTCATTGTTATTATCATCAATGTGTCGAGAACTCTACCGACAGTTGCCTCGAGCTTATCCAAGATCTTATCGATTCTTAAGCTATTGAATGGGATGAGCCCACGGAAACTTCCAAGTCAACCAATGATAAGGCTAAGTTAAAAATCTTCAATGATCCACTTCCTAAGCATGACACTGCAAAGTCTTTTACGGATATCCATAATGTTTATCGCATGGTGCCTCCGCCACCTTCCTATGATCACCCCTTGGATGCAATGAGTGGCACGGTTAATCATGCACCATCTACTGCTCCAATCATAACCTTTAGCAATTCTGATATTGATACATTGTTTATTCATGTTTCTATTAATCACAAACTGGTACAAGGTGTTTTGGTCAATCCACAAAATCGGGACAATGTTTGTTCTCTCACGCTGCTGCAATCTTTGAGCATTCCTACACATAATCTTACATTTAATACAAATCCTCACTACCGCCGCATTACTCTTCCCATCACTATTGAAACCTATATCTACATCAATTTCATTTTTTTGTTGCATGTACTCTTAGTTTTGGTGCCTTGTGGTTAGGTCTCCCTTGTTTACGTACTCTTAAGGTTATTCCCTCGATCATACGTCAATGTGTTAAGTTCATCCACAATCAAAAAGTTATCACCATTAGAGATATTCCCTTTGAGGTGACTCCTAGCGTGCCTTGTCCTCCTTTTACAGCCTCTCCTCCCAGCCCTCCTACAGACAAGTCTTTGGTTGTGCACAATGTCTCTAGCGTTACTATGTTACTCCCTCGGCTAGTACTCTTGCATTCTAGTTCCAAATCTATAGATTTTCCTAGACCCCTTGTTGCAAACAATTCCTCTCCTGGTGTTGATTCTCTTAGGTCTCCTAATAGGCCCTCAATTGCACCCTATACATCTCATGCCTCTAGGCATCCTCATGGGATTGTAATTCTAGGCATTGTTTCCCACCATTCTCAATCCCCTAGGATTTTGCGTTGGTCCTCTAGTGCACTTACTACCCCCACAACTTCTCGTTACCCTCCTAGAAGCCGTCACACCCGTTCGTCTGGTCCACCGCATCGGCACCACTCTGTGCATCCTAGTGCTGCATTTATTAAGCCTTCTTTGTAACATGTCATTACAACAGTCCCGCTAGCATTAGCATCTTCAATGACACCTGAATCTTCATCTTTTGTGGCAGCCCCTTCACCTCCTTAGGAGGTTCTTGTTGGTTAGATCTTTGTTACATCTTTTGTACATAGGTATGCATTGTGATAATAAAAAACAATCAAATATTTGCAAAAATACAAAATCAAGACCTATGTATTTTACTTGAGTTGCTAGCACTTTACATTGTATATGTTGTTTGTCACTTTGGTTTGATAGATAGCATGTTTTATTGCTCTACACACATGTGTTCGCTCAATATATTGAGCTAGATGCAAGACACACATATTGGTATATGCTTATAGGGACAGTCATCATTTGGGGGCAATCCCTCCGCATCCTAAAAGTGTTATTGTTCTATTATAGTTCATTTGCACTCTCTCATTTACACTCAACTATCTATATTGTGTACTTCCTACTTTTCAGACTAACAGGACTAACACGTGTCTTGTGCAACGTTGACATATGTTGGCTCATCTATCTTGCCTATGTTGTTACTACATTATATTACCGTGTGTTGACATGTTTTGTATACTTGCTTATGTGTGTCTTATTGCTTATGTGTGTCTTATTGCTTGATTGTTCTCCTTGCTTTTGGCCTATGTGCCTTGCTTCTCTTGTGACACCATGAGTGTCCCATGTTTGCAGCATCATGTCTATCTCATTTGCAATTGCTTACTTTTGTTTGCAGGCATGTGTGCCTTCAGGGATTTGAACCGGGCTTCATTAAAAGATCATTATCCTCTTCTGTCGATGGAGCAAATCCTTCAAATAGTGGTCAGAGCGCAAAGGTTCTCTTTGCTTGATGGATATTCGGGTTATAACCAGATTCTGGTCAAAGAATCTGATTAGTTCAAAACGGCTTTCACTACCAAGTGGGGCACATACGCCTAAAACAAGATGTCGTTTGGATTATCTAATGTCGGAGCTACTTTCCAACGACTTATGGACATGGCATTTAAGGATTGATCAATGACATTATCCTGGTGTATCTTGATGATATAACCATATACTCCAACCATGCAAAAGATCACATTAC
This sequence comes from Taxus chinensis, assembly GCA_019776745.2. NCBI lineage: Eukaryota > Viridiplantae > Streptophyta > Pinopsida > Cupressales > Taxaceae > Taxus > Taxus chinensis. Next base: position 209,455,032 of record CM034154.1, read on the forward strand.
GCATCTGAGGAAGGTTTTCAAGAGGTGCAGGGAATTTGGAGTTTCGCTCAACCCGAAGAAATGCATTTTTGCAGTGCACGAGGGAAAGTTGCTAGGGCATATTGTTTCAGCGGAAGGACTTTCAATTGATCCGGCCAAGATTCGTTCAATTTTGTCCCTATCTCTTCCAAGTCACAAGAAAGGTCTTTAGAGTTTCTTGGGAACCATAAATTTCATGCGAAGATTCATACCTCAGTTTGCGGCCTTGGCTAAACCATTGACGACCATGTTGAAGAAGAATATTCCATTCTCATGGACGAAAGAAGGAAGGGAGAGCTTCGAAGCCATCAAAACGGCCATTTTTCAAGCTCCTATGCTGGTGAATCCAAGGTTTGATAAGGATTTTATTCTTTATGCTTTTGCAGGTCATGAAAGCATTTCAAGGATCCTCACTCAGTAGAATGACGATATGATGGAGCAACCAATTGCTTTTTTCGGCCAGTCCCTCAAAAACTATGAGCTCAAATATTCATTTGTTGAAAAGAAAGTATTTGTTGTCATTCGAGCTCTAAAAAATTTCAGGCACATGTTGTCCAACAACAAAATCCATCAGATGGTGTCTCATCCAGGCATTAAGGAATTTTTACTAAACAAAGAGATGAACAAGAAACGAGTTGGGTCGATCACCAAGGTGATGGAGTATGACGTGCACATCAAAGTTACCAAGCTTCTCAGAAGTAAAGGTTTGTGACAACAACTTGCTACAGATTTGGAATCGAAAACTGATGAGCACTTGACGCTTTTGAATGGTGATGAAAGAGATGATCAAGTTGACTGGTTATCAAAGACGAAGGTTTTTCTCCCCTCAGGAACATACCCAGTTAACATGGATAGGACTCAAAGGCAAAACTTTCGTCTTCAGTCTATTCCTTACATTCTGGTGGATAATGTTCTCTTTCAAAGAGATTTGAATGGTGTTCTTCTTCGGTGCATAGGGCCAGAACAAGTAAGTAAGATTCTGGAAGAATTCCACAATGGTCTATCAGGAGGACATTACTCTGCGCGAACAACTACTACAAAAATCATGAGGGCCGACTACTATTGGCCAAATTTATTTAAAGATGCCCATCTCTGGGTAAATAGTAGTCGGCTATGGCATGCTTGGTTTGGCTCTATCTTCATCCCATTTGAGAACTAAATCTCCCTCTTGAAAATGCCTATTAGATGCCTTCTTGTTGAAAGACCTCTTAACTTGAGCCTGATGTTGCTCCAAAGTCTTAACGAGATCGTGTATTACTCAGGTCAATGGGCTATGGGAGTCACTCATGGATGAGTTCACAACTCAGTGCGAAGGCGAGCTAGTGAGAGAGAGAGAGTTGCTCAGGCATGACGAGTTCACGCCAAATCACTCGGTGAAGTGCTGGCATTGGCACTCTGCAAAGAAACTCGTCTGATTTGTTTAATGCTAGGCATGGCAATGATCCCAGGTCGTCGAGCTGATGGGATGCATGGCAAACCCGGCAAATAAGACGACGAGCTGACGAGGTCGAATTCACAACAATGAGTTCAATCAAGGCGGTCATGTGAAGCATCGAATATTGCAAAGAGCTCGGCCCAGCGCGTTAAGGGTAAGGAGCTCTCAGAAGAAATGGATAGCGAACCAACGTTTGATTAAGTCGAGTAGAGGAACTCGCAAGAAAGGAGGAGCTCAGGAGAGTTCGTGATAAGATCAAACTCACATGACAGTTGAGTCATGTTTTTCAGGAGCTATGCTCGAATAGAAACATGGACGCAACGTAAGGATCATAGTGAGCTTGAGTTTGGAGCTCAACTCGGTTCGAGTGAATGAATGAATGATGATGAGCTTGGCAGCAGAGAAGAAATGGCTCAAGTTGCATAGACCCAACTCGTGGTTCTGATGATCGAGTCACTCGTGGCATAAGAGATCACCGAGTTAGAATCGAGTCGATTGTTGGAGAGGTGCATACGAAGTCAAATCAGGCAGGAGAAGTTCAGTTTGGAGCCAAGTTCGGGATTTTGAGAGTGGCAAGCCAAGATGGAAGTTCCGTGTCAGGGAATTTCAAGCCATTGCAGCTAATTGGAGATTCGAGGAAGCTTTGCCAAGCTTGGCACAACAACGATGATCGGATCCCGGTATCTGAGTTGCCGTAACGCGGAGATTTGGGTTGTTTGAGCCAAGGCAACTCAACTCCTTTTACCCACAAGAGATCGAGACAGGGGAAAACCGGTCGACCCGAGTCAAGTGACGACCCTGAACTACTCGACAAGTAGGTCGGGGGAAGTTAAACTGTTAGGGCGATGTGGTGATTGGCAATAAAGCCCGACCATTCAGTTCGATGCCAAATATGAGCTAACAAACCCGACATAGATAAGCTAGCGAGTCAGTCAATGATGTCCGGGTGATGGATGTCTTTCAAGTGGGACGTGGATCGAGTTAAAGCCACCACGCAGAGGACTCAATCCAAAGCGTGCCAAACCCCGAGATTCTCGCCGGTCTAGAGCTTGGTGGAGACCCGGTCAATAGGACCCATTGAAAGCTCGGTCGAGTCGATGAATGTTGAAGAATGAGCCCAAGTTTGAGCCACCACATAGTGTAAATATGCAAACTCGTCAACCAGCTCGCCGAGTTGGCTGACGAGCTGGTTGGCTTACTTAGCAAATCTAAACCCCTTCAAAGCAAACCGACCGTAAGGTAGGTCCCACCAAAAACGTGAATTTTATTTTTAATAAAATAATAAAAATTATTATTAAAAACATTAATTTTAATTAATAGTGGATAAATTCAAATTTTTGAGTTATGGAGACATGGTGGAATGTTCTTAAGTGGTGCAATTATTGATGTAACTAATGAAGACCATGTACTATTATTGGGCCCAGGATTTAAGTTTTCTCTGTCTTTTCTCTTCAGTTGGATTTTCTATAAATGTAAATGAGGAACTCATTCCAAGGGGTTAGATGGTGGGACACTTTTTCAAATTCTTCTCTCTTTCTGCAAGTTAGTCTATTGTGGATTGTGGGAACTCTCAAGCCTCTTTCCAATATTGTAATGGCAAACTTTGCCATTTCCTCATGTAATGATGCATTGTGCACGTGATTGAAATAATAAAATTGTGTTCTGTGACTAATTATTGGTCCTTTCATCATTCTAGCTACTTCTTTGTGCCTTTCTCGTGTATGTAGGTATATAGTGCAACTTCAAGTTTCCATTACAGGTTTTGGGAGTTTTGTGCTTATCTGAGAGTGAAGCTTTGTATGTGGTTGAGTTGTGGTGTTTGTTCATCCTTCTCATTTTCACTGGAAAATCGAAAACTTCTCTAGCAACAACGCTTTCTTGGTGCATCACCACTTCTAGTATAGGTTTACTTCTTGTAAATCTCTCTCCCTAAATCCCATGAAAATGTTAGCATAGGTCTAGTTAACTATTTTATTGCATTAGAAGTAGTGTTGTGTTTAGTTTAGGAAGAGGAAGCCGACCTTCTCCGGAGGTTCACCTCGAGCCCAAGTCCCACAGCTTGAGAGGTGTGCCCATGTTACCTAATCACACCGAATGCCCTACCCATCAACTAGCCATTCGAAGGGTGCAGTGATTTGGCGATAACAGTTTTTGGCACACCCGGTGGGACAAGAGTTGGTACTTCTCTTCATACTTGCATGAATCAAAGTATCTGGCGACTCCGTATCTCTGGATTTTGAATCTCGGTGTGTTAACTTAGGCGAAGAATTTAGACAAAGAACTTCTGCGAGACAAGAAGGAAATTATCAACATATCGAGTTATCCTTGTCTCCTCCAAGGAGGAGAAGATGCATTTCAACATCACCAGTTACAGCATCACCTCATGGGGATCATTCAACTCCCCCTTACGGAAGGTTTTCTCCACCAAGGAAAAATCAACCTTTTGTCGTTATGGTAGCCCCTGCAAGAAACCAAGTTTTTCCTCCTTTCAATGCAAGCAATCCTCTCCAATTGGCTCAACGTGATCCTATACCTGGTGCGAAACTCAAAAGTTTGTCGTTTTACACAGGGGAAACTCATATTACTCTGGTGGAACATATCCTTGATGTAGCCAGCATATGCGCAGTACATAATATTACAGAAGACAACGTTGCGGTCAGACTTGATGTCTCCAAATTTTACCCTGAAATCTAGGACTACCCATTTGAAAAAAAAATGTTCTTTTAAAAGAACGGGTCTTTTTGTGTTTTTATTGCCAAAAGATGTCTCTATTACGTTAGGATATTCCTAGTGTATCATATGAGCCAACTTCGACAAATACCCAGATGCCCAAATTCGTTTTATCCCTCCGCCAAGTTTTGTCTGCAGGAAATTTTTATTTAATTATTTATTAAATAAATAATGCCCCATTTGAAGTAAATTGTGCTCCGGTTGAATCCTATTGTGATTTTGCATGCCAGTATTCACTCATCTCATTAGGGTTTTCACCAGGAATGAATTCAAGGCATTGTCTGCGACTTCTGGCAACGTTTTTCCCTTTTATTTATTTCTTTTGCGTTTTTCTTCAATTTTCTCCTCAGTTTCTCTGTGAAATTCTTTTGCGAATATAGTTTGTTTAATTTCCCGAAGCATCTGGAGATCATCTACCGACACAGCACCAGAAGGAATCAGCCTCAAAATACAAACTACTAACCAACAATGATGAAGTCATGCACAAAAAGCCTCTCCCAGGCAAGTCGCATTTTCTGGAATTAATGAGTGTAAGCTGCAATGGGATTTTTAGTAGTGGCAAGCAGGCGAGAATTTCTTACCTACCTTGCAGGGTTCTTTTTCCCATGAAGTCAAAAGTCACTTAAGCTGCGATGGAAAAATTAGAGGCGGCAGGCAAGTGGGAATTTCTTATCTGTCTTACAAGGTAAAAATTCCCATTATAAAATAAAGAAAAATCACTTAAAGCACCGATGGGAATTTTCTACCTGCCTGGCAGACTAACTTTTCCCACCAAAGAGATTTATTCACCCATGCAAGTCGCACTTTATCAAAAGAGGCCAGTTTTAATGCAAGTCACACTTTTTGGAAGGAAGACTTTAAGCTACCAGTGGGAATTTTGGCAGTGGTAGGCAGATGGGAATTTCTTACCTGCCTTGCAAGGTGATTTTCCCATGAAGTCAAAGTCACTTAAGCTACAATGGGAATATTAGAGGTGCCAGGCAGGCGGGAATTTCCTACTTGTCTTGTAGGGTAAAAATTCTCATTATAAAAGAAAAATCACTTAAAGCACCGGCGGGAATTTCTTACCTACTTTGCAGGGTAAAAATTCTCATTATGAAAGTCAAATCACTTAAGTGGAAGAGGGGATTTTCAGAGCTGCAGTGCAGGGTGGAAATTCCCATCAAGTTGACTTCTTATTTTTAGCAATTCCTCTTGCTAAAAAGTGCGACCCACCTTGGGTGAATAACAATGCATTTAATAATATTTATTAATGGTTTACTCACCCAATTTTGGCGACATAAATAAAAAGAAAGTCAATGCAAGTGGATGAGCTAAAGAGAAGTCAATGATGCATGCTATAAATAAATAAAATAAATTATTTAAAAAGCAACCAGTAGCATGCATAATTATTCACCCAATTTGGATGAATAAACGTGATTGTTTATTAATTAAATTGCCAGAAATAGGACGGACAATTATTAAAAATAGTATGCTGAGGATTATCTACGTTACCGGAAACGTGGCTCGGGGCCTCGGGAGTGGGAGCGGGAGCGACAGGGAGCAGGAGCGGCGGTGGGAGCGGCCAGGGGCTGCGAAAACGGTCGGGTATGGCCTGTGTCGTACCCGGGCGTTTCTGCAGCCCTCTGCCCGCTCCCACATGTAAAAAACGTATTTTTTAATTTTTATTTTTTTTTTTTCATGTTTTTAAAGCCCCACAACAATAAAAAATTAAAAATTCTTCTAATCTAAAACCTAAAAGCTAACTCTAAACAATAAAACAAAAGAACAACACAAAAACAAAACATAAAGCAAACAAACTCACATTGTGGCTCTCCAAAATTGCATTGTGCTTGTCTAGGGTTTGAGGCGCTATTGCTAAGCTTGTAGGAGTGTGAGGAGCTGCAAAGGAGGAGGATTTGTGAAGGATTTGTGGTTTACTAAGTGAAGGATTTGTGGTTTACTAAGTGAAAGTAAGTTTTTTTAAAATTTCTAGCCTTGTTTTTCTATTTTTTTATTATTATTATTTAATCTTTCACACATTACATTTTTTTGCTTATGTTTATTTTTATTTTGCTCTTTCTATTTAATTTTTTTAATTTTCATTGTTCAATCACAATGCAATTGCATTCCATTGTTTTCTTTGCTTAATTTTTTTTTTGAACCTTGTAGGTATTTCTACAATGGCAACAACAAGTTCTGCTTCTTCTGGGCAATCTTTGGCCAAGGACTTTGACCCAAATTCACCGTTATGGAGGCATGTAACAATACTTCAACAAATTGCGGGTGGTGGTTGTTTTGAATGGAAATGCAATGAGTGTGATGGACTATTCAAAGGCTCTTACAGTAGGGTGAAAAGCCACTTGTGTGCCATAATGGGTAATGGTATAAGAGTATGCAGGGGGAGGAATAATGCTGGGGTGCCAAAAGCAAAAGTTTTGGCATATATCAAAAAGCAGGAAGATGCAGAGGCAAAAGTGGCTATGAGAGCGGTCATCCATTGGCCAAAAGAGGAGGTTCATCTCGTTCAGCGAGGCCTCCAGTTGCTCCATCACCTAGTGGATCCCCAATTGTGGCCATGCCACATCCATTTGTGGCTCCTATCTCCACGGATGAGGATGTTTCCCTTGCACGAAAGAAAAGTAAGACAAAAGGGCCATTGGAAAAGGCCTTTCAGAATGAGAGCAGGGAGATTGCAGATGAACACATTGCAAGGTGTGTATATGCTAATGGGCTTTCTTTTAATGTTGTGAGATCACCTTATTGGCATGAGATGATGAAAGCCATCAATGAGGCACCAAAAGAGTATAAACCACCAGGATATGAGAAGATCCGCACCACCCTTTTGGATAGACAAAAAAAATATGTGGAAACCTCCTTGCAACCAATTAGGGACTCATGGACCAAAACTGGTGTGTCCATTGTTTCTGATGGATGGAAAGATGCAAGAAACCGCCCTTTAATCAATGTGATTGCAGTATGCCCTAAGGGGGCAATGTTTTTGAAAGCGGTTGATTGTGAGGGGCAAGTGAAGGATGCCCAATTCATAGCCAACATTCTCTTTGAGTCCATTGAGGCAGTGGGGCCTGAAAATGTTGTCCAAGTCATAACGGACAACGCAAAAAATTGCAAAGCTGCGAGGGTGCTAGTTGAGGCACGGTATGGGCATATTTTTTGGACACCTTGTGTCGTGCATTCATTGAATTTAATGCTAAAGAAAATGGCAAACAAAATAGAGTGGATCCAGCAAGTGTATGCAGAAGCTGAAGAGATCCAAATGTTTGTCACCAACCACCACATGTCACAGGGCATTTTTAGATCATTCTCGCAGTTGGAGCTACTGAAGGTAAGGAAAAGCTTTCTTTCTTTCTTTTTAATTTAAAATTTAATATAAGTTTTTTAGTATTCTTTTAGCTTTCAATTTTATAATTTATTTTTAATTTTTGTTCCTCGTTCTTATTAGGTTGCTGAGACTCGGTTTGCATCACACACAATCGTCTTGAGACGACTAGTGAAGGTGCAAGAGGCACTCATGAGGATGGTAACATCCAATCTTTGGTTTGTATGGAGGCAATCAAACACTCAACGGGCTCAAAAAGTGAAGAACCTGGTCTTAGAGGACCCTTGGTGGGATAGAGTAGATTATCTGTTGGGTTTTACGGAGCCCATTATGAGTATGATCCGGTTTACTGACACGGATCAACCATGTCTAGGAGAGATATATGACAGCATCGACTCAATGATTGAGAAGATAAAAGCCGTCATAAATGCAAAAGAACAAGATCCCGAGGAAATATTTTTCAAACAAGTGAAGTCAATCCTCATTGAGCGGTGGAACAAAATGACCACCCCATTACATCTACTAGCTTTTGCATTGACTCCTAGATTTTATAGCACAGAGATCCTTTCCTTGCCAGGGAGGGTAGCACCCTACAGGGATGCGGAAGTCAGTGAGGGATATATGGCGGCATTGGCTAGACTTTTCCCTGATCCTGAGGCTCAAGACCAGATTATGGTAGAGTTTGGCAATTTCATAGCAGAAACAGGTCATAGCCTTCTTGCTCTTTGGAGCAAATACAAGATGGATGCTCATATGTGGTGATACCTCCATGGTACTTCATCGGTTTACTTGCAACCTCTTGCAATCAAAGTCTTGGCACAGGTAAGTTTTTAATTTTTTATTCTCTTTTCTTTTAGTTTTTAAAAATTAAATTTGAGTGTTTAAATTTGAAGTTGAACTTTGCATTGACTTTGAAGTTTGGGTTGCCTTAATAGGTTGCAAGTTCATCTTCCTCTGAGCACAACTGGAGTACATATAGTTTCATCCACTCACAAAAACGCGACAGGTTGGGGGCTAAAAGGGCTGAAGATTTGGTATACATACATTCCAACTTGTGCTTTTTATCCCACAAGCAGCCAGAGTACAAGGGTCAACAAGACATTGGGACATTGATCCAGAGATAGTTGACTTGGATGCTTCCATTTCCCACCATGGAGCATATGATGATGAAGGGAGTTCTGTGGCACCACGAGACCTACATGCACAAGGGGGTGCACCTGGCAGTGGCCCTAGTGTGAGTGGTTCGAGCCCATGTGGTTCTAATGAGCCACATAATGATGATGATGATGTAGCTGATCTTGATCCTCTTGATGAAGAAGAATATGATGAATAATAAATATTGACAATGAAAGATAGTTTGAACTTTGAATATTGATCTATGATTGAATTTAATATATCATGAGATTCATGACATTCACATTGTGTTCGATTTAAGTATTTTAATTTAACTTTTAAGCTTTTAAGTTTCTAAGTTTTATCGGTATCCTAGCTTGTTTTTTGTGGTTATTCACTTATTTAGCTTATAACTTGTCTTTTATCTTGTCTTTCGTATGCATAATATGTGGTTAATAATTAAATTCCTATTTAGAAGGTTGAAATTTATATATTTTTTAATTTTTATACAGTTTTTGTACTGCCGTATCCTACGCCGTATCTGAGGTCAAAAAAAATTTGCCGTTTCCACGTATCGGATACTCTGCTCCCGCGCCCGCTCCCATATCCAAAACGTTTCGGCTACTTAGAGGATTATATAAGCATGGGTTGCCATAATGAAGAAGCAATTAAGTCTTTTTGCAAAGGATTGCAGCCCGGATAGGTTTTGGCGCTAAAGGTAGGACGTTTTTGCATTAAAAAGTGTTTTTCATTGCCAGGGAGCTTCAAGGTTTGGCGCCTAAGGTTGGAATGGCTTGATTTTTGCTATGATAATTATCTGCATGTTGGTATAAGTGCTCTGGTGAATTAAATAATATTTTTCCTTGCTTTGCATGCAAGCAAAGCCTCAAATTTTAGGGCAGCACGTTTTATATGCAGATTTTGATGATAAAAATCAAGTATTCCTGCCATGGACCTCATCTTTGTCTGGATAAAATTGCAGGTATTCATCACAGGTGCTCAAATCAATGTCAGGTACATTGAATATATATTCTGAATCTAAAGAAGTTGTCAGATTTGCACAAATGGATCCAATTGCAAGGGATTCCAACAGAATTAAAAGAAAAAGAGCTCCTAGACAAAGATTGTTCTAGCCATGTTGAAACATGATGAAAGAGAAAGAACAGCAGAATCATGCATAGCTTCCAGATTTGCTGAACTCAATGATACAGGACATAAGCCCTGAACCTATAACCGATTTAATTGACAGATCCAGATCTCATAAGTGCAAAGGCTTTCCGGCAAAAATTTATCCTCTTGTTTCTAACGCAGCCCGTGTAGAAGTCAGTGCATGGAAAATTCCTTCCAAGATCTTATGCATGTGCTCCCAATCTTCCAGTTGAAGCCTTCATTGAATTTACTTTGCATGTACTGAAGAAGAATTGTAAAATCTTCAAGGATAGAAGGGAAGACAGGTTAAAGGCAATACCCGCAAGCAAATCACTGTCATGCATAGCTTCCAGAACCAATTTGGTGAGAATCAAAGGCAAAAGATTCAACCGCATGCAGCAAAAGATGAACAAGACTGGGAGGGTTGCAGCTTTCTTCTTATTTCTTTTCCTCTTTCTTTTATGTTCTCCGACATAGTAATTGGAGCAATCATTTAAATTATAAAAACTTAAGTGATTGGTTTAAAATTCGTTACTTGAAGAAGTCAATTACTCGGAAATAGGTGGCAGACATGCAAAATAGAAAAAAAGGTTCTATTTTTCAGTTATAAATCATGCATGTCATGCAAAGAGGAATTCCACGAGGAAGATTGACAGTTGTTTCCCTTTTCATAGCTTCTGCATGTGGGAATTCATTTAAAGCTTCCTATTTGTAATTACCCTTTATACACTATAAATAGAGGAAGAACCTATGGGTTAAATCATCGGAATTTGTAATCAGCATTCTTGTGTTCCAGACTTTGAGCTGAAACCCCTGATTTCTGCAAGCAAAGGAATAGAGAAGAGATTTCCGGAGAGCTTTGTGTCAACGGTGCATTCGTCTCGTATTTATTTCTAGATCTATTCATAAACTTTGTGTTATTCTAGATCTAGATCTAAAAGTTTCCTTTGCTTTGAATTCTGTATTTCATGATCTATTTGTTTTAAAGCTATGTGCATGTGATCAACTCTGTAAATTATTGATTGGGTTGCACATCTTCCCTCCTTCCTTCCCGTTTCCTATTATTTTCCTCTTTTGCAGATTTTTCCTTTCTTTACAGTTGCTTACTTGCTGCAAAACTGTCTAGCTATGGTTCATGAGCTACATGGTTAAAGTAATACCAACAAATAGATATTATGACATATAATTCACAAAATCTTACATAGGAGCCTCACCGGTAAATGAGGGAGATTTATCTCATGACTGCCTAGGTTTTCAGCTGTGCAGAAAATCTAGCCAACAACTAGCTAACTGGGCTCTAGACGACAAGGACCTGTTTTGTTATGGATTGCCCCCTCCATGGTGGTCCAATAAGATTCAGGAGGATATCAGACTTATTCTTAATCTTGATTCTTTGTCATGATTGGTTCCTCTTGTTTTCTGTTGTATAATGCTCAAGCTTGGGCTAATAGCTTTCAGGCTTGGCATAGCCGAATATGTAATTTTGAGCTTTACATAATATAAGGTTTTGTTGTAAGTTAAAAAAATAAAAATAATACTCTTTCTCCCAACCTCAATACAATTAATTTGATCATCTAGCCTACATTGGGCTACAAGTATCCATTTCAATTTGTTTTTCCAGCAGGTTGGCTAGCATTGCAAGATTGAGAAATGGCAAAGTGCTACAACAATATTGGCCTAGTATCAATAAGAACACTCTTTCCCTTTACCAATTCTTTATCATTTTGAGGAGCATAACACCAACCACAAGGTGAGACAAAGAGAAAGATTAGGAGCTCTTGGTCGCCAAATCTACATTTTTGTCTACCACAACCATCCAACTCTCTTCTTTGAGGGCTAGCTTGGAATCCACATTTTCTTGCTTTGTAGAGGTGGTGGACTTATTCAAAGGGTATTGAGCATCTTCCTACTTCCGGAAAGTTAATATAAATCATCTTCTAGTGAAAATACCTATCTCCACATTGACCCAAAATGACCCTCCAAACCATTCCTTGACGTTAATTCAAACAGAAGTTGACCTGTTAGGTCATGGAGGAATGGCTATCTTGAATCATGACAAACCAAGGCTCCATTGGGTTGTGCAAGTTTCTCAAAATAAAGGACAAAATGACATAAGTAATCCAAAAAATATATTCCAAATGGGGCAAATCTAGATAGACAATATCTATTATTAAGAAATCTTTCGACCAACGCTATAAAATCATGAGGGTTTAGTGGTATTTTGGATTGCCTTTGTTGAGGAACTGAAGCATGTTTGGGCTTCTCAAATTGGAAAATGAAAAATCCTATGGTAAGGAAACGAATGTGAGCACTCTTTACCCATAGATTTCCCAAACCTCCTTAGCCTAAACATGAATGGCAATCTAAGGGTCATTCTCCAAACAATACAAGTGACAATGAAATGATCAAACAAGCTTATGACATGATAAAACATATTCTTCATAGAAGATAAAGAACATCAAACATAACTCAAGGAACACTTTTAAAACAAATTTCCTAGTTTCTTGGGCATGTCGTGGTGCCCCTCCATCGACCTTAAATCCCACAAATGCAAGAGCAACTAAAAAATTGCAATATATACAAGAGGATTAAATATTAGATCAAGTAGGAGAAACACCAAAGTGGAGGATGCGCGAAGAATTGAAAACCCTAATCAAGCCTTCACTTCCTCTAGGGATCCCCATACTTCAAAAGCCTGTGGTTCTAAATTTTGATGTTGACTTTGAAGTAGTTAATATATTATTGCCTACGCATAATTTAACAAATTAACATCATGAACCATAACGGAAATCCTTAGGGAAGTGTAGTATATATGACAATATTGATGAGGCAGGGCTGTCCAAGCAGAGTGCTTGGCTGGTCAAAATGGGCCTGAATTAGTTTACTGGTAAATTTTCTTTTGTGGATGATGGCAGACCATAACACCTAGGATTCAATAGCCTCGTTCCACAAATCACTGTGTAAGAATGGTCTCATGAGGTAATTAAGGAGACTAGATGAAGGTCAAATACCTTTATGAAAAAGGATGGTGTGCTGAACCCTGGTGATTGGTGTTTAGGCCATTCATCACCTATTAGCCAAATCAGGAACTAAGGATATTTCCTCATACCCGATAGGTCATACGTGGGGCCTACCAGTGACAAGGGTTATGAGGCCTATAACAATCTTCAACCTAGTTTTATATGGTCAAGCAATGTTGTTACGTTCAAGACATCATCACCATATGGCTGAGTGTAATGATGTTATAACCGCATTTTCCTAAAAATTACAGAAGGAACCTTATGAGAATCTGAGATATTTCAATTACCATCAAGCATGTTAAAGGAAATCATATAGCACTGTTTGAAGACCATTTGATTTGAGTAGGCATGCATTCCTTCTAATCCATAGCCTGCTCTAGCTATTCTTCTAAACCTCTTTGTATTCATTCATATAGGTGATGTGGTCCGTAGCAACCCTAATAACTAAGAATATGAATGTGCTGGGGTAATTCATAGCAAAAGCTCTAGACAATAAAGTTGAAATACTGAAGACAAATCAAAAGCTGTTTTTAGCTTTTATTCAGTTAAAAAGATCAAAAATCTTGCATAAGCATTAAAAATAAACAGAGAGAACAATTCTTCTGTAAATGCATAGTAAAACTAACAAGAAATTTCGACAATGTACAGGGCCACTAACTTGGGAAAACTTGGAAGTTGACGGCATTATGAATAGCAAGGAATTTATGTTCCATCCCTACCAAAGTGGTCGATCCTATATTCATTTGTCAGGGGTGGGGCAAGTTGGTTGTCCTAAGCTGGGAGAGAGAATTCGCATTAGGAATCAGTGGCAAGGTTCATTCCCCTTCAGGGAAGGGTATCCATAAACCTATTAATATCATGGACCCTGCAAGTTGCTTATCTGTGAATGTCAAAGAGCCTAGGAGTGATCCTACAAGCACAGCTTCTTTTTGTGTGGGACAAGCGCCAAAACCACTACTATTGAAAATCTCCTTTCCTTCAATCAAGAAGGAAGTCCACACAATTTATCCACTTTTTCCTTGAGATGAACAGTTTCCTTTGCCCAGAGTTACCAAAACTTGGTAAGTTGGATCTCTAGTGGGCTGAGCATTAGGGAGGAGAGTTTGCATTGTATCTTTGTGATTGAAACTCAAGATCAAAATAAAAATTAGTGCTATGGGCTACAGTATGGGGTTCACCATTTTTTGAAACCATGGGTACAGTATAGATTGGATACATCTGTAAAGATATAGATATATATTAAAATTATAAAAATGATTGACAAAATTATCCATAATATCAATGGAATAGGCATCAAAAGAAAAATATAAGAAAACACTCGTGATAATTGATAATTTGAAAAATTAAATGAGTCGTGACATATGATATATGATATATCACATAAGTTTATATTATCTGCTCAAAACAGAAAAACAGTCAAAGGTCATAGTCAAACTCAATAACTACATGAACAAATCATCATATTGCTCTTCATTGAGACCAAATTACCTATTGGTTCATTGGAACCAGATGCAGCAGTAGTTTAGTTAGTAACTTAATTGTGTGTTTTTAATGTTTTTTATTGTATTTTTTACTTTTTTCTGTTTTTATTATGACTCTCGTATGTAGATCAGCATTGTTTTTTGTTGTGTGTTTATTAAAGAGTTGAGTACCCAGGGATAATAAGGAATCCGGGGGGTACCCAGAACAGTACCAGTACGGGTACAGTGGCCTCCAGAGCAGTACCTGCTATCGTGGCCATTAAGCCAAGGGAGCTCTGTACCCACTCAGCTAAAGGAGTTCATTACCCAACAAGGAAAAGAACCAATTCAGAAGACATTGAGAGGGGGTTTCTGAAATAGTAACTTTGATCCTCTTGGCCGCCATACACAGTTAGGGTTGTGAAAAATATAAATTTGAAACCTTACTGTACATCTTCTTCTTGATTCTTCCCCATCCAGCAGGCCACGGTCCACTGGCAAGGTGGAGCAATTTCCATGATCGTGACCCAAATTCAAACCCCACTCGGCATTGCTCACATGTAAAAAAGAAACCATGATAATTCAGCCTAAAAGCCCCTTTGGCCAATGGTTTTTCTATGTTTGTTAGGGTGCTATCCACGCGCATTGGAAAAAAAAGGACAGGTGAAAGTGTAAATTAATTTTCCTACTGCCTGATACGAGGAAAAATGCAAAGGATTTTGCGAAAGAAGAACCAAATCGCGCTTTAATTTAACAAAACTCTGTGAAACGGGCATCTTCCAACAACAAAAAATGGTACATTTCACAGGACAGAGATAACAGAGAAGTTCAAGGGGTTGTGGTGTAATGGTAAGAGGAGTTAAAAGTGATTGTGGTTTAATGGTAAGAGGAGTTAAAGGAGTCATGTAAGGGTCAAAGGAGTTCTGTGGATTGTGGTTTATTGATAAGAGGAGTTCAAGGGGTTGTGGTGCTTATAAGAGCATAACTGGTTCAAAATTCTTCACAACAGTAAGGTGGGTCGAACCAGTTATGCTTATAAGAGCATAATTAGTTCAAAATTCTTCACAATAATAAGGTGGGCTGAACCAGTTATGCTTATAAGAGTATGACTGGTTCAAAATTCGTCACAAGGTTGGCTCAAGAATGTTGTCAGTGTCACACTGTGGTTTGAAATTTCAAATATTGTACAGACTTATTGAGGTTGTGTTGTAACTATTACGGGTACATTTGAGAGTGAACCACTTTTGCAATATAAACAAGCTTATTCCACGCCATGTTAAAGGTCACCTACCTTACCCGAGATTTTCCAACCAAAAATAAGATAACAAAGGAGAAGCCAAGAGTGTTTTTAGACCTAAACTTACCCGGTGACTGATATTGTTTTCTCGCAGGCGAAGAAGATGGTTGATGATATAGTGAACATCCTCTTGCTTGATCCATTTTCGCTGCTTGTTGAGGAGTCTAATCATGGGAGCTGGAGCATGTGCTGGCAATTCCTTGCAGAGCCACCCAATTTTTTTCCTCCTCCATTCTTCTGCAAATTCCTCCAACTCTTTAACTTCGTCTGAAGTAGATTTTTCTTCCACTTCCTCCGATTTCTCCTTCAGGCCAACAGTGGCAGCTCTGCCTTTGTAGAGCACGCAATGGTTTTTTTTAAGTGGGTCAGTGGTGAACCCTGGGACTTGGGAAAGGGGGTGTGATTTGAATGAAAATGGAGGAGATTGTAATACATGACCAGATAAAAACGATTTGCGTATAGATGACGAAAGCATTGGGAGATGTTGGGCAAAGGTAGAGAGCTCATGAGTTTCTCCTGCCCAAAGCAGCATCTTCTGCGAGTATATAATTTGAATTTCTGTTTATTTTTCCTTTTGAGATGAGTGTATGGGAAATCATAACTATAATAGAAATGAGAGTCACCTTATCCAAGAAGAAGAAGATGATATTTTTACATCTATGAGGCTACCAAAGACAGCCTATGGGCAGTGGATCTTGCGAAAGATTTTTCCCGCATTCAGATCTCCTACAAAATTATGTCTGTTGGCCGTTGTGGAAGGCCAATTTTGATAGAAAATAACCAAATCTACAAAAGTATCATAAAGATTTATTAGATGTGTAATGCAATGAAATTGTACTGTAGGATTTTAATGGTATATATATTGTAGAAATTAATAGTGCAAGAGTATCCTTAAAAATTTGTAACAATTCATATACAATTTATGCTTTCATCTTTTACAACATATAATTTAAAATAAAAAGTTTGCAAAACAAAACACAATTACATCCTCAATAAGTTATTAGTCTAAGTATTGATGAAGTTGAACTAGGTTCGAAAAGAGTCCACCAAAGACCAACTACCAAAAAATGTTTTTAATATTTAATCAAAAATTACATTCACACCAAAAATCTTTAATATTCCAATCACCCTTGCTTTTGTAATTCTCATATATTTTTTTCCTAATATTATGGGCAGTTCCAATAGTAAAAATCTTTAATATTGATTAAATAAATATTTTCCTATTATAGAGTCTATATTCACATTTAATCATTTACAAAGTTTTTTAAACAATATGAATTATTTTATAATGCCACAAGTTTGTAATATTTATGTGCATACCAATCTTGAAAATCATCTATAAATTTTGCTTATTTTAAGCAAGTCCAATCTTCAATATTTGTCATTCTACTCAAATAGAATCAAATAATTTTTAGCAAGTTATAAATTGTAACAATTATATCTTTTTTTATTGCCAAGTGTCAATTATCAAATATCTAGATCGACATAAGGAAAATATATGGAGCTTTAAATTTTCCATTTTCCTGATAAAATAAATGATTTTAGAGATTACTCCAATGATGTATGTTAATCTTTTGTGTAAAGCACTACTTTCTACATTTTTTTTAATTAACAAACTTATTTTTTAATTACAAATTGAAAACATAGAAAAGCTACACCCATAAGAAGAGATTCTTGAAAGTTTGATAACAATAGTATTGGGTATGTGAACAATGGATATCCCACGCCCATCTAGCACCTTTGTATGTAGAAAATATTGTTCTCATGATATTTCTTTATTAGAATGGCAATGGGTATGCCAAAATTCTATGGTATAATCTCTACCAAACACAACTTTGCATATTAAAAGATGAATTGTTTGAGCTTTCCCATATTATCTTATACATTGCACGTGTTGAGGATCCATAAATGGTAAGCTTTGAGGGAATTGGGGAAAAGGAACACAAAGAGAATTCGTCCAGTCAATGCATTGCCCTCTATTAAGGTGAGGGGTATTATTCATCTTTTATTCTTAATTAGGTGAATTACCACCTCACAAGGTGAGTCATTAGTTGTCATTAGGTGAGATCATAGGTCATTAGTTGTCCTAAGAGTTATGACAGATTTTGTCATAGAATGTGTCGTGTTTGTCATAGAAGAGTTACGTTTTAGAGTAACTCCTCTTCTCCATTATGGAGGTATGATGGGTCTTGTATTGAGGGTTACACAACACTCCTATTTGTATTTTTTCATTTTGATCTATGAGCATGAGTAGACTTGTTTCTTATGCATGCATAATTTCTTGTGATTGAACTCTTGCTTTCATCTTGGAGGTACTTCACGTCTCGGTTTGAGTGCAAATTCTTGATGTGCATGAATTCCTTCTTGATCCTCATGTTTCCTCACTCTCACATGGTATCAAAGTTTGTGGTTTGGAATCGTGTCACTCGCTACGATTGTTGCTTACTACTCTCCATTTTGTGCTTTTATAAGTTTCATGTGCAAGTTCTTTAACCTTTAACTTGTGTTTTACTTGCATTTTTTTGGTCCTTTGTGCTTGGGTAGTGTGTTGGTTTTGTGTGCTTTACAGGTGTTTTTTGTGAAGGTTCAGGAAAAAATATGGATCATAGTGCAGTTTTTGAGTCCTTGGGAGCTTTACAAGTTTTGTCTTTAGCCCCAATTCGCCAAGTCAGGAACCGAGATGGCCAACCAAACTCGCCCCCTCTGTCATTGCTTATGCACCTAGAGCTCGTTCCTTGTTCTAAACCAACTGACTCGACCGTGTTAGCTTACCTATTTTTCCTTATTTTCTTCGTGACTCACGTTTGTCTCTTGCTCTATGTTCATCTCTTGCTCATGCCTATATGTTGAGTCTCTCTCTTGCTACATTGAGATCGGCATCTTCATTTCTGACTCTGGTCATCTCTGCATTGAAACCCATATGCACCCAACTCGTCTCTCGAGCTCACTCGTCGTTGTGCCTCAGCCCCTGCTTGATGTTTCTTTGCTTTGCTTTGCTCTCAGTTTTTCTGATTCCTCGTTGAACTCGCTCGCTTGCATGTGGATCCCTTGGGTCATTATGCCACCAACTCATTTGTTCATCATTTCCTAAATCTTCCGATGTTGTTATGCCTGACCATTTATTCACTCGTGTTGGTGCGTGGACTCGACGTCCCTAGAACCCTCAGCTCGGTGCACCAACTTAGCACCTCCCATCTCAACAACTCCAATACATCTAACAGTGTTTAACTCGCCCGACCCTCCTGCACCTCAACCTCCATCCCAGCTTGCCGAGTTGAGTTGGCCTCTCACCCAAAAAGGTAAGATTTTTCATTGTTCTTTTACTTATTTTTTAATTTAGATTAAGTATTTTTAATTAATCTTATCTCAATTAAGAAAAAATTTAATCCTCAAAGGAAAAAAACTATCTTCTTTTGGCTTTAAAATAGGCTTATTGGGATTTTCTGAGCCCCTCCTTTTTCCACTCATCATTGTAAGCACTCTTCTTTGCTTACGGATTAGTGAGCATGTTCGCACAACCTTGCAGCAAGAGAGCCTCTTTCATGTTCTTCCCTTCTTTGCTTGCTTTTGTGCTTGTTACTGTGTTTCGTTGCACATGACTGGGCTTATTGTGGTCTCCACATTTGTGTGATATTTCGCCAAAGACAAGGTAAATGACCAACTGCCTCACGTCGCATGAACACCTAGGTGTAATCAACGCGCTACTTATAAAGTGTCATAATTAGGGGGTGTTTATTTTATGTGGTTCTTTTCTTTCTGCCATCTTTTTTTCTCACTCTTATCTATTATGGATCTCAATGTGGTTCCCTTGCCCACTCCCTTTAACTATCACAAATGGAAAGCTTCTATGTTAATCGTCTTGCAAAGTAAATAACTTTACCAGATAACAATGGGTTTGCAAGCTCAACCGATAGATGCTACAAAGAAAGAAAAATGGTTTGACAAATATGATAAAGCCTTTGGTTTTTTGTGTTTTTCTGTGTCTCCAGAACCGCGCTTTCATGTTAACTCGGCCAAAACATCCAAGGAAGTTTGAGATTCCTTAGAAAAACTTTTTGGGAAACATGATGAAATGAGGGGGCATAAACTGGAAAATGAGTTGATAGTCTCAACCCTAGCAATTTTGACACTCTTTAGTACTTCTTCACCAAACTCAAATCTCTAAGGTTACAACTGAAAGATTGTGGAATTGACAAAAAGGACTCACAACTCATACTTTCTGTCCTTACCAAACTTGGTCCTAACTATTATGTTTTTTTCTCTACCTTCCATGCTACAAAAATGGCACTTGGTGTAAGTTGGATTATGCCCTCCTTTGCTGAGTTTATTGTTCATTTGACTAGGGAACATGATAAGTTGATTCAGATGGGTACTCTAAAATCCGCAAAATTTCATGCTCTCATTGCGGGTCATGAAAAACTGAAGGCTTCAAAAGAGAAAAAACATAACAACAAGGATCATGAGAACAAAAAGGACCAATCTACCACCAAAACAAACTCTTCCACTTCCTCTTCTTGTTCTAAACCTCAAAAATAATAGGCTAAATGTGGGTACTGCACTGGTAAACATGATGAAGAAAAATGTTTGAAGAAGAAGATTGACCTCCTCATGAGTCTTCTTAAGAAGAATGACATAAGAGTTCTCAATTCTCTCAAGTCGTGTTCATCATCAACTCATGAATGTTCTAAGGAAAAAGAAAATGGGAAGGGGAAATCAAAAGAAAAAGATAAAGAATCAACTAAGGAGAAAACAAAGGGAAGAGCTTTAGTTGCAGTTATGTTAC
The DNA here is from genome assembly GCA_019776745.2 of Taxus chinensis. Classification (NCBI taxonomy): domain Eukaryota; kingdom Viridiplantae; phylum Streptophyta; class Pinopsida; order Cupressales; family Taxaceae; genus Taxus; species Taxus chinensis. The sequence goes on from CM034154.1 coordinate 209,475,356, forward strand.
CTACTCCTACATGGGTTATTGATTTGGGTGCATCTCATTATATGACCTCATCAGACCTAGAGTTTGCTTCATTAGATCCATGTGACATGTTTTCTATTCGGTAGGGTGACAAAACTTCTACACTGGTTTTTGGGAGAGGGTCTGTTGAAGTGAATTGTGTAACATTTAATAATGTGCTTAGTATTCCTTCACTTATAACTAATCTCCTATTAGTTTATCAGATTGCTCACCTTGGTCCTGGCATGCGGATTGAGTTCACTCCAAATTCTATTTTTGTTAGAGAGATACATAGTGACACTATCATTTTCATTGGTATAGTTGATCATCACACTAATCTTTACTCATTTTTCTCACTTTGTTCCTCTTTCAGATTCTTCATCTTACTCACATGTACTTGATGATACTTCTGAGTTCACTTCTGATGATGATTTTTCTTCTAGCTTAGTTGATTGCCATAGTGATGGGGACACACCTCCACCATCCACTTTTCATCTTCCACATCTTGAGGAGTTATTTCTTGATCTACCTACTTATGGTCCATTACAGACTTTTCAAGGAGCAAGCACTATGATTCAGGACTCATCAGATATTGGTAACTCTTTTTCAAAGTTACAGGACACTCCACTTTCCTTCTTTATTGTTGCTTCAGATTCACCATTTTGTCTTAGAGATATTGGTACTTCTACCTTACTTGTGGACACTAGTTCCTTGGATAGGAACCATACCTTGTGGTTTCACTCACCCTTCCATGGTGGTTCTCTCTCCTTCACTTTTACTTTTGGTACACAATCACTTCGGGAGGCTTCTTTGCAGAATATATGATGGCTTCAGGCAGATGCATCTTCTAGGGAAGCTGGATAGATCACTTCTTGTCCTCATCTTTTTCTTATAGAAAGATTGCAGTTTGTAAATGGGTACCTTATCATGCCTTTAGTTGTTGGGACCCATTTTACGTATTTTTATTAGTTGTTTAGGGTATTCTTCAATCTCTTGTAAGTGGATGTTTTATCTCTTGGTTTTTCCTCCATTACTTGAGATCCTTATTTTACATAGGTACGTCATCAGGTGTATTATTCGAGACCCATTTCTTTGTCTTTTTCTGACTTGCCTCGCCTCATCCTAAGTTTCGATGAAGGGGGTGTTAGTGTGAGGGATATTTTTCATCTTTTATTCTTAATTAGGTGAATTACCACCTCACAAGGTGAGTCTTCTCACTTAGGTGAGATCATAGGCCATTAGGTGTCCTAGGAGTTATAACAAAAAATTTCATGTGTGTACATGTGCGTCATATAGGAGTTACTTTCCGTTTATGAAACATAACACCTCTTCTCCATTATGGAGGTATGATGGGTATTGTATTGGGAGTTACACATCACTCATATTTCTACCTTTTGATTTTGATCTATGAGCATTAGTAGATATGTTTTATTATGCATGCACAATTTCTTGTGATTGAACTCTTGCTTTCATCTTAGAGCTAGTTCATGTCTCGGTTCAAGTGCACCTTCTTGATGTGCACGGGTTCCTTCTTGATCCTTGTGCTTCCTCACTCTCATACCCTCTAAATCCCTTTGACCCATAATAACAACTAATCCAATATATTTTATGATAGGCTTCGGACCATCTATCGGGTACACCCCGAGGTTTCCCATAGAGTTACATAGTGGAATGAAAATTTATCCTTTTCCTTGTATATATTTTAATGGTCATACAACTTCTACATGTTATTGCTCTCTAACGGAGCATATACCTCTCTCTATGGGGTTATATAAAAATGACGCCTCATAGGGTTAACCAATCTCTTATCTCATGTCGACTCTGGGTTCCATCCCGACCTTAGTCTCTCGGCCATGCTCCTATCCTACCTAATCTGACCTACTCAACTTCCTAACAGACTCACAACTATACTAAGCGACTCACATTAATTCCGCTCCAATTTAACTAACTACAACTTTGTGGTCTCATTGATCTTTTATAGTCATGTGCGCCTGGTCTTCCCACTTCTCTCTCCTTTGCATTGGCTCCTTCAAAATCCACACTTGGATTTGAATTTTGAACATGGTGCCTTTGTTGCACTTATCTGCATAATTTGTTTCCAATCAATCTCCTCGTGTCATGTCATCTAGTGGTTACACCTACCTTATCCATCTCCCTCTTATCTAGTCAACATCACCCATGTGACCATGTAGGACCATTTTGTTCATCCTTCCTCTTGCAAGTTGTTGCCTTGTCTTTTTACCTCGGGATTCTTCTTTCAATAACTTACACGAGCTTCCTCTACTCATTTTCTTCATGCCTTTGTTATCCCTTCTTCTTCCTTAGCATCCATTATGATCCATTTTGGTTGCTTCTTTGGCCAACCATCTTCTTGAGCACTCTTTTATGTAGCTTCCTATGCACGCTCCTTCTCCTTTTTCACCCTTAGGAAACCCTTGCATTCTTCTACAGTGTCTCCACATTATCGCCTTGTATTTCTTTCTACGCATCTCCTTCTCTTTTTAGATTTTTTTATGACTCTTTTTGTGCCTTATGCACATGTTCTTGTGTGCCATATTTCACCTTTCACACAACTCCTCAACACAAATCTCTTATCTGCATCACTCTCAGCCACTGCTCTCTTTTCCCTTATCACTTTCTCTTGCGACCCTCTACTAGCCTACTTTTTTGACCTCCTTTCCTTCGACTAGTTGCCTCATGGGTTGGATATCTACCTGGATTTCTTCCGTCGTTATTCTTACAACCACCCCTTCCTCTTCTGGTAGTTCTTCATCATGTCATGCATCTTGTCCTTTTTAAAAAAAGTATTTTCCTCATAGATCGGTGCTCGACTCACCCTATTTTCCTTACCATGTCACACGTTTCTCGCAACCTCTTTTCCTTTCCTTTGGGTAGCTTCTCACAAAGACTTGGGCATACTTTCTTTTTCAAGTGTACCTGGATCTCATCATATACTCTCTCTCTTGGTAAACTTTGTTTAATCTGGCACTCCAACAATTTTTCTCATGTGGATGCTCCACTTGGTTGTCCTCTAGTCATTGTGCCACATCCTTTCGCACTAATTTGTTCTCCCTTTTTCACTAGCTCCAGTGACACCTTTCCCTCTTGAAAAGTTACCTCATAGGTCGTCGGTCTACTAGCCTTCAACACCTCTTCTCTTCTTCCTTAATGCATTATCCATTTCTTGCACACGCCTTCTTTGTGATCTCCTTTTCTTCATCCCACGCATCTTATCATTCTTTCTAGTGCATCTTCCTCTTCTGGTGTAGGTTTTATCTAAATTCCTAGGTGCCCCTGCATCAAACGCTCAAGGTATTCAAAACTTGAGGTCCTCCTTAAGTGGATTTAGTGATCAGTAGAACCTCTCTTCATACATCTGGTCTTTGCTTCTTCATCCATTGAGGCATCTCCTATTGTGCATATTTTTGTGCTTCCTCCAATCCTATGTCCCCTTCATGTGACTTCTCTATGTTACCTCATATATACTTGTGAGATCCTACTTTTTGTAGTTTGACCTTCTCCTTCTGACATATCCTTCCACCTAATCCTTTGTGATTGTTCCCTTTCCATATCTTTCCTCCTGCGCAAGTCTATGTTTGCCTCGAATTTCCTTTCTCCTCATAAGGCTTCTTTTGTGAGCCTTCTGCATTGTAAGTTTCTTCTCATCTTCAGCTCCTTCCCCAGTGAATTCCTTTTGTGCTTATGTCCTCCTCTGAAATCTACGTGTCTGCTGGACATTTTCTCTTCTTTATCACCCCTTTGTCATGAATCCCTATTTACACACCTACGGATTCTTCTCTTCCTCCCTTCGTAGGCTTCATTAGACCACACTCTTGTCAATGGCCTTGGTCTCTTTCTCCCTCTTGCTATGGAAATTTAATTGCACCGCCTTTTTCTTTTTCTTCTTATTTTCTCCACGAACCTCTTTTTGTGTACACGTTAACAATAGTTTTTAGTTGTTATACATTTTTTTTCCTTCAGGGAAACTTCTTCCAAGTTAGACTACTCATGTCCTCTCTTGATCCCAGTCTCCTCTTCCACATTCTACTGGAATTTTCTCAAATTGTTGTAGCACCTTCCTTGGTTCGTGTGCTCCTCTTCTCTTGTGTGCTTCTCTACATGCCTTCACTCAAGATCTCCTTGGATATCCTTACAAGGTATGCCCTTTTTCATGTGCACTCTCGTAATCTCCTAGGATTGTTTAGATTATCCTATAATGGTGCTCCTGTTTCCTTGCATAACTTCATATTTGCACCTCCTCAATATGTTCCTATGTATCTCCTATAAATTTTGTACATGTTCCATTTTTTAACGTGCCTTGTTTTTTTTCTTCTCCTTTCATTTCCATGGTCTCCTTTTGCTGCTCAACGCATTCTTTCACATGCTTGTCATCTTCGTCAACCATCTCTCTATTTTCTCGAGTATCCTTCTCCCTCTACGTGATACTCTCACGTGTTTCCAATCGATGTGCCTCAAATTTCACACCTTTCTTCTGATGCTCTTTCATAATCCTTTGCACATTCATCTCATCACGCACTGGAATTTTGGTCAAGTCCTTCATCTTCTGCACCTCCTTAAGACCCTTCTTCCTCAAGTGTTCTTCTTCTGCATGCTTTATTTGGGTCCTCGTCTCTTGAAGTCCCCGAAGCTCCTTCATCATTTCCTCAATCTTTTTCAAGACTGCCACATCCGATGCACCTTCTTTTTTTGGTGTCATCTAAGTCTTCTCTTGTGTTCTCTACCAACTTTCACTCAGTGGAGAACACAAGCTCCTACGTTAGCTACCTCAAGTTCAACATTCTATCATCTCTCTCTTCATCTACATTCTCTACCCACATTTACATATTGGAGAACACAAACCTTCTACTAACTGTCTCATGTTTGATGGTTTGTTAATGATTTCGCTCCTCTACTTTCCTGCAAGAAAGAACCATCTCTGATTCCACTTTGATAGGGATCATACCATTTACCATGTACTCCTTAAATTTTCCCACAAAGTTACACATTGGAATGGAAAATTGTTTATGATTTTCCATATGTTTATTTTAATTATAAGATGACATCTACATATTATTGATCTCTAATAGAGGATATACCTCCCTCATTGGGTTTATACAAAAAATGAAACCTTTTAGGGATAACCAGTCTCTTATCTCATCTCGGCTCTATGGCCAATCCTAGCCTTAGTCTCTCTACCCTGCTCTTATTCTTCCTAATCTGGCCTACTCGGCTTCCTAGCCAACTCCCAATTCTACTAAACACCTCACATAGATTCCACTGCAAGTCGACTAACTTCAAATCTATGGCATCCTTAATCTTTTATAGCCCCATGTGCCTGGTCTTCCTACTTCTCTTTCCTCTGTGTTGGCCCCTTCAAAATCCACACCTAGATTTGAATTTTGAACCTGGTACCTTTATTATTCTTATTCGAGCAATCTGTTTCCAGCTAATCTCCCTGCTCCACATTACCTAGTGGTTACACCTGTCTTATCTATCTCCCTCTTATCCTCTCAGCATCACCCACATGACCATGTAGGTTCATTATGTTCGTCCTTCCTCTTTCCAGTTGTCACCTTGTCTTTTCACCTCAGGATTCATCCTCCACTAATTTCCACGCACTTCCACTACTTGTTTTCTCTTTGCCTCAATTCTTCCTTCTTAATCCTTAGCATCATTTTTTATTCCGTTTGGTTGTTTCTTTGGCCAACCATCTTTTCACATACTCTTTTTTTTATCTTCCTCTACACACTCCTTTTTCACCCTTAGGCACCCTTATGTTCTTCTATAGTGTCTCCACACTGTCATTATGTCTTTCTTTCTGCATGTCTCCTCTTTTTAGATTGTTTATATGACTCTTTATGTGTCTTATGCACCCATTTTTGCATGCCATCTTTCACCTTCTACACAACTCCTCGACGTAGATCTCTTGCCCACGTGACTCTCAGCCATTGTTCTCTTCACCCTTATCACTTTCTCTAGTGACCCTCTGTCAGTTTACTTTTGTGAACTCCTTTTCTTCGACTAGTTTCCTCATGGGTTGGTAATCTACCAGTCTTTCTTACATCATCATTCTTGCGTTCTACCATGAATATTTAGGTCATTCAAGATTGGCCAACCGCAAAGACCCTCACTAAACATAGAAGTTTCTTGGGACTAACGAACTTCTATATCATGTTTATACTTGGTTTTTATCACATTTCATGGTCTTTGAATTAGGTGACACATGGAGGAGTGAAAGTAAAGTTTGTATGGATAGAGTCATAGTAGAATGCATTTTCACATATGGAGGAGACTATATTCAACATGAATTTTGGAATTTTTTGATACACAATCGTAATTTGAGATGGAAACAAATGCTTCAAAATATACGCTCAGGACAACCATCATCCAACATGGGCATCTAGTTGCATGTCATAATGAGACCTTATATTATATGGTGCACAGTTACATGACATATGATAAGGATTAATACACCATTTTGTAAGCCTATAAATAGTGGATGCACTATATTATAGGAAAATAGACTATAATACACAGATATCATAATCCTTTACAGTTCATACAAACCTAAGGTAAGTTATGGAATTATCATCACTAGATGTGCTCTACCTATTTGTAACAGTTACATCTAAACATCTTGTAGAAGAAGGGAAGTACCAACTAATTTGTTGAATATTTGAGTCATCCCCTAATTACTTCCCTAACAAAAATCCTTAAGTCAAGTGGGCATGATACATTAGAGTGGCCTCAAGTCTATGAACATGGCCATGAATTTTTTGACATATATTAGGGACTAAGGGGTGAAATATTTTCCATACTATCATTTACAGGAAAGGATTCTATACCACATGATACACCTCTTTGTTCCTACAAGGGAGTGTAATAAATTGATTTAGGAGGATCATTTTAGACAAGTGTTAGGAATCTCACCATAGTCAGGTTACAAGTCACTTTGGAGTAGAGAAAATAGTGACAATCTTAAACAAGTATTTTATTATCCAAAGTTCCATCATCATTTTATCATACACATCAATTTTTTCACAACCTACATGATTTCCAAGCCATCTAATAGAAATTTAGGCCTTTACACCCCTCTTCCAATTCCAAGAACACCTTGGGAGTCTATCTCAATGGATTTCAAGTCAGGTGTCCCTTCCACCAGGCATGGCCATGACAATGTTATTTGGTGGTTGACAGGTTCTCAAAATCAGAAATCTTGGTACGTTACAAGAAGACAATCTCAGTAAATGAGACTACAAAATTGTTCTTTGAGCATTTTTGGTTTCATTTTGGCCTTGTAAGAAGCATCGTGTTAGATAAGGAATCCATATTTGTGGGGATTTTCTCATTTGCACTATGGTCCATGATGGACATGAAACTGAACAATTCCACTGCATTCCACCCTAATACTAATGGGTAAACATGGGTAGTCAATCATGTGATTGATCATATTGTATCACTCTAACCATCCACGCACATGGGATGAAATTATTATGTATGTTCAATGTTGATACAACTAATCTCTTCATAGCTCCATGGGACATAGCCTATTTCATGTATGTCTTGGATTTTGGTCATTGACTCCCACTAATGTAGCATTTCCAATTTTTTAGAAGAGTAATATTCTCATATGCATAATTAATTAGATAAGGAAACCAAATTAAAGGAATAATCTCGACACATCCAGTAATAGGTTCATGATATTTTGGAATGACCCATCCATAAGTACAAGTAATGGCATGATTCCTATTACGTTCATCATTAATTCCAAGGGGGGATAGGGTTTGGCTACACTTACATAAAGAGAGATGTGAGGGTCTATACAAGAAAATTATACCTCTATGATATGGTTCATATACCATCACCAAAAATCTTGGTGAGAATGCATTTGAGTGTAATCTTCAACCCTAACTTGAGTTGCATCTAATTTTCAATGTTGAGTTACTCTATCCATACTTTCCACCACACTTAGATACATACAACATTAGTAATAAGTTGTAAATTACATATCTAGATACACATATTGTGACACTAGTGTAATATGATCAAATCATTAATATGGTGATCAAGCACATGACGCATCACCATATCATACTCTACTAAGTAGTCGAGATAGGACATCTGACACACAAAGGGAAGTGGCTCACCAATGTTTAGATTACATATTCATTTTCACACTTGGTCAAAAATTTAGGAGTAATGGCTCTCATTTATTATTGAGGAACCAATGATCCAAAACAAGATTTCTACAAATTTGGTTTTGGAAAGTCCTAATAATCTATTTTTAAGATTTTTGAACAAATTTTAGTTTTTACATTTTTAGGGGTCTTCAAAGAATTTGTGGGCTTCATATTATTTTATGATAGCCAAAGTTTATGGTCATAGCATAGTTTTTTTATTTCATTTATTTTTCTTTCCAATATATTATATGGTTAGGAAATTGGGTCAATGGGCTAGGAGATATGACCCCAAAAAGGAGCAGTAAAACAAATAATAGTAATAATATAATAGACTTCAAATTTTATCCACTTTTTTCTTTTCAAATCCATCTCTAACGTGGATAAAAAAATTCTCCATGTAGTATTGAATTTTGGTTCCCAATTGAAACCCTTCATATTCTATTTTAGCATTTTTACATACTGTCCATTGTATAGCGAGAAAGTAGCTTGTTTTGAATAAAGAGATAGATACCTAGGCATGTATCTCTCTTATGGAGTTTTCCAATTCGTATACATTTAAAATTACAATAAAATTAGTTAATTTCTATGTATATTTCATTTTCAATTAATTATTATAACACATTAAGTGCCATTATTAGTGTGATGTCCACCGTGTTGCAACTCACTCCAGATCATTGATATTTTTTGGTTATAGCTGGAATACAACATTTTGGTGAAGATGCATGACTTAAGGGTCCCCAAAATCACTAGGGTCTAAGGTAGGTGGAAAGGATTCTATAGAATATGTAATAATTAAAGTTCCCCACTCATTTGAATTTCTAGAGAAAAATGAAAATTACAATGATTGTTCATATTGTTTAATTTCCACATTCTTAGCTTGATCATAGCTAAATAAGAATAGAACATATATTCATAATCATCATCATAATGATGGGTATAAGTATTTATGTTAAGTTATTTTATGATGGTTTCCATTAGGAAATGAATAAGTAATCTCCTTAAGAGGATCTAAAACACTACATAAGGTAATGGGAGTTGCATCGGTTGCCTTCTTGTGAGAACGAAGCCACAGAATGGGGAAAACTATGTAATTATAGAGTATGGAAGATCACATGTTTTAAGATTAATCTAAATTGATTAGATTCTTGATATTCCTTCCAATAGTTTCAATATGTCTTTTGAATCCTTGGATGAAGTTGATAGGTTAGCTACAACATTGATATTCTTGGAATGGAAATCTAGGTGGTTCTTTGAGAGAAGGGATTTTGAAAATGTTACGTTATTTAAATTTCTCAAACTCCCACAGGTTTGTGTCACCTTGAATTTTATATATGGAACCTATGTAAGGAATTTAAAACATTGACTTGCAACTAAAGTGATTGCTTGCATTCAATGTTTCCATGGTTTTCCGTGGACAATGTCATAAGATAAAGGAAAATTTCATAATCATATCCAACAATTTAATGGTGTAAGGAGGCATGGTGATAGGAAAACAAACGTAACCCAAAAGGGTAATTTTCCTTCGTCCATACAATTGACTCATGTAAGTCAATTTTAGGTTATAAGTCCAATAACATAGTTATTTAATGAATACCAAATATGTAATGCATGTGTTAAAACCCTTGTCAATGAGATCCCTTTTGACTATTACATTATTGAGCTTTATGGAAATGAAAATGATATGTTTATTGACATGAAATAATAGTTCCTCTAGGATCACAGAGTTAATGGAAAAATGAATAGATCATGCTTGATCAGTTGTTATATTGGTTTAAATAGATAGGTCTTAGCAGTGGTGAATTATTATCTCATTTGAACCATGTAAGAAATGTTTTAGATAAGGGATATTGAGTCAAAGAGGTTTGACATAAAATGATTACAATTTTTAGGAAATGTTCTTATAATTTAAATGGGGGGATTTAACTTGAAATTATTTAGGAAAGGTTCTTATAATTTTAAAGGGGGGATTTAACTTGAAATATTTGAGATTTTTCTGAATGTATACATTCATCCAAGCTAGGATGTGTAATATTGGTATAAACCAAATGATTTTCAGTAATAATAATTTGTTGAGAGGATGAGGAATTAGGTTATATTGAGTTTATATTTTTTGTTCAAATTGTATAGCATTGGCCTTGTTAGATGGTCAGTACAACTCCAAAAACTACAATGGTGAGGTTCATTATATCCTCTTCATTTAATATAATTGATTTCAATGCAAGGTGGTGTCCAAGGTTGTTTGAAAAAATTAATGAAGGAAATAGTGATTTACCACTCTTGTTCCCTATGATTGAATATGTTTTAAATAAAATTCAACAATTGAAAGTAAATCTAAGCTAACAAATTGAAATAAATAATTGAGAAATAATGAAGTGAAAATGAACAATTGAAAGTGAAGCTTCACACAAAATTACTAAATTAAACACACAATGTTGATTCAAACAATAGACAATGATAGTCATATTCTAAGTAAATAGTAAAGCATCCTCCTCCTTGTGTAAGAGTGGGCCCTTTCTCTTCCCTCATGGTTGGGTTAAGAAGTAAACACAAGTTGGGGCCAAGATATTCAAATTGTAGATTTTTATTCATAAAAAACAATATTACAAAATCATGTGTGTTACATTGATTGATTTGAAGATATACTTATAGATCATCACTTAGTCAATAATCCAAGAATATAGATCTACCCACCCATATTCTTGGGTAAAACTTGACTGCATCTTCCACTTTTTATAAAGTTAAATATGGAAGACATTTATTTCTAACTACTACAACCCATCCCATAGACCAAGAGCACAACATGGGAGATTGTAACTTGACAACTTCTCCCACTTACCAAGGAGACAAACATGAAATACATTTATTCTTAACTATTTCTATTCAAACACAACATGTCCCATTACATTAGGAGAAAAATATGGGAGAGTGTTTTATTCAAACTTCCTATTGCTATGTTATTATTTATTCATCCTAATCGTGAAAGTAAGAGAATGTTACGTTTGTGGTATTGACTATTTTCTTTCCATATGGAATTTAATGACATTTGTACATTTTTCTCAAAATTATAATACCAAAAACATATATTTATTCTTGTATCTTGGAACACGATGAGCTTTTTCAAAAACATGCTTCTCGTTGGTTTTATGGTAGTTTTGAGTTACCTTATGAAGTTTGGAGTTGTCACATATAAGCTTGGAGTTACTCCAAGAAGTATGGAGACATCACAAAATAGCTTGGAGCTTCTTCAATACAGTCTTTAGTTAATGTGTCGAATTTTATAGTTTGTGGGTTTGATTTATAAGCATGGAAGTATGAGTCCTATGTTATTAAAAAAAGTCCTGCAATTTTCCTAGAACTCTTACGCTTTTTATGAAATTCTTGCGCTTTCTCGGTTTGAATTGTATGCCATTTTTGGAGTTAATGATAGTTTAGAGTAGGATTCAAAGTGTTTTATCCTCCCACCTTTTTCCTCAAATATCATTAAATGACTTGCTTATACACAATATTGCACTCCAACTTACAAGAAATATTAGGAAATTATAACAATTAGATTGCAATGGCCTAAGTAGATCAAAAATATTTTTTATTTTATTTTAAATAAATTATTTAGTTCTTAAAACTACATCTAAATCCACTTTTATAAGAGAGAAAATAGTGTTTTTTTTTAAATTAAATGAGACCCATTTCGGTCTCATCATACATCAACCTTGAAGAAATAAGATGGTTGATGCAGTTGGAATAAGTAAGGTTCACAAATAAGGGCATTGGTGTTGTAGGTTGATTTGAACATTTTTTCATATTTTTGGATTTTCATAATATATATGGAGGAATTATGACATGAATGATAGGTTTGAATAGTCTTGTGAGCTTCAGGTTGAGCCAAAGGTACATGAAATTGATGCAAAGAATTAGTATTTTCATACCCTGTATGCTAACCACATTATAATTATTTTTAATGGCAGGGTTATAGGTGGTTTAAATGGAATTATCAGAAAGGATTGAATTTTTTTTTATCCTTTATGGGTTGATGTGATTTATCATCCTTAGAGTTATTATGTGAAGAATCATAATAGATACCTAAGTGGGCGTTAGTCTTATGCATGACATCATGGAAATCATGTTTATATTTGTCTCGTCCTATAATGACATCATCATGTTTTTCTCTTATCATGGCATCATGATCAAAGTCACATCCAAGAAATAAATCATAATTGTAATATCTAAGTGTTTGACAGTCATCATGAGAATAAACTTAATTGACATTGCCGTCACCACCAACAAAATTATCATTGTACCACTAGGAAAGAAATCACAAGGTTTCCATAGGCTATAAAAACATTTTACACATATTTTTTCTTAATTATTCTCTTCAAATAGTTTAATTACAATCCATGTGGTAGGATGGATGAGGAAAAGAGATTCCCTTAGGATCGGAGGGGAAAAAACTTGAGATGTATTCATATTATGAATGGTTTGATTGTAAGCATTTCTATGACTATGATTGTTTATGAATCAATTATAAGTGGTGTTGTGTGTACAAGGTCGTATAAGGACTTGAAAAAGATTTTTGTGGTTGTTATTTAGATTGATTTTTTTTTGTAAGAAATATTTTTTGCTTTTATCTTGTGTAGGGGATTCCTCCAAAGTGGAGGTGGAGAAGGAGCTAACTTTGTATTAAAAACAAGGTTCTAAAGCCATGATAAATAGGTTGTAAAATATTATCATTAGACCTTTTTTTCTTGTATTTATTTTCCAAGGATTTATATCACTTGATGATTTGTTTCTTGTTCAGATTGTATACAATTAAAAAAGGAATTGATGTTATCTTTAGGTAAGTCGTGATAGTGAAATAACATTAAGTAAACCTTCAAGTTTAAAAATAAAGATAGATGGAAGGTCATGGTACGCATATAAAACATTTATAGTAAGTGTATTATTTAAGAGCTTAGTGGTCAGGTAAGAGTTATTTTGATCCAGTCATTGTATACACTGCAAAAAATTGTGAGATAAAGAGTGTGATTATTTTATACCTCATAGGTTATGGGTGGAGTGATTCCTCTTATCTCTATTTTAGGAATATGAGGCAAAGGTTCTCTTTGGATTGATTGGAGAACAATGTTAGTGATGTGTGGTTATGGGCTTGGATTCCCATTAGGATTGAGAAGGTGGGGTGAGTGGGTATATTGATTTGACACACCCCACTAAAAATTATGTGGTCTTTTAGTCATTTAAGAATAATTGGATTGCCTTTAAAGGAATTAGTATTTACAAGTGGTCTATTTTTTGGTTCCTTATCCAATACATGTAATATTAGGTTATTTGAATTTACAAGGGAATATTTTGATTGATATTTTTGGGTTGAGGAGGTGCATTTTTATCACCCACCATGGTTAAACAATATGTGGGATGTATATGGGATGAGAAGAGGGGGAAAGTCATGCTTTGGATTTCCCCAAGATTCAAAATTATTTTATTAATAGGATTATGTTTATTCACAATCTCATCCATATGATTTTAGAATGATTCAGAAGCTTCCCTATAACATTCTAGTAAGTTTCTAATGAATATTTACATGATAAGTGTGTAGTCAATATAACTGTTATTTTCTTTTACATTCCTACTCTAAGGTTTTTTTTATTATATGTTTTTTAAAATGATATATAGTGGAAAACAACAACAATATGTGTGATATGGGGTATTTTTAAGGTTAAAGGTGACTTTATTAAAATATGTGTACAAGGATTATAATTGAGGAAAAGAATCCTAATCAATATTTTGAGCATTATAAAGATGTTCCATGGTAGGAATGGAAAGATAAATTTAGGTATTTTAAAGGTGGTAGAAAATAAATTCAACAAATACGGTATGCTTGAAAAGTTGGTTAGAAGCTAAGATGATAAAATGAAAATTAGGAAATGTTAAAAATTGATATAATTGAAGATAAAATAGGAGATAAAGATGAACATGAAGAAGACTCACTTGATGGTGGGGTAATATTCACATTGGACTCGATATAATGTATTGGATAAGATGGTCAGTATGATTATTCTCTCTTTATTCATAATAATATAGATAAGTTATAACAATAATACTATTTTACAGCCAATACACAAGCCAAGGATAATGTCAAGGGGAGTTATAGTTGTGAATATAGAAAAGAGTATTCCACACTCATATCAAAGGTATAGGGTTCTAAATCTTGTTTCAAAAATAGGGTGAGATATTAATGCAATCATATTGTTTCAAGTGCAGTAATAATAAGCAAGAGCAAAGATATATAATATAATCGTTGTAATTCCATTTTATAGATAAGCATGGTTATAAGATGTAATGCAATAGACAAAGATATGTTACTCTATCCTAGTATAATACATGATACATCAACAATAATCAATCATAATGACATAAAGAAAAGAAAAATGTTAGGGATATTTATCTTTTTGAAGACATTGTTGGCACATTAACCCCATTAAGGTTATTAGCAACTCATGAGATATTTTTTGTGCTTGCATCATAACAGGGATAGGTAAAAGACCTAAGTATACCAAATTCTAAGACTCCAAAGAATTATTATGTACATTATTTATGCATCTCTTATTCTTGTTGCTTCTAGTAACCCAATGCTTTAAATTATACTTCCAAGTATAAGATCCACTAAACCTTAAACCTCGTTAATCATTAATGACATATTTGTAAACAAAATCAAATCATTTATGTGATGATGATATAGATAAATGAAAAATGAGGCCTATTTATATGAAAACATAATCTTAAAATCATTGAATCTCTTAGTTGGTGCAATCAACCATGGTCAATGCAGTTAGCTAGAAATAAGATTCTAATAAACCACATCAATAATGATCAATGTCATCATCAACAAATAGTCTAACATAAAGGTAAGGAGATGAGAGAGAGAATGGAAGTAGAGAAAACCTTAAAAGATGTATAAATATGATTTGAAAGTGTTATAGGCATATATGAAGGTGATACTATTGAGGATATCAAATGGTTATAAATATTTGATAAGGAAGCTAGTAGGAAGGCATGTTATGGTAAGTCATGGTGATACCATGTATAATAACTCTCTCACTAGGTATTGCCAGCCAGGACAACCTTACTCTTGATAGGCCCCTTAAGGAATGCACTTAGGGAGAATAATGCATCAAAATCCTCAATAGATAAATCATTACTAAGAGTGAAAAAAAAATCTATACACATATCATCAATCATTTTATTTCATAAAAAATCAAGGTATTTTTGTGTATGAGACGAGAATAGAGTTCAACGGGTTTGAATCTATGAGAATTCTATAATGAATATTTGGATATTAGAGATTCTTTGGAAATGTACAAGAGTTCAAAAAACATGGATAGAACTATGTGGTTGGATTTATTTATTGAAAATGGATTTTTGTTTAGAGGACAAGTTTTTTGTACACCTCAAGGTTTGATGGGGGGAATTGGTAAGAGAAAATCATATTCGAGGTCTATCTTGTCACTTCAAAATGGTTACAACATTGGTGTAACTAATTAAGAGTTATTATCAGCCAAAATGAGCGTATTTGAAGATTATTTTAAATATTATAAATTTTTCCAACATTCCAAAGGTAAAAGTCAGAATGTGGATTTGTATTAGCCATTTCTAATACTAGAAAAATTGCGGGAAGACATAATCACGGATTTAATTCTTGTATTTCAAAGAACTCAAAAGCTTGTGGTGTGTGTGTGTGTGTGTGTGTGTGTGTGTATATAGGTATATAGATATATACATATATATGTGTGTATGTATATATATGTGTGTGTGTGTGTGGGTGTATATATATACATATATATATCTATACATATATATATATGTATGTATATATATATATGTACATATGGCTATATATATATATATGTACATATGTATATATATAGATTATATATATGTACATATGTAGTTATATATATAGACATATATAGATCATATATATATACATATATATCTATATATATAATATACGTACGTACTATATATATATATATATATATATATATATATATGTACGTACAATACATATATACATATTGTATTATCTATATTATATTATATATATATAGACTTAGACATAGGTATATATAGATATATACATATGTATATATATATAATAATATTATATATATATATACGAGAATATATATATAGAGTATTATATAGAGATATGTAAATATATATATATCTACGGAAGCCGGTGGAAAGGCATTTTATGTAAGTCAGGTGATCACCATGTAATAATAACTCTCTCACTAGGTATTGCCAGCCAGGACACCGTACTCTTGATAGGCCCAAGACTGCACTTAGGAGAATAATGCTCAAAATCCTCAATAGATAAATCAGTACTAAGAGTGAAAAAAATCTATACACATAATCATCAAATTTCCATTTTTTATTTCTACAAAATCAAGGTATTTTTTTGTGTATGAGACGAGAAATAGAGTTCAACGGTTTTGAATCTATGAGAATTCTATAATGAATATTTGGCTATTAGAGATTCCTTTGGAAATGTACAAGATTCAAAAAACATTGATAGAACGATGTGGTTGGATTTATTTATTGAAAATGGATTTTTGTTTAGAGGATGACAATTTTTTTTGTACACTCAAGTTTGATGGGGGGAATTGGTAAGAGAAACCATATCGAGGTCTAATCTTGGTCCTTCAAAATGGTTACAACTTGGTGTAACTAATTAAGAGTTATTATCAGCCAAAATGACGTATTTTAAGATTTATTTAAATATTATAAATTTTTCCAGACACTTCCAAGGTTAAAGTCAGGAATTTGGTTTGTATTGCCTTTCTAATACTAGAAAATTGCGGGAAGACATAATCACTATTTAATTCTTGTATTTCAAATAACTCAAAAGCTTGTGGTGTGGTGTGTGTGTGTGTGTGTGTGTTTGTAATATATATATATATATATACATATATATTGTGTTGTATATAATGTTTGTGTGTGTGGTGTATATAATACATCTATCTATCTCTACAATATATATATAATGTATTTATATCTATATATGTACATATGTATATATATTATATATATGTAATATTTATATATATATATATCTCTATGTCCATATGTATTATATCTATCTACAATCTCTAGATCTCTCTATCTCCATCTCTCTCGATACTACTCTCTCTACGTCCGTACATATCTATATATCTATATATCTCTCTATATCTATGTCCTCCCTCTCCCTTCTCCCTCTGTCTATATCATCTCTCTTCTCTACTCTATATATCTACCCTCTACTATGTCTTCTATCATCTATCCCTCTGTCTACTCTCAGCTCTCTCTTCTCTCCTCTCTCTCTTCTCGCTCTCTCTCTCTCTCCCACTCTTTCTCTCTCCTTCTGTCCCTCTCTCTCTCTCTCCCTCTCCCTCTCCCTCTTTCTCTCTCCCCACCTCTCCCTCCCCCTCTGTCTATCGGCTCTCTCCCTCTGTCTTCTCTCTCTCTCTCTCTCTCCCTCTGTCTGTCTCTCCCGCCCTTGTATTCTCTCTCTGTCTCCTCTCCCCTCCTCTGTATCTCTCTCCATCCCTCTGTCTCTCTCTCCCCTCCTCCTGTCTCTCTCCTCCCTCCCTTAATCTCTCTCTCACCTCTCTCTCTCTCTCTCTCTCTCGTCTGTCTTGTCTGTCTCCCTCCTCCTCCCTCTCTCTCGCTCTCTCTCTCTCTGTCTGTTCTCCCTCTCTCTCTCTCTCTGATCTTCTCTCTCTCTCTCTCTGTCTCTCCCTCCCTCGTTATCTCTCTCTTGTCTGTCCTTCTCTCTCTCTCTCTTGTCTTGTCTGTCCTGCCTCTGTCTGTCCTCTTCTCTCTCCCTCCCCCCTCCCTCCACCCCCCCCCCCCCCCCCCCCCCCCCCCCCCCACCCCCCAACCCCCTCTCTGTCCTCCTCCCTCTCCCACCCCCCTCTACTCCATCCCCCCCCTCGTCTCTTTCTCTCCCTCCTTCCTCTCTCCCTTCTCTCTGTCCTCCTGTCATATATACATGTATATACATATGCATAATATAGAAACATGTATAATACATATACATACTATACATACCTACATATATATACATTATTATATATATGTAATGTATGTATGTATGTTGTATTTATGTATGTATTATGTATGTATGTAATGTTGTATGTATGTATGTACATGGATACATATCTATACTATATATGTATAATATGTATAGATATTAGACATGTACAACATATATGTATATACATTATATGCTATATATATATGTATCTATATATATTGTTATATATGTATCGATACATATATTAGATATAGATCATAGTATTTAGATTTTATATATGTATATACCTCATATACCTCTATATATATAACTTATCTCTATCTATCTCTCTGTTATGCTATCACCTATATATAGATATAGATAATTATATACATATCTATACGTGTGTGTGTGTGTGTGTGTGTGTGTGTGTGTGTAATCACAAGCTTTTGAGTTCTTTGAAATACAAGAATTAAATCCATGATTATGTCTTCCCGCAATTTTTCTAGTATTACAAATGGCTAATACAAATCCACATTCTGACTTTTACCTTTGGAATGTTGGAAAATTTTATAATATGTAAAATAATCTTCAAATATGCTCATTTTGGCTGATAATAAATCTTAATTAGTTACACCAATGTTGTAACCATTTTGAAGTGACAAGATAGACCTCGAATATGATTTTCTCTTACCAATTCCCCCCATCAAACCTTGAGGTATACAAAAAATTTGTCCTCTAAACAAAAATCCATTTTCAATAAATAAATCCAACCACATAGTTCTATCCATGTTTTTTGAACCCTTGTACATTTCCAAAGAATCTCTAATATTTATAGAATTCTCATAGATTCAAACCCGTTGAACTCTATTCTCGTCTCATACACAAAAATACCTTGATTTTTTATGAAATAAAATGGTTGATGATATGTGTATAGATTTTTTTTTCACTCTTAGTAATGATTTATCTATTGAGGATTTTGATGCATTATTCTCCCTAAGTGCATTCCTTAAGGGGCCTATCAAGAGTAAGGTTGTCCTGGCTGGCAATACCTAGTGAGAGAGTTATTATACATGGTATCACCATGACTTACCATAACATGCCTTCCTACTAGCTTCCTTATTAAATATTTATAACCATTTGATATCCTCAATAATATCAAGTTGGATAAAGTTGGGCTCAAGGTTGTGTTTTAATTCATCTTACCATCCACGTATGGAGGTAATGAATAAAACATTGGAATCTTGTCGAGGTATTTGATTGTGTGTGTGTGTGTACCACTGTAGATAGATTCTCCAAGATGACACAATTAGTAACATGCAAGAATACTATTGATGCCACACATATTACAACTTTGGTTTTTTAAAATAAATTAAGGTTGCATGGTTTTTCTAGGAGTATTAGTTTGAATAGATATGCCACAATTTTTGGTAATTTTTTGTTTTTTTATGAATAAATTTGGGCTCAAGGTTGCATTTTAATTCATCTTACCATCCATGTATGGAGATAATGAATAAAATCCTTGGAATCTTGTTGAGGTATTTGATTGGGAACAATCCCAAATAAGGGGATAATATTCTAGTGCATTCTGGTTTTTCTTAGAACAAATTAGTTAATATAAGTATAAATAATATCATGTATGATCACATCCCTATAGATGTTGATGAGTTGAGAGGTATAATTGATTTGAGTACATGAATTTTAGAAGATAATTAGAATGGTTATATTCATGAGATACATCAACAAGTGAAAGAGAAGTTGGAGAAGTGTACCATGAGATACAAGCAATATGTCAATATTATGCATAGAGAACAATAATTTCAAGTTGATGGGGTGGTTTTAGATCGTTTGAGAAAGTAATAGGTCCAAGAGGAACATATGACAAACTCAATTGGAATAATATTAGGTCATGTTAAATTCTGAGTATGTTTACAGTGAATGCATATGAGATAAAATTCTCGTATGGGGTTGATGTATCTCTTATATTGAATGTGGGGGATTTATGCCATATTTGTGAGAGAAAATCAAATGATGGGAATGCAAGTTCAAATTCTCCAATTTTGGATTAGAGATATCAATTAACTGAGAAGGAAATATAGGAGATAGAGATGGTAATGGATTCCATATTAATCAAGAGGAAAGTGGAAGCAATTATAAGGAGTGTTTGGTCAAATGGAAGGGTATAACAGTTAAATGTGTACCTTGGATGAGTGCATGTGATATGTCCAAGTATGGAATTAAAATTATTTGTTTAGGGAAGATTCAAGAGCATGAGCTCATGAATCAATTTGATTACCCAAGGTATGACGTAGGAGAATTTATACCCATAAGAAATATTGCATCAACCAAAAATAGGATTCATCGTTTGTGCATACGTGTTTGAAATTTCAAACTTGTTATGTGTGTTCAAGGTGATCAAATAGGAAAAAAACATCTCTAGAGGTCCAAAAATCTAGAAACCTCATGTCCTAAAGGTTTCAATCATATGAAAAAAGGATCAAATTGACACTTTTTAGTAGATGAAAAAATATCTAATTTACACACGTGGTGGTCAAATAACTACCCAGGTAGTTTATTTGTAAGCACTAATCTGAAAAAGTGGAAATTTATCCCTCACATAAAAGACAAGAAGATCAATTTCCTAAAACATTAAATTATCATTTTTCAATTATCTACAAAATTCTTGGGAATTCAAAGAGGCCCTATAAATTGTCAAATGTAGTCTAGAAAGATCTCATATGATCAACTATAGGCTTTTTTATTTGGAAGTTGATTTAACTGTAAAAATGGAATCGGTACAATAATGTGGGTAATGTTTCTCTTTTTTATCTAAGGCTTAAAGGATTAGCAATAGGTTGTATATTTCTATTAATTAATAAACATAAATTAATAAATTAGAATATAGCTCCAAAGAAATTTGTAAGATATAACGATAGATATGATTTCTCAAAACACACGAGGAGAAGTGCACTTAGCTTAATAAATAGATAGAGATGTGATGTGAAAATACAAAATGACTTTGAAGACAAGAAATAACATGGAATTTATTCTTCTTACAAATGGAATACAAATATGGGTATGTATGGTATTGAACATCCTTTCATAAAGCATGGTATGATCTAATCCTTTGTTGTACAATTTCAAACAAAGATACATTGGCACTCTATAACTTTATATGCAAATATGAAACTTTGTGATGACCTTCACACTAAAACCTTAGGTGTCACACATTTGTTAAACCATGTGTATGATGCAAAACACCCTAAAACCCTAACCACGTGTAGGAGACCCTACAAAAAGGTTAGTGCTTGGGTTGAAGCACCACTATGTCACCTACAATAAAATTACTCCAAAGAGACCTCAAACCAAATGTAGTTTTATGCCTATCTTATGATATAAATATAGATGAAACTACTTTGGTAACTTGATTAATTGACAATGAGAAATGAAAACTTGGTACACTTAAGTTTTGATTGGTTTGTCATTAAAGGTATCTAGAATAGAAAAATTGACTCTTAAACTTGGTTGGGAGTGCTTTATACGTGTATGGGATGATCCTAGGTGGTGTTATTACTTTGAGAGACTTTAGGAAAGCTTGGAATACTTTAGGAATGTTTTTTGCAAGGATTTCTCTTTAAAATACTAGGTGATTACCATATGAGATAATGTAGACATCAGGTTTTCGTTACCCACCTAATTCCTCTTACACATACATTATTTAATCTAAAAATTATCATTATAAATATTTTCATAAGACTCCTCCCCTTATCCCATAAAATCAACTTTTACGCCCTCACAAATTACTATTTACCCATACAAATAAATTTAACCCCTTTAAAACCACCTAGCCATCTCTAAATCATTTCTAACCCATTTACCCTAACTTCTTAACCTCCCCAACTCGTATAACCTCTTCCCAACAATTTTCCCTCACCATTTTACCCAAAAATCCTGTTTAGGAAGTGGTTCCAACCACTTCTAAATGTTTTCCTTGAAATTTCTGGATCGCCGGTGATTCTAACCAATCACCAGTGATTATAAATAGTAGCTTTCACTCTTCCTCTGGGGATCTTCAGAAAAATTTTGCACGCTCTTGCACTCTTGTTTCCCTCAAGCAACAAAGCCCTGTCACTCTAAATATCTTTAAGATGAATAGCAACAACTACAGCATCAAAAATATCTTCAAGAAGTCCTCATATATCAAATTTTGTGGCTTGAAATCAACAATCAATGTCACCAGCTTTGTTCGACATTTATAGATATCATTCATCTTATCTCAACATCACAAGGTATTCCTTTGTCTTCGTTTTATTGTTCTTATTCTATAATACATCAAAAACAACTAAAAATAATTAACTTAGCTATATATTTTAATCGAGCTACCATTTTTTAGAAACATCAACTCTTTTCACAGTAATTGTTAGCGATTACTTGAATCACCCATGATTCCCTTAGATCACCCATGATTTTGTCCAATCACCCGCAATTCCTTTGAATCTCCTGTGATCCTTGTTTTCCAACATCTTTTTTACTAATCAAAGCATTTTGTCATATTTGATCAATATCTATGCATTTAACATGTCTTCTGCAAGCATGGCTCTATTTTAGATGATAGTTCCTAGCCAATCTCATCATATTACCAGCATCTATGACCTTCCAATTATTTAACAACCCTTCTTTTGGGAGTAGTATAACATCCTTCACGAATCAACATTGTGTGACATTCGGTTTTGCACCGACATAGAGGACATCGAGGATCAAATCGAGTTCCTCCATAAGATCCAATAAGAAACAAATGATTATTTGTACAACTACTTTGAATCTATCCTGATCGCTTCCACCCTCATGTGGGCCACCTATGAAGCTGCACAGGATCTTCCCTTTGACCTTGAATTCTAAATTAATAGTAGCAGTGTCATTATATCTATTTTTATTATCATTATCAATATACTTAATTGTATCAAAATGAGTAGGCATCCTCCAAGGAAGTCCCTTTAGAATCCTAGAATCAACCTTTTATGAGCATCTCATTTATCCATCTATCTAATATTTTTCATCTAGTTGTTTTTGATTTGCAGGTTTCTTCATCGGGGAAAGAAGAAGGAGCTCTATCCAACAACATCAACGTTCATCATCGCGGGTATCGGTAAACCCCTTTGTCTTTTGAGGTCAGTTTATTTTTTGTTATTTCATTTTATTAAGTTAAAGTTAGAAAGTGAAAAAATCTTTGATGTAGGTAAATAAGTGAAATAGAACTTCTTTATACATTAATCCTTACCTATGAGATATGAACTCGCCATGAAAATATAGCAAATTGGAAAAGTGTTTATTGAGTGGCAAGGGACAGTAATATTTAGCATGAACCAAACTATGGGATGGTTTTGACCCATCCAAATAGTCCCATATATGCATCTCATGGGATTGTATCTAACTAGGATTGATGCGTACAAAGATTAAACTAATGTGGTTGGTTATGTGGAGACTAAGAAGTGTGAATAGAGAAGTAATTCATTCAAAGGAGATATGGATAGGTCACCTAGTCTTGAGATATGTATGCAAATCATGATCTAGTTACAAATCTAAAGTTGTTGTTGTCAAATGATAAATTTCTAAAATTATGTATCTACATTTGCATCCCATATAAGTATGAAGTGAATATTACATGTTCTAAGGAAAATATACCTGAGTTTCTACACACACTTTGTCTTCTCTTATATTTGTTGATTCTACTTAAATGTTAGTATGCTCCATAATAAAACTTGAAACACAGAGTGTAGTCAATGTCCATAAAATACTTGAACTTTAAATCATCTTTGAAAATATATTCATAGCTTGAAAATTGAATTTATAAGTAGCAATGTCAAGAGAGAAAAGCATGGAATGAATACATTTTTTTCTTTCCCAAAGAAGAATATCTTAAATCTTGTCATACTTAATGATTCATATTGGAGTTGAGTTGATGAAGGTTTGGGGGTGATCCTTCCCCATTTTTTTGAAGGATATGTCAAACCCATAGAGGAATTGGGTGTTGTTTGACCCAACATTGAAACGTGGCATAGGAACTTATAGTTGTCCTAAGAACCTCAAAAAAAGGAATGTTTCCTTAGGGTTTTCTAATCACCCTTATATCTTCCAATAAAACTAATAATAAGGTTGTCACAAGGTTTTCTATTCACCTTGATATTCTTCTAATCACACGAAAAATGCCATTTTAGATAAATCTAGGTCTAAGTGAAAAATAGCAGAAGTTCAAAAGGGAATTGGTCTCATTTCCCAACATGTGATGTCCCTATGAGTATCAAATATGTAATGGTGAATAAATGACAAGGATAAGAAGACATATGCCCCCATCTCTACAGTGAAATTATGCTCGAGTTATGTAGTGTCAAGAAGGAATGAACTACTCCAAAAACCCCACATTCTACATCAAAATGTAGTAGATATTATTCTAAACTATGTAATCTATTTGTAAACCTATATAGAAAATCCATAACTATCTATGAAAATTTAATAAATCTATAATTTGTTCAAATTTTTCCCCCAATACAAAAACATCCATCCTAAATTATAATGTTTTTTGGTTTTATCCCTAGTGGATAATTTTAGACCTATTCTCTATTTGTTCTTATTTTGTATCTGATCATATTCATGAGCATTTGTATCGTGTTTCATTTATGTACCTAAAGCTTGAATTTTATTTATGTCATATGAGTGTGTGTGTGTGTGTGTGTGTGTGTGTGTAATAAACCCTATTGAATGCCTACTCTTTTGATGCAAGTGAGATGTGTAAACAATGAGAAACAATGCCTTAGTGTGCTTAAGTTTGGCTTGGATTGTATGTGAAGGTTTATAGAATAGGAAACTTGAATCTTGAACCTAGTTGGGATTACTTCAGACATGTGTGCGGTTTGATCCTAGGTTGTAATGTTGCTTTGAGGTAATTAATGAAAGATTGGAGTGATTTAGGAATGTATTATGTAATGATTGCTCTTGAAAATGCTAGGTGATTGTCAAGTTAGGTAAAAATGTAATTTATACTTACTTTTATAGGCATTATTAGGTTTAATTTTCATTAAGTACAACTTATGGGAAATGAATCAACCTATGAAAAAATATCAAATTGGAAAAAAATTTGTTGGTTGGATGGAGATAAGACCGTTTTGCCCAGACCAACCTATGGGATATATTGGACCCATCCAAATGGATATTAAACTATTGTGTACTTATGTGACTAATTATGTGAGTGACTAAGCATTGTGAATAGATAAGCAAGTCATTCAAAGGAGAAAGGGATAGGTCACTTAGGATTGAAATGGGTATAATTCATTCTCTAGGTGCAAAACCAAAGTTATCATTACTAAATTTAGATGTCTACAGAAGAAAACAAAGAGAGAGAGAAACCAAAGAGTTCAGTTAGGAGCTTACTAGAGGGATATTTCTAAGTCAAAAATAGGGTCGATATTGTCTCGTTCCCATTAAGGAACTATGTATGTGTGTTAGGCATCCTTTGTGTATGTGTAATATAATAAATAAGGTAGTGTGTTTGTGAAAATGTTTGTAGTATAGTTACATAGAAATAAAGGATGAGGTTTTTTAATTCAAGTCTAAGTAAACATCAATGTCTGACTAAGTACGAATGAAAAACTAGTCACATAAGGCTTAGGTAGACCTTCGTGGTAGGCACAAAATTTGACAAGGCATCACAATTTTGCGTAGCATACAGAAAGAGTGACACAAAATTTCATAAACATTTGTTTGACTAACTCTAAATGTTTTTTGTTGAAGTAGTAGTGCAAGTGAACCCTAATATTCCTGCACCATACACCTTAGGTAAGATGAAATTTGAGCTCCTACTAAGGCATGTTTCAGAAGGTCTGCAATGGAACAACCAAGTCTAGAAATATTTGCTTCCATAAGCCAAGACACATCCCTAATTTATTTGACCTTCCATTTAACTAGCTATTGTTTGACATTCAATAGACCATAGAAGATAGCACCAAAAATAAGAGGCTTGAAGATGAATAAAAGTGATCCCAAATTTTAAAAGATAAGTAGGCCCAAAAAGTGATTTTTAGAAAGAAAAAATCAATATATTTCAAATCAATAAAATGATTATTTATAAAAATATGATATGAATTTTACAAAACCAAGGGATATATTCTTGAATCTCAATATGACAAACCAAAACCTCCTAAGGATTTACAAAAAAATTCCAATTTCTGCCTTACAAAGAAAAATAGATATTTTGAATTCAAAAAATTATGCTAAAATTACAAAGAACAAAAAAAGGTTTTCACATTATTTTTCAAAATAAAGAAACATAGGTATTTTGATATAGATTTGTTACTATGGCGATATGTCTCAAAAGATGTTTTCACCAATATGAAACCCTAGAATGAGGCCCTGAGAAGAGGACCAAACATGAAACCATAGGTAAATTTTGTAAAATAAGATTTAGGGAGTTAAATAGATAAATTTGAATACATAACCTATAATATTGAAAAATATGAAACCCTAGGTATCACACAATTTTGAAACCCTCTATATGATGTAAATGTTAGGAAATTAATTATTAATGTTTACATTATTAATATTAGGTTTGAAAGAATATATTGTTTCAACAATATATTATTCATGGAGTTTTGTTGTACCCGTAAATTTATAAACGGGTAAGTTGTTTGATACACTTCCTATTTTATAGGAAGAGGTTTGTCTATTATATTGGCTATATATTAGCCTAATGTATTGCACAGGATTAAAAAGGAC
This sequence comes from Taxus chinensis, assembly GCA_019776745.2. Lineage (NCBI taxonomy): Eukaryota > Viridiplantae > Streptophyta > Pinopsida > Cupressales > Taxaceae > Taxus > Taxus chinensis. The sequence continues at coordinate 209,502,350 of CM034154.1, forward strand.
AGAAAATATAATATACAGTATTATTACTTTGTTTTTGCCATCGACTGTCCAAATCACAAGATTTGGTATCAGAGCGTAGGCTTTTCAAGAAGGCTATGGAGTCATAGTGATTTGATTTGAGTATTATTAGTGGCATACAAGTGTTTCTTAGTTTTTTTAATAATTTTGTTCTTTGTGTAACATTCTGATACGGATCAGATTTTGAAACAACACGGCATAAATGGGTCGCATCTCTATCATTTTCTGAATCTGCCAAACTCTCAGTTTAAAATCCTTTCAGGAATGTGCTTATTCAATGCATGCATGATGCGTTGGTTTTTTATTGCATAGCTTGGAGTATCCGCAGAGAGGAATCGATGGAATGAGTCACAAATTCCATCAGAGGGAACGAGGCTTAGAGTTTTTTGATCAAATTCGGCCTCTGATTTTTGCGGTTATTCTACTACAGACATTTACAGATCGAATGGAATAATAACCATCGCAACACCTCTGCTCCATATGTTCCAGTGCTGCTGTCTTGCCCAATTTGCTATGAGGATTTGGATGTCACAGACTTCAATTTTGTTCCCTGTAGTTGTGGATTCCGTATGTGTTTGTTCTACCACAAGAAGATTCTGATATAAACTCATGATTGGTGGGCGCACATGTTTTCCCATTGTTCCTAGTATCAAGCTCTGAGTTCTGCAGATCCAGTGTTCGGCATGACTATGCATGGCAGTCGCAGCAATATCTACTGAGCCGTGAATGTTAATTTGTCCTTATCAATAGGAAAATTATTATTATCTATCCTTGCATGGTGCTTCGACACATCTCCTCCACAAAACGGTCTGGCTGCAGGCGCAGAGATCTACGTTGGAATTTTTTTATACACATTGAGTCACATCCAGCTATAGATCAGGCAGACAAATAAAGGCAAGTATTTTTCCAAGGTATTTGCATTTCTTAGCAAAGCATACACATGTTATAGAGGTCAGGGCAATTATGGCTCTTAGTTACTCATAACCAGCTTGTTGTAATTTGTGAAAAATTGTTAAGTCTCTTTAATTACTTTTTACATGTTATTGCACGGACGCATTCTCGGTAGAATCCGACGTCCATATTGTGTGAAAATTCATAATGAATAAGTTGAGTCACATTGAAAAATTTGAAGGCAAATATTTTCATACCTGGCAAGTGCGGACTCAATTATTCCTAATCAACAAAGACTTATGGGATATTGTTGATGGAAAAGAAAAAAAACTGACAAATGTAGATGAAGCAATAAAATGGGACAGCAGAGATCGAAAGGCTACAGCAATTATCGGATTGGGTCTATCAGATGCTTATCTACATCATATAGACTTAAAAAAGTCATCTCATACAATCTGGGTGACATTGAACAAATTGTTTGGATCACAAATGGGAAGCGCAGCGATATCCTTAAAGCAAAGATTGTTCGGCCCCAAGATGGAAGAAGGTGAGAGCATGGTGGAGCATATCAATAAGTTTCGATCTATTTGTAATCAACTTGCTGGCATAAAAGTAGATGTACCTGATGATGATGCTAAAGCAGTATTACTTAATAGCATGCCTTCATGTTATTCTAATATGGTCTTTACATTAAGCAAAATAAATCCAAGTCTAGAAGAACTTATTTCTTCTTTGTTAGATGAAGAAAAAAGAATTATGGTTGTTGAACCAGAGGAGACTGTAATGTTTGGCAGAAACAAGAAAGCATTTGGTAAGAAAATGCCCAAATACGGTTCAACCTATAAAGGACTGAAGAAACAATTTACATGCTACTATTGTAAACAACCTGGTCATATATCTAACAATTGCAGAGAAAGAGCACAAGACTTACTTGATGGGAAACTACAAGATAATGCCATGATTGTTGATGAAGAAGGAGAAAATGAAGAGGAAGAAAATACCACACATCAAAGTGATGAAGATTTTCTCTTCTAGATGATTTTTCACTGGAGGACGGAGGCACAGGAGGATGGAGGTCATTCAGCGACCTCTCGTCAGTCGCCAACGATGGGGCCGCATGAAGTTGTGGTGACAGTGTTTGTGTGAGTTTTCTTTCATTTCTGAATCGCAGTTTGTTGTGTGCAGTATGATTTCAGAGTTCCTGTTTTGGATTGAATAAGTGAAATGTTCACAATGAGGGGGGGAACATGGTCTCATTGTTCCATTTCCATTATGTTTTATTGTTCAGTTTTGAAAGCAGTATTTCCTACATGATTCCCTTTTGTAGTGACATTGTATAATATTGATCAAAAGTATTGTAGCAATCATGATGTAAAGGTTTTTGGTAAACCTGTAAAAACCAATTGTGTAAGGTTTTTGGTAAACCTGTAAAAACCAATTGTGTAAGGTTTTTGGTAATCCTGCAAAACCAAGTATGAAAGGTTATTGGTACACCTGCAAAACCAATTTGGTAAGGTTGTTGGTAGAAGCCGGAGAAAACCATCAGTGGAAGAAATGTGCGTTGGCACATGTTCGAGTTTTGTGAAAGCCCAATGCTGCACATTTGCGGAGTTGATCATGAGCACACAGAGGTGGCAGGCTACAATCAGTGAACGAGATATGTTGTACCATGTAAACATTAAGGGGGGGAATGCTAGGAAATTAATTATTAATGTTTACATTATTAATATTAGGTTTGAAAGAATATATTGTTTCAACAATATATTATTCATGGAGTTTTGTTGTACCCGTAAATTTATAAACAGGTAAGTTGTTTGATACACTTCCTATTTTATAGGAAGAGGTTTGTCTATTATATTGGCTATATATTAGCCTAATGTATTGCACAGGATTAAAAAGGACAGAAAATATAATATACAGTATTATTACTTTGTTTTTGCCATCGACTGTCCAAATCACAAGAGTAAAACGCCCTCAAACCCTAACCATGGGTAGGAGATGCTACAAAAAGGTTAGTTTGTGGGTTAAAATGACCCCGTGTTGCCTACATCGACACAACTCCAAATAGGCCTCAAACCACATGTAGATCTCCACATAGAATGTGATATCTATATGGAAGCAACTACTTTGGCAACTTGATCACTTGACAATGAGAAACAATGTGTCAGCATGTTTATATTTGGATTGGCTTATCTTTGAAGGTTTCTAGAATAGAAAGATTGACTCTTGAATCTAGTAGGGAGTACTTCAGACGTGTGTGGTTTAATCCTAGGTTGTGATGTTGTTTTGAGGTAGTTAATGAAAGACTGGAGTGATTTAGGAATGTATTATGTAATGACTGCTCTCGGAAGTGCTAGGTGATTATCAAGTGAGGTAAATAGGTAAGTTAGACTTACTTTTACAGGTATTATTAGTTTTAATTTGCATTAAGTACAACTTATTGGAAATGAGTTGACCTATGAAAAGATATTAAATTGGAAATTTTTTTACTATGTGGTAGGAGATAAGACTGTTTGGCCTATACCAAACTGTGGGATAGTTTGGACCCATCCAAATGGAGATTAAACTATTGTGTACTCATGTTATTAGTTATGTGAGTGACTAAGTATTGTGAATAGATAAACAAGTCATTCAAAGGAGATAGGGATAGTTCACCTAGGATTGAAATGGGTACAATTCATTCTTTAAGTGTAAAACAAAAGTTATCATTGTTAAATTTAGGTGTCTATAGAAGAAAACAGAGAGAGAGAGAGAGAGAGAGAGAGAGAGAGAAACCAAAGAGTTCTATTAAGAGCTTACTAGAGGGATATTTTTAAGTCCAAAATAGGGTAGATATTATCTTGTGTCCATTAAGGAACTATGTAGGTGTGTTAGGCAACCTTTGCATATGTGTAATACAATGAATAAGGTAGTGTATTTGTGCAAATGTTTGTAGTATAGTCACACATGAATAAAGAATGAGGTTTTGGGATTCAAGTCGAAGTGTATCTATTCGATGTATGTCCATTTGAGAGAGTAAGCCTATGTTATGCAAAAAATGTCATTAACTTAGCACCCTCGTACCTGAATGGCATCAATAAACGTCTTAAAACACAACGCATATCTTCTTCAATAATCTCTGGGTTCACTTTAGACTACCTTCATCCAACATGTCTAATTGTGATATAAGGTTTAATGGTCATATTCAGCATGATTTTTGGAAAATGTTGAATACACAATTGAAAAAATCTACCAAATTTCATCCTTGTACATGGGAAAGCAAAGTGTTTAGTCACACACTTTTCCATTAATTGCATATGTACAATAAGGCACATCCACATCTGGGATGATAAACTTCCCTTCATTCATCTTAGTTACAACAAATATCTTCACAATTTTACAAAACATATTCTATTTAAACGCACCCCTGACATATATTACTATGCACCATCAGGAACATAGTTGTGCTCATGAGAGAAGGAAGTGGACAAAATAGATAACTATTTACAACACATCTATTAATTTCATCTATAGATTCACTAAATAATATCACTCCAATGACAAAATTATAAAAAAATATCCACAATGCACACTGCACACCTCAAACTTCAAGGTGGGTGATAAGTTTTGGTTGCATCTAAAAAATTAATGATCCACATAGGAATATCAACAATTTGTGTTATGGTCCTTACACCATATAGCATGTAACTAGATACAATTTTGGTGTCCTTTATCTACCAATATGGATCTTCATTTAGTATTCAGTGTTAAACTCTTAAACAATATTTTCCACATTTTCCTATATCAACAATAACACAACATCCTTCAAACCTTGAACATGAGCATTAGCAAACATCACCAAAAAATCATATAGTTGAAATCAGGATTATGCCCACCCGCCAAGGCACACATCAATTGTTAGGAGTGGTCAAGGCATGACAATACATTGATCATGATAAGTGGCACATCATTTACAAATGTTGTGTTTAGTTTATAAAACTAATATAATAGATGACGGGTGTCATCACTTCCAAAGAAAGGTAGAATGACCTCAACATGGTTACATAAGTTACGCTCTTGCTTTGGTGACATTACTATTTTACTCAACTCAATCATAGGTCACATCTCAGTCCCCTTGGAAACAAATTGTAAGTTTCGACATTGAATTCTAAGGTGTTATACTTTTGTGTCATTGTCAAGTACATTGTTGCAGTATCTCCTAATAAGGCCATATTTAATTGGATCACCACACATTAGTGTGCACCAAAAAAAATGTATTGCACATGTCAAGCTCAAAGTAGAATCTAAGCACCACATGGAGTCATCATGTCATGTTGCACCATGTCAAAGTGTGCTCTGAAAGTTTGTGCCATGTCATCAGGCTTGCTAACATAACAAAAATCAAGAATTTGAAGCAACACATCAATCGGAAGGCAAACCATTATTCATTACGGAATTTGAACCATTTTACAAACATCCTCCCTTGTAATTCTTTCTTGCCAATGTATATTTATGTAAGCATTCGACCCCTAAGGTCGACATTCATGTTCTTATATACATTTTTCCTTCCAATTAGACAAATCAACTAGGAAATGTTTGTTCCTTGTAATCAAAATATTCTTCCTTCTTGGCCTTTTGGATATGTTTACACATATGTGTTATACATGTTGATTTCTATTTAATAGAATACCATTATTGTGTTATCTCGTTGTCTGTTGAATGTGTAATAACATATTCCTAACTAATTGTTTGGGTTGTCCTACATGCCACCATCTTGGGCCCCATGGTATGGATCAAAGAGCTTTGACCTCATAGATTAGAGAAGGCTCCACTACTTCGGAAATATGACTCTACTTAGTGATTTAAAATACAAATTAAAAAAATAAGCTTGTTGGGCCAAAGTTGTAAGGTGGTAACATGTGGGATTCTTGTGGCCACTTATTTTGTGAAGCACACAGTTGTACACTTGCATTCACTAGATGCATGTTTATGTTAGAAATCAACTTCTAAGATACAATTGTAAAGTATATTTATGCATAAATATGTGTTAAAAATAAAATACACTTTTCACAATGTATTTCATTGATTTCTATGGATTTTTGTTACCTATTGGGCTTATGGATGTGAGTGGCTACCTGGGTTGCATACCATGTTAGTGCTCTCTTGATGCCAATGTTTGCATCATACCATGTAAGTGCTCTCTTCTTGCCAATGTTGGCATATGTTTTTATAGCCTTACGAAAAAACATACTAGAATCGTGTGTATGAAGCATAAGTAATAACCCCACCTTTCTTTATTTAGCATATTTAACTATTCTTGTTTTTTAATTGCATTAGAGGGTTGACACTACCTTGCTTTTTAAATTGGTTATTTTACTTGAATATTGTATGGAAAATATAATCCATTTGTGTAAAGTTTTATTACCACATTATAGTGTTGCACATTTTGCTACTATGTTTTTTAAGGAAGGGTTTCCTTTTTTACTTACAATATTACATATCCAATCCTAAGCTCATTTTATTTCCAAGAGGATGATGCAATGTAAATGACACATTATGTAAGGAAACAAGTTGCAAAAAATCCAAAGTATGAAAAGTGTGATTTCTTGATACAACTGAGAAATAAAGAACATCAAGAGGTTAGTGATAATGTCAAAGTTTTTGAAGCATTTACCAAGAATCAAATCATGAATACAGTGGTCATGAAGTAGATGACAGGTTAAGAACAAATGTCCTAGTATGCAAATGATAAGGCAAGTATGATCGAGGCTCAATATTAGCTAGACAACTGAGTGGAACAAACTTGGAAATCATTGTTTCGAGTTAAACATGAAAAGAAGGTGTCAAAAAATATTGGGACCTATTGAACACCCATTACATATGTGTTGGAATCTACTAAATACTCACTAGAAATCAGGATATGATGGGATCTCAATAAGCTAAGATACCCAGGTATCATATGTGATCAGCGAGACTGTCAACATTTATTTGCGGAAGAAAGGAGATATAAGTGATACCCATTTATGGGTAAGCTCCTAGATTCCAACTTTGTGCTTTAATTGAACATAGAGGTTGGATAAGTTCCTGCATGTACATAGGTGATTTAGGATACGTAAAACTTTCTTGTTTAGTTAAATCCCTTAGCATCATGTGTTTTCCTTCTCATCTTGTGTGTTTTGGTTTCATTGGTGTAATGTGTGTTCACCTATAGGATAGTCTGTGTTGTGTATCGTTTGTAGTGACTCCAATGGAAGCCCAATAGACAAGGCACTATTCCACTCGAAATGTCTTGATATTCTAGGGTTCCTTCTTATCTTGTTCTCACTATGAATCAATCTATAACAATTCCCCAAGAATTAAATCACATTTGTTTTATTAAAATGTTCAAGCATGAAAATTTATGCCTTGTCAAGCATGACAAACTCTGACCCAGAAGATCAAAAAATTTACTCCCGATTCTTCCCAAAACCCTCTAATTGAGATAGCATATTTTTTTATTTGTGAGCTTTTATCAAGTTTTCAAATTAGTTGCAATTAGCATTGAAATTGACATAATAATTAAATTATAAATTGATAATCAGGGATTCCACTATCATTTATTGAAAATAGAAACTAATACCCAAATTATAACATGCAAATGTGCATGACTTTAGAGACAAGCATCAAAGAATATACAAAATAGGGTAGTTCCTATTGAGCAACACTCTAAAGCTTTGATAAGCACACCAACAATATTAACTCAAAATTATCAAAATTTGACTAAAAAATAACTTTTACAAATAGTTGACTTGGAAAGAATGGGCAAGGTACTATGGTTGTATTGAGATAAAGAAAATACCATATTGTGTAGATCCTGGTTTGAAAGTGCAAATGCAAAAGAAAGATTGAGCCTTATTGACATCCTCTAAATAGAAATTAAAAACAATAAACATATATTATAACCTCTTAGTATAGCTATTGGCAAGAATATGGCTTTTGGTGGGAAATTAATTACCTAAGACCCTCTAAGAGGTTGTTAGCAAAACGGCAAACAATGTTATATTATGGATTGGTGATAACAATAAGGGAAAGGTATAGACACGACATAATTTAAGTGCATCATATTAGTATTTTGATTCTTATATTGTACATTTGTTAATATCTATTATATCACAAATGGATTTGTGGAGTGATTTATAGGTTGTGACAAATAAGAAGCAATATGGTGACATACCTTAATAAACATTAGTGATGAGATTAATATAATAATGGTCATGTGCATATTGACCAAAGAATTGGCGCACATAAGGGATAGCCTTTAGGCACTCAATCAACTCAAGGGTATAGAGGAACTCGACTAACATGAGGTCGACCTTTAATTGCATAGTAGGGCCTTTAGGCACTCAATTGACACGAGGGAGAGGAACTAAACTAACATAAAGTCAACAAGCAATTGCTAACATTTTGCCAACCACCAATAGCATAATAGGAATCAACTAAGAAAGCATGAGAGGACTCAAAGCATCACTTGAGTGGATAGCCATTAGACACCACCTACCATCAATTGAGCATAGGCGGTTGAACCCTATCATCAATATTCTCTAAAGAGCATCATTGTACACCAAAAGAATGGTCCCTCGCCTCAAGGGATGCATCTTATCAATGGATTCACTTATAAATCACACATTATTCTTAGTCTCTTGTAAATTATTGAGCTTTACCATGTATCATTTTCTGCTAAAAAATAAGGATTAAATATCGTGGTGTATTAATGTTTTAAACTTTAAAATTCCTATTTTTGAAATTATTAATAGGAAGACAAAGTCGAGACATCAAAAAACCAAGAAACCGCCCATTCATCTTAAAGCTATTCATGATACCAAGAAAGCATTGGAAATATACGGAAATGACGTGTTGAATTCCATTTATCCAATGTACACCTTCCATGTATCCCATTCCCCCTCAATCAGGATCTGCCCAGAAGAGACAACATTGGGCTTATTTTCACACCTGGTTACTCTGAGCTCTAAAAGACACATCTCTACTCAGTCCACCTCTCCCATTTTCAAGTTTACAATATTGATATTGGCGCACAACCTAGCTATAGAGGCGGAATATTTTTGCATTATCTTTCAGAAGTTTGCATGCAATTCATTCATACAGGGTGCTCAATCTCATATACAAGACATTCAATTAATTTTAGAAACCTTTTAAAAAGGGAGAAAGTAAAATATCCACCAACAAAAAAACAAACCAAAATGCATATTTTTATAAGATTTTGGACCCCAAAAGGCATTGCAATAACCTAGAAAACTTGTCCTTAAACACGAAACCATGCAACAGAATATAATTTATATATACCCTTGTCTAGGTATTGGAGAACGGTTCCTGTAGAGAACAATCAGCTTTAGGAAGGCACTTCTGCTAAATATAAAGACTGGATTTCATTAAAACTTAGTTATTATGTGTTCCATTTAACTATCCTACATTTGTGTATCCAAGCTTCAACATAAGAACACAAATCCTTACACCAGCTTAACAAAATTGCCATATATACATGTCTACTGAAAGGGTATTATTTTTAAACAATGAAGCTGTTCGTTTGGCAGTAAAATATAATATTACAAAAAGAACAAGATCCTGTTTATTAGCCTAGCGGGCATAGTTTTACCATTCAAACAAACTTAATCGAGTTTCCAAAGCAAAGGGCACATGATCTCAACGGCAAATCAAATATATGATTTAAGCAAACAAACTCCACCAGCAGCAAGTGTCCAAGTGTCCTTGATACATTTTTACTCTTGTATTTTTGTTAATAGATGTTGTCTAAAATCTGACAATGCAAGTACCCCTAGAGATATTATATTATTCAACAAACAAACAATTGAAAATATTTTTTCTTCAGTTTCTCCTTGCTAAATTTGGGCATCTTACAACTCAACTCAACAAAATTTCAAAGAACCGTCTCCACAATAAGAAATGTGTCTATAAAATGGTAAAAATTACACCATATTCTGCAATATTTGCCTCCCGAAATATATTTGCCCAAATGGGGGTTAGCAGTCTACTTTATAATAATTTAGTCCTCAAAACCATATGAAGCAATCTCTTCTGTAACATCTAATACCTCCTCAACTTCCACTTCTTCTGCTTCGTATTCCTCTTCTTCATCACTGGGTTCTCCATCACGCAATTGTTGTCGAATGAATCCCTCTTCCTCACGTAGACGTTTCCATTCATTGACCCAGCCCTGCCATTCCTCTTGCAATCTCTTCCGTTTCTCCCTGTCTTGCTCACTTAGCAATAATGAAACATCCTGGTCCTCAGCCTCATATTTCTTGCTATACTTCTTCAAATTCTTAGCAATCTCCTCTTCCTTCTCCAGACTGAGAAGAGAGGGCGGCCTTGGACGCCACAACAGCTGTGAATTACAGAAGATGCATATATAAATATAGAACTAGATTACTGCATTTTAAACTAGTGCAGCACAGTTTACATCATGCTTTTAGGTGCTCACCTGGTAAAAATGATCCTTAGAAATTTGGTGTAATAACTTTCCATTAAAAGACCATATGTTAAAGCCATTTTCCACCGATTGCAAATTTGTAACATACGTGGCAACATATCTGTAAAAAGACTGTATATAAGCAGCTAGAGGAGAAGCACAATGCAGCAAAACAGAGGAATAATAAAATAAATGATGTAACTTGGGAATAACAAGTTTTACCGTCCAGTAGGATCCCACTCAATATCAGTTGCCATGAAATGCTCGCCAGTTGCCATTGTCTCAAGTTCATCTACATTGTAGAATTCAAGGTGGCCATTATGAGTTTTTAACTCTGCCAAAAGAAGAAACCGGCCAATGGGAGACCAGACAAGGGCATTTGCTTGTCTTCCTTTAATAGTGGCGAGTTTTGAAACCCTACCAACATTATTAGGGCTCCTCATTGAATAGAAACTGACATCTGGCTTAGGCCCATCTCCGTGAATAATAGCAAATCTGTGCCCTTTGGGCTCCCAAGCAAATGCAACAATTCTGTCATTCTTGTTTTCTAATTCTAAGACTTCTATGGGAATGTCTCTTTCCTTGATGCGGAAAAGCTCAAAGCCAGTGTAGGTACTTTTCTTGGTTTTTGTATAGCGGTCCACTTTGACAGCAAGATAGTCTCCATTGCTTTGCCAATACATCTTGCAGTCACTTACACTGAAGAGATTTTTCTGCCTCAGTTCTTCCCTTCCAGGAATTTGCACAAGACTAACCTGAGAGAAGTACCACTTATTTAAGAAAATTACCTTACCCAGACATAGAAGCTCAAAGCATAGTTGCAACACTCAGATATGAGGAAGAAGATCGACATCCATAATAATCATTCTTACATAAAACGTCTAATCAAAAGTTTCCAACTTGATTATATACTACTAAAATTAAAGGATACATCAAAGCAACAATGTTAAAACACTCACTCTTGCAGGTTGGTTTCCACCACCTCCCTCTGGCACAAACAATGATAGTATTGGATCTGTTGGAGACCAACTGAAATCCATAACATTGTCAACTTTGAGAGATTTCCTATCCAGAAGACTCATTGTATCTGTTTCATAGACGCTGATGGCATTTTTTCCAATCCTAGCAAAATATTTATCATCTCTGCCACCTGCCCATCTGGTCAAATTTGATTTGCATCAAAATGAGAAAGGCACTGTTAAGCAGAAGATACAGGCAACAACACTATAACAAACTGCAGAGACGTACCTGAATACAGGCCAAGACACGCCAGCAACTCCTCCAGTTCCACCAGTTGCAAAATCATCAGCACTTCCTTTAAATTCTCTAACTACGATGCCAGTCCTCATATCAAAAATGTTTAGGGTAACCCTCTTGAACAAGATATAGTCAAATGTTAGATAAAATACACAAAACCTTTGAAATGAAATACATAATAAATGATCAGTACTTAATATCTCAATCGCATTTTGCTAAGAAACCAATAATTTTGTAGAACATTTAATCAAATAGTATCTTGTGTGCTAATGAGTACCTGTGTGTCTCTTGGGTTACTAGGCTCATGGCTGCTGTAAGTTACCAAGAATTTCTCACCAGGTGATATATCAATCAATCTTACCTATAAGAAGATCATAGGAGATAATTCAAAATCATATTCTATATTTGATGAAGAATGATTTTTATTATAAATTGATGTGATATTAAAGATTCTCAATAGCACCGCAAAGAAATAATTTAGCTATAATGTTTCATAGCCATCAGATAAACTTTACAAGGCAAACCTGTGAATGTGCAAAACGCATCAATCGGGAAAATGTTGTGGCACCTCCCCAGACAGCTGCTCCCTGCCTGTGAAGAGTTGCCAAGTATGTTCCCATAGGTGACCACTGAACAAAGGTTTCAGTCCAATGCTGCAAAAGAATAAATCTTAAACTTCAGTAGACTTGAAAAAACAGCCATAATGTCACCCTTCACTAGATAAAAAAATTATGCATCTTGTGCCATGATCTACTTAACCTCACGGCGGTACACTAGTTCAGGCTTCAATTGCCTGGGATCATTCCAGTAAACCTCAGTGTCTGACTGAGCACGAATGACAAACTGGTCGCGTCCTTTCTCATCTGTAAGCCACTGGTGTAAATTTTCCTGCAAAATAACAATACTTCATTTGTCAATTGCAGACACAGATTGCTAATGATTCCCAGGCATATAATGCTATGTTGTTAAGCTTGTTAGCAGATGATTCATTCCTACACGCAGCGAAGGCCAATAGTTAAGTTTTTCAAGACATAGGTATTTGCTACCAAAGGTTTTTGAAAATTCTTGTGTGAATCGAAATACTTGAGAAGTACTATAGCTATGGCGTTAATAATAAAAAGTAAAACAGAAGTGAAGGATAAACTTGCAAGGCGAAGTGAAAGATGAACTTACAAGGCATACAGGTATAACGACTCATTCAAGTGTACTTTTGAGATAGAGCTTTTCTGGGACTTCAAAATATATTTTGATAATGTTTTGTACTAGTAATAGCCAAAAAAACTAGCTCAGCCACATTATTTTAACAAAAAATAGAGAGGAGAACATACAATGGGAGAATATGTCTTGGTTTCAGGAGGAACCCACTTGTCTGATACTCTCATGTATTTCTCAAAGTCGTCGAACATGTTAACAGCAAAAATGTGTGCTTTGTCCAGCTTATATCCATTTGTTTGATCTTTTGCTATTTGTGCCTCCTATAGCAATCACAAAGCAAAATGGCAAAATATTAGGTACAGGTTGAACAGTTACACAGGAAGAAAAGAGTGAAAGCGATGACACGATCTTCTTGCTTAAAAAAAATATTCAATTTACAATTTTAAATATCTAAAAAGCTAGGCCGCAGGTTGCAATCTGCAAGTCAATAAATGTTCTCTGCATATAAAAAATAAATAATCCTTAAAACTTTTGCAACTTTTACATTCCTTATATGTTGTTACATATAAGATATCCTTGTCTAGTCGAAAAACGTGGCGATAAAAAAGCATTCATACCAAAGATGGAGGGCTATAAACCATACCTGAGGGGTGGTATACTCTATAAAGCAATACCCTTTCGTCTTCTGTGTCTCAGTATCAACTGGCATCCACAGACCCCTATCCCTGATTGTTCCAATCTGGCCAAAAATCTTACGAACAACACCTTCGAGTTTCTCATACTTCTCAGGAGGCACAACTGGAAGATTGTCGACGACGATGACATTACCAAACCCCGTCTCAAATTCCAGTGAGTCTTCTTCTTCCTCCTCCTCATCGCTGCAATTTTTTAAAAAAGGAGAACAACATTAGCAAATAGGGAGAGCACTTGGCAGATGCAATTCAATTCTATTGTAAGTTAAAATAGACCATATTTCCAACAGTGCGTTAATTTTATTCTTGAGTGACAATTTGCAGTGTACTATAGGGGGAGCCTCCTGCTAGACTATCAGTATCTATGCAGTTGGTTCCAGATGGGTATTAATTCTCTGTTGCTGTCATTGCTACTTCAAACCATCAGCCACAGTACACATCTCAAACAAATTTAGTGGAACAAAAAGGTAAAAGGTTATTTTGTAGGGCACCTCCTGCCCAAGACGCCAACATGGCATATGAAACCCCTTTGTGGGACTAAGGGGAATTTTTAGCAATCAGGGTTCAATTCATGACCAAGCTCGGGAGTAAAACAAATCTTTCCAGTCCACCCACACCAGGAAGGAGTACATCAAAAGCATCATAAGTTCATTCATAGTATGCAGTGCATGCTTATTGGTGTATTTGTATAAGCTAATATAATGGTGAAAGGAAAAGTTGTTTTCGAAAGGGTCACAGATAAACCAGACACCAATGTGGCCTCTAAAACCTACATGAGGAGTACATCTCAAGCATAATAAGTTCATAGTATGTAGTGCGTACCTATTGGTCTGTTCGTATAAGCTATACATAATGGTGAATGTAAAAGTTGTTTTCTAAAGGTCACAGCTAAATAAGACGCCAAATTGGAATCTCAGACCCCTTTGTGGAAGCCCGCGAGGAGATTTCTGTTCATATACCTTATGTATTCTTCATATTTTATACCCGACTTTCAACTTTATGACCAAACTCAGGAATAAACTGGACCTTGCCAGTCTGCCTATGCCCAACCTGAAGCTGTATATACACTACCCTCAATTATTAGGGAGGGAAAATCTACAAATATGTAAAAAGGGGATAGAATACAAGTGCTCTGAGAATTATGGCATCATGGGCCAATGAGCACACGAAGCATGCCAGAGCGTGCACATGAACCTCATGGCTCATCAATCCCAGCAACAAAGTAGCTGATGGAGTTGTCATGCATGAGTTGTCGCAACCACGATTATTCAAGACCCTAAATATCCAGAGATAAATTTGCTGAAGCAGTTAACTCTGTTCCTTGGTTCCCAGCAAGAAGGCTATCTTCCAGCCACCCTTCAATGGCAGTAATCCAGTCTCTGAAACCAATCCAGAGGCTAAGCATGATGACAGATAACTGGAAGATAACGTGGCACGTCTGTGAGTTAACAGAGAGAGGCTTCATGTGCAAATTTATCGGATAGGGCTGGAATTTATGCATATGCACAAATAGATTGCAGCAAATTGGCCCGTCTAGGATTTATAGAATAAGTTCTTCACCTTGAGGGTTTTTCCTCATCTTTTTTGCCTCACAAACAGACAGACACAGTTTTCCTTGGCAATCCATATTTGATGGGTATGCTGGCTTATACATGAGACCATAGTCTGAGAGCTTCAACCCAGCCACTGAAACCATCTTCAAAACTCCAGTTTGGATGAGACTGTTTGTACTCCACTTGGAATACTCAATACTGGAACTTTTATGTGGCTCAGAAAATAACCAACAGCATTGGTTAGTATTATGCAAATGCTACAGACAATAAATCCCAGAATGTATACACCAGAAATTTTGTCCTTCCGGACCTTAAAAATCCCTTTTCCAAGCCAGCAACCTTAAAATCTGAATCCAGCGCATGGGTCCAGAAGATTGACAGTGATAATGTAGCATTTTGCTCCCAGGTTTGTCACCAATTGGGTCACCTTGAGCAGCATTTCTCCAAGGTTGCAATACAAATTCAAGACAGGAAACTAGTGGAAGCGAACAGAGAGGGCTTCCAAGCCCCCAAGTCTTTTGCTTAAAGAAATCTTAGAAATTTCCAGACACAGATAATAATGGCAGAAACGTAGTTAAGGCCTTGGCAAACATGGAACCAGAAAGGGAGAGGGAAGAACCCATTAACGAGTCATTGAAAGAAAATATGAATGTTGTTGATGACAGTGATGAGACAGCTGAAGAAGACATCCATTCAGAGAATTCACCATCCTTCCCCCAAGAAATGGCCTGGTTCTCAGTTCCTTCGCCTGAGTGGATTGAAATTCTAAATAATCCCAACAACATTGCCTCTGCCAATCGACCGTATTTGGATGTTTTCCCAGCCAAATCTGAACCTGTGTTTTCTAAGCAATCACATGAAAGTGACTCTCAACTGGAGGCAGATCCTTAGAGCAAAGGTAATTGACGCAGTCGCGGTTAGGGGTCCCAATGAAGTCAAGGTTAGGGGTCCCAATCAAGGGATGCCTTAGACCACGCAGCCTATATATCAGTGTCAGATCTCGCCGAAGTAAGATCTCAGGCACAGCTTTACCAATAAACAGCAGAGCTGCTTTTATTGATTATGAGGAACGATTACAGAACTAGGCACAAAGGCTTACACACTCAATTAAAGTCTTATGACAAGACTGCACAAATTCTCTAAGAATTTCAATCCTACAACCTATCCTACGCTTGTAGACTCCACTAAGCTTCTACAGAACCAGACTTGCCTCAGTTCGGCAACTGCTCAATAGATGCCCAGACCAATGAAATCCCTACTCTTGGATAGATGGCTTACATGCTCATGCTCCATTTCTATTTATAGAATTCTGCTGGAAACAGGCAGAAGAATAAAGATACCTTTGCAAGTAAAGATGCTCTTACAAAGACTCCTCAACATGCCTCAGATCGCCATGGATCTCCTCAACCGGTTTGCGGGCAGTTCCCCATGAAATCACCTCTATTCAATCAGGCTTTACCAGGTTGCTCGATTTTTCCTTCAGTGAGAAAACAGATAAAGGCCCACGAGAGTTCTCCTCTGACTGTATTGATGTTGACAAGATATTCGGCCACACACGATCTCAATCATGGCGACATAAGCAGGTGGCCCCAAAGAGCATGCTGCAACTTATGAGGTATCACAACATCAGTGAGGCTTCATGGCTCCCGCACGCAAGAATAGGTTAGCACAAGGCTTCCACAGTTGCATAAGAGTTGGCAAGGCATTCACGGCATTGCACAGTGCGAGCTAGTGGTTGGCGACATCATGCAGCATAAAGTGGTGTTTGTGGCTTGCGATAAGGCTCTATGGCTATGCACAGGCATTGTTAAGCACTTGCGGCAATTTGTGGTAGTGCACGACATCAACACTGTTGTGCAGTGTTGACAGTGTTGTGAAACAAAGAGTACATATACGCAGCATGAGTAAACCTTCATGGCTTAGGTAGACCTTCGTGGCAGGCACAAAATTTGACAACGCATCACAGTTCTGTGTAGCATGCAGAAAGAGTAGGGTAAAATTTCACATGCCTTCGTTTGACTTACTCTAAATGTTTTTGGTTGAAGTAGGAGTGGAAGTGAACCCTAATGATCCTGCATCATACACCTTGGGTAAGAAAAAATTTGAGCTCCTGCTCAGGCAGGTTTCATAAGGTCTGCAATGGAACGACCAAGTCTAGCAATCTCTGCTTCACTAAGCCAATATACATCCCCAACTTCTTTGCCCTTCCATTTAACAAGATATTCTTTGTGCTCCTTTCTGCGCATTTTCCTTGCTGCGCGTTCATCCAAAATGTATGCAATTTCTTCGTGCTACCATTCTAGTAGTTGGTACCTCCAATCCTCTTCTGTGCAGTCCGCTTCATTACTTGTCTACCTTTCGAAGTGTAGATATGGATCCACAACATTGAATATAGACAAAGTCTCCAATCCATCCAGCAATTCTATCTCATATGCATTCTTCGCAAAATTCTTTGTGACTTGACATGGTCCAATCTTCTTCTTCCCCACTTCAATTTGTCATATGTTCCTCTCAAGAATTTTTCTTTACGTAGGTGCACAAAGACCATGTCTTCAACCTCAAACACCAATTCTCTCCTTCTCATGTTTGCACATTGTTTGTATTGCATGTTACTCTACTCCAACTATTTCTGCACTTCCTTCACATGTTGCGCAAAATCCTCTACTTATGTGCTTCTTCCTTCTTGCGGTAAGTCTCATGACTCCTCTTGGACTTGTCCCATAAACAATATAAAAAGATGACTTCCCAATGCTCTTGCTCACAAAGTTGTTGTAAGCAAACTTTTCTACACAAGGACTAAGATCCCATGCCCCAACCTTCTCTCCAACCAAACATAACAACAAATAACCAAGACTTGTGTTGACAACCTTTATTTGGCCGTCTATCTGCGAGTGATACCCAGAACTAAACTGAAACTTTGTGTTCACCTTCTTCCATAGCATGCACCAAAAATGACCGATAAATTCGGTATCCCTATCAAGATACAATTACTGCATGGCAATCCATGCAATCTCACTACTACCTTGAAAAACAAGTTAGGTGTATGCATATCATCATTGTCTTGTTGCAACCAATAAAATGGGCCATTTTTTAGAATCTATAAACAAAAACAAAGATAGAATCATTACCCTTTTGAGTTTTAAGTAACCCCAAAACAAAATCCATACTTTGATATGCTCCCAAGGTTTTTCGGGTACTAGCTGTGGTTGATATAACCCTACTATCCAGCTCTTTCCCTTCACTAGTTGACATACTCTGCATCTATATACATATCTCTATACATTTGTAGCCATCCACTACAAATAATATCCCACTTATCTACGCTAAGGGCATTATCCATCCCAAAATGGCCAGCTAATCCTCCACAATGTTACTCTTGGTTCAAGTTCTCTCATTGAGCTTAGACGCTTCCAAGGTTTCTCAGATATTGGGAACGGTTGATATAACCCAATATTATGACTCTTCACTTTCCCTTTGCTAGTTGACATACTTTGCATTGTAATGTCCCCTTTGTCCGCATAAGCCTGGGCGAAGACCTTTGGCCCTTTATGTCTACCCAACGGCCAAGGGGGGGTTTTTAGGGGTGACATAACTTTATTATTTTATTATATTGTGCTATTGTTTCTAAAAAAAATAATAATATTATGAAAAGCACATAATAAATGATAAAGTTTAATAATAAATTAAAATGTCAAAAATGCCATTAATTGTATTAGAAGAAGAAAAGTGAGACCTGCCTTAGGGAGTCTTTTTTTGGGAAAACGTGCCAATTGGCCCAAAAAGAAAAATGCGACCAGCATAGGGGAATGAAACAATTTTATTGGCCGATTTGAGGGTGGTGGTTGGCTGATCTTCCTTTAAATAAACAAGTCGACTTGTATGGGAGCATCCAGATTTTTATTATCATCTTTGCATTGTTAAGAGCTCTGAGCTTTTATCAGAAATTCCAAGGACGAAAACCCTTGTAAATTTATCTCTTGCGGACGAAAACCCCAGGGGATTGAGAGGGGATTTCACTCAGAAATTCCCAGTGTTATTCATCAGATTTCCAGGTTCAGTTCCGCCGTGTTTGCAAGGAGATTTGAAGGCGTTTTCAGTGATTTTCAACCAGCAGTTGGGTCGGCCCATTGTAAGCAGTTTTGCAGCGAATTCAGAGGTATTTTTATCCAAGATATTTTGTCAAATATTTGTCATTAGACTGTAAACTGATCGCTGTACTTTTTATCATTTCTGAGGTGTATTTTGAAGGTTTTCAATCTGAATTATAACAGACTTCAGATCTGATTTTCTGGGCTATTTCAGTTTGTAATACGTTCAGTTTTCTGTGTAATTCAGCCCTCAAAAATCTGGGCAGTCATTAGAAATCATAAGTATTTTTATTGGGCATGTTTTAAATTGATGTTTCTCTTTAACCCTAGTCGCACTTTCCAGATCTGCACTAGGAACTTGACATAAAATACACAGAGATCTGTATTTGCTGTTTTTGTTTGATAAAAAAATCATTAGAGTGTAAGGAGGATCCATCTAGGGATCTTTCAAGGACTATGATTACTACCCATCAGCAGATGATACGGACCATGCAACAGATGATGGAGAGGATGGCAGATTTTTCATATGATAATTTCTCTTGCATTTGAGCTTTGAGCTTTTGCAAATTATATTCTAAGGACGAAAAACCTTAGTTTATACCTTTTGTGGACGAAAACCCCAAGAGTTCTTTTGTGGACGAAAACCCCAAGGGATTGAGAGGGGATTTCACTCGAAAATTTCCAGCGTGTTAATCAGATTTTCCAGGTTTATTTCAGCAGTGTTTGTGAAGAGTTTTTGAATGTATTTTCAGTGGTTTTTGGGCAACAGTTGGATCGATCTGTTGTGGGCAGTTTGGCAGCATTTTCTAGAGGTATTTCCTTTAAAAATATTTGTCAAATATTCTCCATAATATTATAAACCAAATCGCTGTATTTTCATCATTTTCTGAAGTATATTGTAAGGGTTTCCAGGCAGAATATTAATCAGATTTTAGATCTGATTTCTGGGTTGTTTTGGCTGCAATAAATTCAGTTTTTTGCATGATTCAATTGCTAAATATTCAAGTAATCATTTGGGAACGAAAATGTAATTTTTGGGTATCATTTGCATTAAGATCTATCTAAAACCCTAGTCGCATTTTCCCAAATAAATTCAAATCTGCGTTAAGATTTTTGCCATAATAGTCATAATCAGCCTTTGGTGTGTTTAATTGATCTAAAATTGTTGGAGAACAAGAGAGACCCATTTGGGGATCTTACATGCATCTCAACACATATCTGCACACATCTACAGCCATCGGCAGCCAATAATATCTCTCACTCGGATCAAGTTCTTTCTAATTGAGCCTCACAACACACATGATTGTGCTCCTATGTACATCGATCCCTTATGCACAAAATAATCTAACCAAAATGTTTGGTTGACACTCATTGATTTTGCACATGCTCTCCATTTTACCCTAAGTCTTCATCTTCCACGTAGAGTTCCTTCATCACCTCGAACCTTACCACTTCCACTTGCACCTCACTCAACAAGACACATCTTCTACTTAAACATCTACAGCTCAGTTTGATTTCTCATTTTTGTACTTCAAGACACATGAGCAACTCTACAAGAATTCAACCCATTTCATCTATTTTTAATTCAACTTCCCTTGGCTACTTAGCTTAGTGATCTATGTATAACACAAACTCCTTGGGCAACAAGTAGTGCCTCCACTTCTTTAGAGCTTGCACTACGGCATACAACTCTTAAGCAGAAACTAAATATTTTCTGCTTGCATCATTCACTTTCTCACTGAAATATGCAATGGGTCTTCTCTATTGACTTAACACAAGTCCAAAGGCTACTCCATCGTGTCACAATCAACCTGAAACACCTTATTGAAATAAGGCAAGACCAACATTAACTGTTCTACGACCACCTTCTTCAACTTCTACAACCATATTTTGCATCTACGGTCAACAAAAACTCTTTCTTATGCTTTTGCCTACCTTCGTATTCGATGCACAAATTTCACTGAATCCTTTGATGAAATTCTGATATAAGCTCACCAAACCATGGAAACTTCGGACTTAAATAACTTCGTGGGCAACGACCATTCAACCATAGCTCACACCTTCTCTAGACCCATCTTCAATCCTTCTTGAGATATCAAAATCCATCAAATCATCCATGCGCAATAGTGGAAATCAATACGTGATGATAATCGTGTTGATGTCTCTAGAATCAACGCACATCATCCATTCACCTCCTTTCATTGGCGCCAAAACTATAGGTATTACGCACAGACTGAAAGACCTTATGTTCAACCCTTCCCAAGCAATTCTTGCATTTACTTTCTCACCTCCTCATTATCCATGGGTGTCAAACTATATGTGGTTTTGTTCAATAAGTTAGATCTTGATACCAATTCCATCTAATGATTGGAACTGCACATAGGTGTTAAACTATCAAAAACATCTGGAGACATGACATCCACATATTCACCTAACATCTCCTTCACTACTCGTAGGATCTCGTCTTTTTGTGCAATTGCACCTTCCTCTGCTTCATGCACAACCTTCGAAATACAAACAAAACATTCATTATCCCCTTTCACCTCGTTTGTGAACTACTTCCCTAAAAGTAACAATACATGCACTCTTCTCCACTTCTACACTTGTATCATTCAAACAATTCAGAGTGTACTTTTGTCAGTCCTTTATCAAAGTGTAAGTATTTGTGCAGCCATCATGCAATGCTCTTCTGTCAAATTGCCTTGGTCAACCCAACAACACATAATATACATCCATATGCATTACATTGCATAAGACTTCATATTCACATGCTCTAATCTTTACACAAACATTACACTGCTCATTCACAAGTAATTGATGCCCCTTTTACAACCATGACACCTTATATCAATTTGGGTTCCCAATTCTCTTCAGACCAAGCTTCTCAACCATCTTATTTAAAACAAAATTATCAGTGCCTCTAGATTTGCATAAAGCCCTAAAGCGATTGTTTCTTTGCACTGGTGCACTCTCTTACTTTGCTAGCTTCAACCACACTCTTCATCATGAGAGCTTCTCTACTCTCCCTTCTGTGCAAATATTTGGGGCATTACTTTCTACACCCGCATGCTACACAACATGATTGCTAGCATCATTTCTCCTTTCACCGCTATTTTGCATGATTTGTGGACATTCAAATGCGCAATATCTACTCTCTCCACAACAAAAAACAAGTTCCATTGAACCCTCTCCCTGTTCAGTGTCTTATTCCTCTGAAAGAGATCTACTTCCCAACTAAATGCACATGACTATGCCCTTGCGAGGGACTTTGCTTCAACTTCTTGCACGTGATGTTGAATACCATTGTGTGATCCACCGCTCCTACGTGGGAACTTTCCTTTTTTTTTCATGCCACTATGTTGTCTAGGTGACAACTTTTCTTCCGCCTTCGACCCAAACTAATAGGCTTCCTCTACAAATAGCACTTTAAACATACTAAACTCATTTTGAATGGAGATGTGCAGTCCATTAACATACCTGAGATCTTTTCAACATCATCTTCAACATGACCCGCTCTAATAGTGTGTCGATTGAATTTTTCAGTGTAATCCTTCACACTCAACTCCTTTTGGCGTCTTCACACTCATCTCCTTTTGGCGTAGGTTCTACAACTTCCTAAACAAATCCAATTGATGATCTATGGGCATGAAAGCCTTCAATTTTGTGACCAGTCTACCCTAACTCCTTATCCTCTCTTTAGCTCAACGCATTGTTTCAATCTACACACATTCCCACATTAAAGATGTGTGTCTTTTCAGCTTAGTGCATGCAAATTTAACCTTCCTAGGGTCGTGACTTTTCTATAGCTTCATACTTGAAGCATTTCTACATTTCTGCAATCAAGTCAATGAGCTCCTTTGGATCTAGACCTCCAAAGAAAATTGGAAAATCCACCTTCAGCTTAATCCCATTTCTTGTTATGGCACAAAAGAATTGGCCTTCTTGCTCATCAACATGCTCTACTTCAGCATCTTAGTCCTTGAGTGCTCATTCTATGTACTCATCATCACATGTGTCTTCACCTACAACCACTCATCTACATCAAGTGGTTTCCATGGCCTCCAAACAAGCTTGCACTCCTTGCATCATCTCTACCAAATCTACCAACCTTGGCGCTCTAACTGTTTTGGCAGCAAGATCTACTCTATGCCCCATCACAATCTCCTCACAATCACTCTACTCAACAAGACTCTTTGACCTACATCTACCTAACAACCCAGATGCTAAAAGATGCCTGCAACCACTTTCTACCCCTACACACATGTATGGAAAGCAGCAAAACTAAAGGTGACACCAAACTAATGTTTATCACACACCATACTCAACAACATAACTTAAAATCTCTGCTCCGATACCAAACTGATGCAGTCCCAATTAGGGGTCCCAATGAAGGAATCCTTTAAACCACGCAGCCAATATATCATAGTCAGATCACACTAAGGCAAGATCTCAGGCACGGCTTTAACAAGAAACAACAAAACTTCTTCAATTGACTATGAGGAAAGATTATTGATTCGGGCACAACAGCTTACACACTCAACGACAGTCTAATGACAAGACTACACAAATTCTCTAAGAATTTTAATCCTACGACCTATCCTAAGCTTGCAGACTTTACTAAGCTTTTAAAAAACCAAACTCGACTCAATTCAGTCACTGCTCAATAGATGCCGCCCAAACCAATTAGATCCATATTCTTGGATAACTGCCTTACATGCTCATGTTCATGTTGAGTGTGGAGCTTAATTGCTTCACAGAAAGCTTGTTTTTAGATTTTGTTGGATTTGATAGTGATCGGCATCGGTCAAGAAGTGATAGGCATCCGTCAAGCAGTGACCGACATCGGTCAGTTATCAACCAGCATGGTTCAAGAAGTGACCGGCATCGGTCATGCAGTGACCGGCACCGGTCAGGCAATAACCGACATCGATCAACCTATGTGATGGTGCTTTTTTTTCTGGCAGAGAATTAGAATAAATCTTTTGCTTTAAAGATGATTTCTTGATTGTAAAAGCATACTTAGTTGCCCAGAATAGATATGTATGCATGTATGCATTGTATGAGAGAAGAAAATAGCAATTGTTTGCATGTTAGTTTTCTTGGTGAGCAAGAAAGAGTAGCTAAGTGAGGGAAAAATATTGAACATCATGTGAGGTGTTGGAAGACAACAGATCTTCATTTATTTCTTTTGTAAAGCATTGAATAATAATTTTGGCCGTTTCTTGGTGGACGTAGCCCACACTGGGTGAACCACGTTAAATCTGGTGTTATCTTTCTCTTGTTTATTTTATCTTCTGGTTTATTTCCGCATTCATTGCTTGTATGCTTTATCTGATTTGAGATCTGTGCAACACTGTTATATGTTTAAAACCCAACAGTTCCCTTCTATTTATAGAATTTTACTAGAACCGGGCGGGAGAATAAAGATATCTTTGCAAGTAAAGATGCTCTTGCAAAGATTCTTCAATATGCCCCAAATCGCCATTGATCTCCTCAATCAATTTGCAAGTAGCTCCCCGTGAAATTACCTCCATTTGATCAAGTTTTACCAAGTTGCTCGGTTCGTCCTTGGGTGAGGAAAACGGATCAAGGCTCACATGGGTCCTGTAACTATATCGATGTTGACAGAAGATTCAGCCCCACGCAAGATCTCAATCATGGCGGCATAAGTAAGTGGTCATGCAAGTAGTGTGACACTTTACGAGGCTTTGTGGCATCAATGAGGCTTTGCAGCTTACGTGGACAAAAATGGGTTAGCATAAGGCTTCTGCAGTTGTGTAAGAGCTGGCACGACATTAGCAGTTTTGTGGGGCATTGGATAGAGCTTGGCGGCAAAGTGATGTTTGCGGCTTGTGATAAGGCTCTATGGTTTTGCACAGCAACATTAGGCACTTGCGACACAATGCGGCACTACACAGCATCAATAATGTTGCACAGTATTGACAGGGTTATGCGAGAAAGAGTGAGTCTACACAACATGCGTAAACCTTCATGGCTTAAGTAGGCTTTTGCGGCAGGCACAGGATTTGACAAGGCTTCCCAGTTCTACACAGCATGCATAAGAGTGGTGTGGCATTGCACAATTGTTTAATTGACTAACTATAAATGGTTTTGGTTTGATGAGAAACCTGATGAAGACATCAATCTTTTTCCATTCAATACTGAGATGGTGGAGGAATCAAAAGAGGATTTTCAGGATATATTACTCAATGAGAACACCCTTATTCCCAAGAATTAAAATGACAAGGAGGAATGTGTAGCTTTTGACACAGCAGAAGGAATACGCAAAGCAGACCCCTCAACTTGGAAAACAGAAACGGAGTAACAATTGAAGGATGTTATCTACAATCAAACTCAAAACAAGAGAGGAGGAGAGACAGTAATTAAGAGAATAGCAAAAAAACAAACAAATAGCTCTGGCATGGATAAACATGTCACTCACAGCTACCAAAAGTGAAGGTAATTTCATTGAGAACTAGTCAAATGAATGCCCCAGTCAAAGTAAGAGTTCGAAAAAACTTGTTAACAAGTCAAAAGCCAGATATTATAATGATCCAGGAGACAAAAAATGATAGAATAAGTTTGAAAAAGCTTTATGCTAAAATTCGCAAGCAAAGTGCATGCACTGTTAACAAATCAAAAGCCAGATATTATAATGATCCAGGAAATAAAAAATGATAGAATCAGTTTGAAAAACCTTTATGCTCAGATTCGCAAGCAAAGTGTATGCACTGTTGCTAACTTGCTAGTGTGGTTAGGGCCTTCAGGTGCGGGGATGGGGTTCAGATATGCTGGCACAGTGATTTTTTTGCCCCAGGTACAGCTTGGATACAGCCATAGAAGTATATATTAAATATTAACTAAAAAGTCAAATAAACAAAATTAACCACATGATATGAATGGTATGAATAGCGTAATCAAAATAAGTTTAAAAACCACAAAACAGTTGAAACCACTATTAATAATTCAATGTCAAATGTCATAGTATAAATCTGAGTAGATTAATAGTCAGTGATGGGACTTTGAAGTTAGAACTACAAGCACATGGTGCAAATGTATCATTAAAAATCGAAATAAATCTGCGTATTTATCTTCATCAAAAGCTTCAATGTCATCAAGTGCTTTTGAAAAAATTAATGTGAGTGTCTTTTAGGGTTTCCCCATACTTATTATTAGTTTTAACTTTGTAATTGTTTTTTAAAGTCCAGCTTGATTTATTTTTTTAAATTCGATAAAACAAAGAAAATTAAAAAAAAATACCCGCTTTTGACTGTGGGTTCCACCTGAGTCATGCCCGGATATGTGCTGGCAGGGCTGGGTACACCTACATTCATCTAGTTTTTAAAAGTCCAAGTTCACTTTTTTTAATTTAAAACAAAATAAAATAAATTACCCACTTTTAACAGTAGGTTCTGCTTGGGTCCTGCCCAGGTACATCCCAGCAGGGTTGGGTATGCCTGGGTTCATCACACCCAGGCAGAACTGGAGGAAAAATCAAACAAGGACCAGTACCAGGTATGCGGAGTACCAGGAACAGTCACCCTGGGATGAAGGAGCCAACTTCTTAGATTTAACCCAATCTCTTAATGATATTAATGAATTTGTTCCTGAGCTAGGGTGCATTGATTTTGAGCCTACATCTTTTGATTACACTTAAAATAGCCTAAGGGTGGGTAGAAGATTTGTGGCTATACAAATTTGATCTTATGTGGAGCTATATAATCCAACTGTATTTATATCAGAGGGCCTTAAAAATTATCCGTTTCTGTATCCATGCAAATCTAGCTTATAAAGATCAATATAATCCAACTGTATTTATATCAGAGGGCCTTAAAAATTATCCGTTTCTGTATCCATGCAAATCTAGCTTATAAAGATCAATATTTATATATAATCCAACTGTATTTATATCAGAGGGCCTTAAAAATTATCCGTTTCTGTATCCATGCAAATCTAGCTTATAAAGATCAATATATATATATATATATATATATAAAATAATCTAGCTATATATGAATAATAATTATCAATTTTAAATTATAAATAAATTTATACATTAGATTAAAATTACATACAAATTACACAGTCAGCCCACGGGAAAGGTAGGAAGTAGGGTATTCAATGGATAAAAAATTGCAGGATGTGTAGGCCAATGGAAAATAGACAAAATAAAAGAAAAGAAGAAAAAGGAAACAGATCAAAAAGAATTGCAGGTTGAGTAGAAACAGTGCGAAACTTTGAAGTAAAAGAGCGAATTAACACTCTCATCTCCATGTCCTCAATTGTTTCTGCTAAAATGTATCGTATAAGGTCATTTAAAGTTTTTTTAGCATTTTGAAGGGGGGTTTGTTATTTTTTAACTTTCATATCAGATATGGCGATAGTTGGCCTGTATCAGGCTGTATCTGATATGGCCCAGTTACAGAATACAGCTGGTTACGGTATCTGAGCCGTATCCGAGCCGCGCCATATCCATATCAGTATCCGGCACATGGAAGTGTGCCCTAGCAGTAGGGGTGCCAAATCCTGCAACCCTGTTCTAGGCTCATCAAAGAATGACAGGATATCAGAATTGAAGGTTCACACATGTTCATTGTGGTAGAAAAATTGAACCATGTGAAAAAGAAAGTTAAGAATCGGAAAGAAGAGAGATTTGGCTATATTTTCAGAAAAGAAAAGCAAAAAATCGATCTCAATCTGCAGTTAATTCAGGAAAAAATGAATCAAATAGGCATGACTGCAGAAAGGGATATGAAAGAAAGGATATTTGTAGCCAAACTACACACAATGCTCATACAGGAGGAGCTGCTCTAGAAACAGATGTCCCAGGTAACCTGCATGCGGGAAGTGACCAACATACAAAACTCTTCCACAGGTATAATTCTGCACTGACAATACAACAGGATCACCAGAATAATAAAACCCAATGAGCAGCAACCGACAGACACTGAAGAGATTACGAAAGAAGCGGCTGATTATTTTAGTTAGTTATCATCTCACATTACCAGGACCTCCTCAACCACATTTCCACACTGATCACCAATGTGCAGAATGAATAATTAATGACAAGTGTATTTGTAAAAGAGTCCAGACTCCCAGAGTCACAGTGCCAATGAGTACTAGTTAATAGTTGAATGGTTTCTTTGGGAACTCCCCATACTTTGAGGCAAGGTGATCCCGTCACCCCGTATCTCTTCATTATAAATACGGAAACCCTGGGTGGGTCTCTATAGGAAGTTAAGCAGGAAGGCAGAATTGAGACATGTAGATCGCTTCCCTTGTTGACAACCTGGTTCACAGTCAGTTTGTCAATGACTTGGTACTCTTGGGGGAAACCTCGGCGGATGTAACTAACAACTTTTAGAGATTCTGTAGAAGTATGAACAAGCTTCTAGGAACTTGGTAAGCACGGAAAAAATTAGAGTAGTCTTCATTAATATACTCCCTGCCATCAAGAATGACATATGCAGAATTCTGGTTCAATCTCTGTGGTAAAATCCAGTTGATAAAATCAAATCTGCAGACTATTCCTATATGTTTGCTCTTGATTCTTAAGGCACCCAACACAGTACTTAAGACTATCAATAAAATTCAGCATACAATTCTTTCGGATAGAACGTAAGAGCAACAAAATACCTCTAGTTGGTTAGAAAAAGGTCTTCAAACCTAAACTGTGGGAAGGTACAGGCATCTGATGCCAGCAACGTGCAAACAAGACTCTTAAGGCTGAGATAGCCTGGAGATAGTGAACAGACTAGACTGTGGAACAGGGTGTACTCACATACAAATATTTTAATTGGACCCAGGGTTCAGGAATATTCAGCTAGACGGTCTTCCTACAAGCTCAGACATGTGAAATGTTATCAAAACATGCATAGTTAGTCTTGAAGCCTGGTTTGTGATGGTACGTTACAGAAAGAAAACTTGTCCAATTCTGGGATGATTCTTAGCTTCTTCCATCTCCACTCAACCTTGTAAATGATTTCAGGGACTAGAGACTTGGTGGATTGAGCCAATTGGTCCGTGGGTTTTAGATTATGTGTTTGGTGGTGTTCTTGACTAATAAGTAATTACACTTAATTAAATTTAGATAAAAGCCGAACTAAATTTTTCTTTTAAAACAACACGTACAGACACCACATTCGCACTTAGGAAACACTCAGAGAAATCCGCATGTCAAGACCTTCGGGTATTTAACAGTGTCTAAAGGCTTGTGGTGTAATGATAATGGAGGGCACTCGTAACAACATGACCCAGCTTTAAATCCTCTCTCTTCCCGTTCTCCAAAAAAAATTCAATAAAAGATGGAGTGTATAAAGGGTGGTAGACCACATGACCCAGACTCCAATCTTCTCGCCATAAACAGGTAATCTAGAAAAGGTCATGATCCAATAAATATTAAAAACATTTTAGCCAGGTTTACAGATCAAAAGACTGTCGTCCAAACTCACCCCGCACTGAAAGGCGGCCATAACCTCGCCCAAGATTTGCTAAACATCAAATATCAAAGATTCAAAGTATCCAAAACATGGTTTGAAAATATACACATAAAACTCTTTAAACCCTTCCGATGGTTTGAAAACTATTTTAAAACCCTAAACCTAGTATATAATATCTTTAAGAAGAAGAAAACCATTATTTCCAGGCCCAATTTGGATTACAGAAGCTCTTCTGGGGAGTGATTTGTTGAGCTTCGAGTTTGAAATCTTCACCTTTTAATACCGAAATCTTCACCGGGAGGTAACTGTATTGAATCCAAATTCACCCGCGATACATCGATATTCAGCTGGTGGGCGGGCTCGGGCAGAGGCATATCCATGATCTCTTCCATACTTCTTTCTTTCCCACAAAATGGATACCGTTGCAGCAAAAAAATCTGCCTCAATGATTGAAGTCGAGGAGGAACCCTAGAAAATATGAGAGACTAAACAAACAAAAATACTTACAGGCTGCTTCTATAATTCGAGTATAATTTTGAAGGGAAAATATATATTAAAAAAATAGCTGCACACTTTATTTTTATTTTTATTTTTATTTTAAGTGTCAAAAAAAACTCTCCAAAAATTTCAGCAACTCTATTTTGTGCCCAGCGGTTTTATGGCGCTGGAAATCCTCTCCCTAAAGTATAGTTGTTGAGAAATTTGAGGAGCTTTCTTAGGTTGTAGCGAAGCGATTTTTTTTATTTTGGCATGCGACCATATTTCCCAAATAAATAGGAGTTGTAGCCCCAGCATGGGACCTTGTTATAACAGTGGATATTTTTGTTATTTTGTGTGTTGTTGCCTCTCGAAATGAATAGTGTGTATTTTGTTGTGAGTGTGTTTTTTTCTTTTGAAGTATATTCTTTACATATATGTTTTTGAGCTCGAATTCATCTGGACTTGGTGCAGTTTTTTACAAAATTGTATTTTGCAGTTTTTGTTTTTATTTATATACAAAAACAAAGCATTTGTTTTGTACTCAGAGTGATTTCATATATGTTATGATTACATTGTGTTTCAAGGACAAAATATCGTAACTAACACTCACATCCCTTATTTACTCATGCATCACATACACACATTGAAAATATTTTTTCTAGAGTATATATGTATGCGAAAAACAAACAACTTTGATGTGGAACTTGATTTTTTATTATATCTCGAAATTTAATAGATGAATCTAGGTGATATTTGTTGTTTATAGATGAATCTAGGTGAGTTTTTAAGATAAATAAGTTAGGTCTTTTCTATGCTTATATTTTTTCTGGTGTCATATTACAAATCCTATTTATGGCCATTTTGAGCCATTGTATTCAAAAAAAAAAGTGTAACAGTCTCACCATATATGTGTGGTGATCATATTCTTTTATGGATCTTGAATCATGTTTGGCTTATATTCCCCATGTGCTAGAAACAATATGCTTTTTAGAATTGAAGTGAGAAATGGAAAATGTGATGAAATCTCGTTCAATTATGTAGGAGATAAGGGTGAATTAGCTTGTATCGATAGATTTGGACTGATTCTAAGTTGGGAAACATGCTAAGAAGACTAGATCTAGACTATATAGGCTTTGTCTAAAAAAATGGAGGCTGGAACTTCTTCGAACAAGACTGCCCAAAGGGGGATAAGACCACCTCAAGCACTAGTGTCTAATTTGGGCACTAGTGTCTTGGCAAGTGCTCTAATTTTGCTCTTGTCAAGAACTTGACTTAACTTTTTTCTTTTATTGTTTGTCACATACACTTCATTATAGGGTTCATGTGTCACACATGTTTCTGTAAAACAAACCCTAACTACATGTACAAGGCTCAAACAAACATTGTATGGAATAAATAATGCATATGCTTGAGTCGGACCGACCTCGGCAATCACTCTAATGTGATTTTCACCAAGCCTTACACCACATTTTAGACTGTGTGTAGTTTAAATGTGTGTGTGATTGAAATGTGTTCCTTAAAGCTAGGTTTCCCTTGTCCCAGTCACACCAAGATAGCAAGCTACAATTACTTTTCCCCAAAGATTAATATGTGATATGGAATTCAAAATATAGCCCCTCCTATGCAATGAAGGATGCAGCCTAAAATGCAGTCCTTGAGTGTTGCTCTTGTAAATGGTATATAGAAAGTGATAGCCCAACTGTTCACCCCCTAATAATGGTAAGTAAGTCTTGTATATATACGATTCCCTTATTTGAATTTCATCATTAGTAATTAGAAGGTCAACCTCAAGTAATAAGAAATATTTTAGAAAAGGTACTAAATGATGTGGCATTTGAAATTCAAGAAAAGGAAGGAAAATGACAGAAGTACCTAAAGGGGACAATAGCACATTGGCACTCATGTCCCTAATGGGTGGTACTATCTGGGATGCTTAGAGGATATAATGGTAAATACAGAGTTGGGTCACATGTTGTTCAATGTCTAAAATTAAAGTGGTCAATTGAAAAAGGAAAATAAGAAGAGCGTGTAAAAGATAAAATAATGTAAGAGTAAAACAAGTGTTGTTAATGTCTAGTTTTCTTGCTTGGTAATCGTGCATATAATAACATACTTAGAGACGTGGTGTAAGTAGTAAGTGTATGATTTAGTGACTACATTTGCCCCCACTTTATGTTGGTGAATAAATATTTGGTAGCATGAAGTAGATAAGAAGAGCATACATTTTGGAGAATCGAAGGGAGTTGTAATGGATAACATGTCGAATGAGAATTGTGTTTGATATCGTGTCGAATGGAGATCATAAAATGTATCGCATAATCTAGAAGAGGATAAGGATCCTAGGGTGACCTCGTGTGTGAAATAGAAATGATGTTTGCATTTGTTCCTTGGATATTGACTTTGTCGGAGCGTCTTATGCTTGAGATTGTTCCTTGTTCCATTTGTGCATTGCCTTTCATTGGAGTAAGGTCAAACCTGCAAAAGAGGACAAGTGTAGTCAATGCTCATGATAAATGAAATTGCACTTTAACTTAGTAAATGTGAAAATGGAAATTCTTATTGAAAAACAAGTGAATTGAGGATAGAGTACACATGTTTTCCATGAGAAAAGAGATATAATTGTTCTTATATGTTTGTTGCATTTGTGTAGTGCCCACAATTTTATAGCTCCAGTTATATGTTGGTTCCTTTATGCATAGACATGTTTTGATTGAGACTCTGATAGATTTTGGACATTTTCTATGTTATCTTATCCTCATGGACATTATGGTATTTTGGGTGTGTAGCGCCAATTGGACTAGATTTGTATATTGATATATTTCTTGTGATGTTGATGATACTTAACAGGATTCCCTACATGATAAGTGATATTCACTGGTTAGAGGTTGATTTGATTAATGATATAGTTTAACTAAGGATTTAATAATGGTAATGACTCATGCTAGCCTAAGTGTATGTCGTTGTAATTTTATCTATGGATGAAACCTGGCAAACTATGTGTATAATTGTATGCATTGCACTATCTTTTTGTACTAATAATGTTAGGACATTATCAAGTTTGATTGAATTTGTGATTTGTAGATGATGTTTATTATATTGGATACCAATGCGATTAATGTGTGACAATGAGTGTGCAGGGGACATGTATAGGAGAGCATGGGTTTTAGGGCGGCTACGCAGTTGTGCACGAGCAGCCCACAGGCTAAGTCCTAACCATGCTAAATGTTTGAGGCCTTAGAATAGGTGTATTAATTGGGCACTATGGGTGAACCCTCAATTGTAATGCAATTTATGTACTTGTAAAATTAATTATGTTTAGGGTTTGTTTTATTAAGTAAACTAGTTTAGGGGTTTATATGATGTCATCCTAACCATGAGTGATGGTTTTGGGTAAGTGTACACATTGGTAGAAGGGATTGGAGACTACATGTGAACCTTGGGTGGACCCCACACCCTCTACCCTTGTGCTCAAGAATGCTAGAAACCCGATAATTTGGGTTATGATTTAGGTATTTTTAGGGTACATTTCTAAAAATTGAGTTTGGGAGTTCCACTTGAAGCATGAAAATGATACCCTTGGACCCAACCTATTAGGTAGCAACCACTGTGACCTTATTTCCAAGGTTTGGAGGGATTTTCCCTCCCATTTTGCCCTCCTTAGTCAACATCCATGTAAGATGGTTGGTTTGTGTGTAATTGTTAAAAGTTGCTCCACTTTGTTTTATTTTTGTTTTTAGTATTTTTGGTGATAAGGGCTAAAAGGTGAGTTTACTCTTTACTTATTTGGTTTTTGGATTCATCTTTGACTATATATTGAGAGGAGAGGGGGGTGACACTTGTCAGATCCTTCCCCATTGGCGAGGAATAACTTTTGGGTTCCTCTTCTTATTCTTCCTCATGTGGAAGGAAGGGGTCTTCTTGGCTCATTTTTTTTTGGGGAGAACTTGGAGACCTCTTTGGGAGCTTGGAGTAATTTGCTTGGACAAAGGATGAGCTCTTCCTTAGAGTCTTGGAAAGCATTGTAGAGGTAGGATTCTTAATCAATGTCTCTTTCCTAGTTGTGCTTACCTTTGTTAACATATAGCTCTCCAATTGGTCAATACATATGATGTGTGTGAAATGATGTGTTGTAAAGTGGTATGCATGAATGTAGTTTGTTTGTTTTGTTACCTTGTTGTTTTCTTTTGTTTTCCTCTAACACCATCTTTTGGATTGATGGTTTCATGGAGAATGTAAGGGAAGAGAGAGGGATTTCCCTCTCAAACCTCATGGTTGTTGCTCTCAAGCCATGAAGGTCCCTTCTCATCCCCTCTATATCAATTGTGAGGTATGGAGAAAGGTTCATATGGCTTGAACAAGTATCCCCCATTCTTGGTGAGGAAAACCCTTTTGGGTTTGAAAAATCCTCCCAAGAAGGATTTCTATGACATAAAGGAGGAATAAGGAGGACATGAATGATTAGGAGGAATAAGTGCCACCAGTTTTGTAAAACATGTTTTTCTTTTGGTGTTCATATGGTTGGAAACCTTTTATTTGAGGCATCCTATTTCTTCTCTTCCCCCTTGTGAGGTTGACATGTTTGTTCTCCTCGATGCTTGAGTTTTACCATGTGTAGTTTGTCTAAGTGTTAAATGGTCCTTTGTATTTCTTATTATGCTTCATCCCCATTATACTTTATATGCGCATTGTGGAAGTTTGATCCTAATCTCCCATGGGCTTGGGGGAGGCTAGCATGGCTTCCAACCATGGAGAAGGCATCCATGTGACTAGTTCATGCCTTTTGGTTGGGTGCTAAACAATCCATGTCTCTTATTTCAGCATCCTTGGAAGAACACTCAAGTTTGGAGATAGTTGGAGCCTCTTGCCATATTGGTCCTCTTGGTCATCTTCATCTTTTGAGGACATTACTATAATTTTATCTCTTCAAATGTGGCTTTGTGAAGCTTTACCTTCTTGTAAATACATAATTTTGTACTTGATGCTACTTGTAAACTTTAGTCATTGCTAAGGAAGTTTTCCCTTCATTATCGCAAGAATCTCCCCCCATGTAAACAAAAAAAAAGAAAGGAAAGATTACCATATTGAAATCATGAGTTTTCTTTTAATTACATGTCATCTTTTGAAGGTCTTGTTGTTTATAAATCTGCAAAGTATGGTCATGCATTGTACATTAAATCTGTAATTCTTAGTTGTGTCTACTTTTCAAGTTTTGTATAAAAAATAAAAATAAAATAATTATCTATGAAATGGCATATGTACATGTGTATTCTATGTATATAAATATGAAATTTACAAGTTAAACGTTCTTTTAAATCTACAAAAAAAATTATGGCATTACAATTTGATATGGTAGTAATAGTACTGAGGATTTAGGCGTCATCGCCAAACTAAGGATTTGATCATTTTGTCACTAAATTGGGGATTTAAGCATCTTGTCACCAAGGAAAGAGTATTGGGAGAGTTGTAGGTTTTTCCCTCCAACCGTTAATGTTTTCCCCACGGATAAGTGCAACTGCAGATGGTCACAAACCCAATAGAAATTGGTCACCGAGAAAATAGAATTGTTAGTTCCCTTGCATTTCCCTTGCCCATAGTATGTAATTTGTCACTGGTCTTATTCCTATTGTTCCTGATAGTAACATGAAACTGAGTATGTGCTACTAGAAATTGGAAAATACTGTCACTAGAAACTTGTTGATCCTGTAATGTTCATGTTTCTACCCCTAAGACAGAACCACCCACGGGAGACACTAGCGCACATTGCTTATGTCTGTGTTGGGTGCTTCTGTCCATGTTTTGATTTTGGCCCAATTCGGATTATGAACCTATTTTTTAGCTCTTTTTTATCCTAATTTTAGTGTGTAACCTTCTTTATCTGGTTGTTGAACTGTTAAGAGGGTGGAATAGTCACCTAATTATTGCCCCCACTCATTTGGGGTATGTGAGATGAACCAAGGCGAGTGTGGCCCAAACAAGGAAAGTTGAAACTGATGTGCACATCTAAAATATAACTCATGCAAGGGGGAATAGGGAATGTGCATGGTGATAATCATGGCGCATGCAAAACAATAGGAAAGGCTAGCCAAAAGTGTTAGTCACAAACAAGTATACATGATTCAATAGAAACAAGTTGAAACACGAAGGAACATGGCAAAAGACACGACGAGTAGCCAGTTAAATATGTGCGACACCACTCAAGATGTCGCAAGACACTTGAATCCTTAAAGGATATAGAATCAACACATGCAACCAAGAATATGGCATAACCCACAAACAATGACAATTAAGACACAAACATAGACAAGATAACCATGGTTAGAAGTAGGCTTGCAAGACAAATTTTACACATGAAGCACCCGTTAGCATGTTAGAAAAAATTGATAGTAAACCGCAATGTATACATCTAAAAATAAGAATGAAAGGAGTAGATGTTGCAATGATAGAACCTAAATATAGAGAGATAGGAAAATATAGATGCCCACAGGAGCCTTAGTGTGACTGGTAGGGTATAATGTCAAGTATCATGCATCTCGTAAGAACCTGTAAGTAATCTACATTCACCTCAAGAGTACCATGTGAACGCACATGTGTGTATTGAAAAATATAGAGCATACTATGACTCAAAGTTGTTGGACCATGATTATTGTTAGACTAAAACCTACATGTATTAATCTCTACTATAATTGACAGAGTTAGGATCCATGAGAGGTGGTTAGTCCATGTCACGAAACTCACAGGGAGTGCTAGACACACATGCCAACAATCCCCCCCCATCCTTACCCGAGCGAGTTTCAAACTCGAGACCTGTCGCTCTAACACCATTTATTGGACCACGATTTCTGTTAGACCAAAACCTGTAAGTGTTAATCTCCACTATAATCTCGAGAGTTAGGATCCACAAGAGGCGGTTAATCCATGTCACG
Organism: Taxus chinensis; assembly: GCA_019776745.2. NCBI lineage: Eukaryota > Viridiplantae > Streptophyta > Pinopsida > Cupressales > Taxaceae > Taxus > Taxus chinensis. The sequence goes on from CM034154.1 coordinate 209,539,309, forward strand.
AAACTCATGGGGAGAGTTGGATGCACATGCCAATAAAAGTAACATGGTAAGCAAGGTGTAACACATAATACTAGAAACAAGCAAGAGTACATCCAATTAAGATCTAAGTGTAGACACAAATATTGCACATTAGACAATATTTAGCCCAATCTTATACTACTATTTAGAAGGTTCTCAAGTGTACAAAGTACTAATTAATCCCACCTTTTTGCCATCTTTGTTTTATGTTTTACTTCGTCTTTCCCGCATATTTCTTGATACTTATCACCCCATTTTCTAACTTCCTTGATATTCTAGCCCTAATTCCGGGTGCCCCACCCTGTACTGGGGTGCCCCGGTCCCACTCTGGGCACCCCGATCTATGCTTAGCCTCTTTCACTCCTTTTTGGGTCACTTCTAGCCATTGGTCATCTTTATCTTTTCCTTAATTGGCATTGTCAGGATTAATTACAAAATTAAACTTGAGAGCCCTATAAATATAAAGCTTATAAGACCATAATAAGGGTCCTAGGTCATTACATCCTATCACTACTATCACTCCATCTAGGGTTGCATCCATTGCACCATCTTGCATCCACATAACACCATACATTCAAGCTAGGAAAGTCTACATCACACACATTCTTAGAGGAGGGATTCTATTCATTCTATTCTACTATCTACATCTTTTATAGCTACCATAGCTCGCTATTTCACAAAGTGCAACTGACACGAGAGCACCTAGGGCACGACATACACACACTCACTAGAACTACATCAGGGTCCTGTAATGTAGTGCAATGCTCAATGATAAGTCCACCAGTTTGGCAGCTGAGGTCAGTCTGACCCCTTCTTCTTCTTCATGTGCAGGGCATCATCCAGTTCATCCAACGAATCCAGTATGATAGACAAGAGAGTATTCAGAGACACTTACGACCACTGCCAAATTAGGGTTTTGAGTAATTTATACTATTTCGAGTGCCTACTGCAATCCAAGGCACCTAGGGGTGCCCCAGTGCACTCCCAAGAACCTGTGTCACTTTAGACAGTCCAAAACTACCCTTCGCAGGGCCCCTGAGTGTTTTTCTGCACTGTCGAGTTCCAGTTCCAGATCTGCGACAATCACCATCAATCAGCTAAGTCATTTCTCTTTTCCCTCTTACATTCTAGGGTTTTATTTCCATTAGATCAAATCATGTAATTGATTTACATCACTTTAGCATATTAGTTTGTTGATTTATTTCATACTATTTAGTTTATTTACAAGCGTTTTAGTCCTCCTATTTAGATTAACATTAATACCCTAAATACCCCATTTAGGTCCCTTGATTTTATTTTTGTTAATCATTTTGGTGAACCTGACCATTCTTTCCACCACCTTCTAGGGTTTTTTCCTCACCCCCTTTTCTCCTACCATGTCCTCCCCTTATCAGGTCATGGCCCAATCTTCGTACCCCACCTATACACCTACCAAGGTCACCAATATAACTACTACCGCAACCAACTTCATGTGTGTCTACACTCAGCATCCACCTCACTTTCTCACCCCCCACTGGACTCATCCATCAATGTCGTCACTACTCATCACACTCGTATCACTCCACCGGTTGGTCCACCTATTTCCATACCACCCCCAGTCGCATTCGCCGCTCCACCAACCACTCCTAAAGGCTATGACATTATTGACCAGCTTAAAAATACACCTGATAAGATATCCCTTTATGATTTATTACGTAATGCACCAGACTATCGACTACCCTTAAGGCTACTCTTTGTGCCATTCATGTTGAACGTGATCACTCTACTGAAGCTTTTTCCCATCTCATTCAATCTCTTTGTAGTTTACCCTGTTCGATCTCCTTTACAGATGAGGACATATCACTTGCCACCCATAATAACCCTTGTGCACCCTTGCTCATTACTGCCATCATTAGTACTACCTGTATTAAGCGTGTCCTCATTGACAATGGGTCTACCATTAATCTATGTGCCCATTCCCTCTTACAAAAATTAGGCATCAATGATAGTCTCATCTCTCGTAACTTCACTCTCATCTGTGGTTATGATTCCTCCACTCATACATGCTTAGGCACAATCTCCCTTCATATTCAAGTTAGACCTAAAACCATTCTTACTGAATTCTACGTCCTTGATACTTCTTTTCAATTCAATATCCTCTTAGGCAGGCCTTGGATCCATGCCATGCAAGTTGTACCCTCCATTGTACATCAATGTGTCAAATTCCTTTATGATGGTTATGAACATACTGTTACCGCTGACCCGGAACCCTTCAAATATTGTCACATTGACCCTGTCACTTCTATGCCTGTCCCACCACCTCAACCTATTTCGTATGCTAACCTGGATCAATATGATGTCAGCCAATCTAGTGTACCCACCTCTACTATTCCTACCATTCCTTCTCCTGCTATATCTACTCACACTTCAGCTATTATTTTTCCCACTGTCTTTGTCCCTGCTAGCACTCCATCCCCCCCACCCCCTACTTCTTCACCACCTTCGAACGTCCTCAATAGTGCTACCCAAAGAGAAAACACACACACTAACGTTTCCACTGCATCTGATGACGAGGTTGATGTTATCAAACTCACTAATGAAACATTACAGAAACTTGATTTTACTCCTCTCTGCATGGACAATTTTTATTTTGAAGAAACATTTATCACCAATGGCTCAAGAGAGTACCACTTCAAAAATCCTCCATCCACTAATGCCATGGTCCTATATAAGGGCTCTGTTAATAGTGTCGATGCAGTTTCATCTACCTCTCCCCCAGAAGTAGTCTCGTGACCACCCTTCACCTGTACTTTATATATAAATAGGACATTTTGGGAACACATTCCTCTTGATCTCGCTAGTTCTGATACTATCTGTACACGTGATTGCTTACCCAGGTTTGGCATGATGCTTAATGACATATTACCACCTCTCCATTCACCCCATCTTTATTATGGTTATTTCCATATTACAGCGGCTTATGGGTTACGGGTTTTTCACTTAACAGTTTTTATTACACGCACTCCCATGGGTTACCATTTACGCTTGGATGATCTTGGCTTGATTATATTGGTGGTACACTCGACCCACTTCATTCCTCACTCTCCTTCCCCATGCCTTTTGGTACTATCTCCATTGCTAACGATTCTTCTCCTACATACATACCTAACATTTCACGTTGGTGTGCTCATGGATGCCCACCAGTTACTTTTACAGATGAAGAATATGCAATGAATGCCTATCTCCTTCGTCGTAATGCATCTTTATATGATCCACCTCATTCTATCGCTTACCAAGTTTCCAATGCCACTTTTGCTGGTTTTGATCAAGACAACAATGATTTGCTTGATGGAATTTCATAGTTCCTTTTTCACATTGTCACTTGGGGGTATAGACATTATACACCCCCCATTCTCATTCTACCATGCATGCATATCTCACTCCTTTGATCACTTGCATATCAACATTTGCCTCATCTCTTATCACACCCTCGTTACCTGATGATGCACCCTAGTGCTTTGGTTCACACTGGACTGTTGAGGGATCACTATTACACTGAACCCCACACACTGCACTACCAGACCCATACATATACATCCTACATCATCCTATACATACCTCATCTACTAGTCATTTCTACCTCATCTATCTCATACACACTACACTAGTCATCATCATATATGAGTCTAGTTTTCTATGTCATCCACATCCTATACATTCTACATGTTACACTAGATTTCCTTATACTTGGGTCTAGTTTTATCTATCATCATTATGCATTCTATTCCTATCTACACACTTATTGCATTACACCTTCCATATACTACATTGCCTACATACATTTCCCTACTACTCTACATTTATATACTAGATTCCCTTCATACTTATGGTATGGGGGTTTCAGAAAGAATACCTTCATCATGTGTGGTTTACATTCTACCTGCCCATATCTTACATTATATTCCATACCTACTACACAGAAAACTAGTTGGTTACATTAGCCTACACCACACATTCACACCCACCTTGGTCATATACACTACATTGTCATTATACAAGTGTTGCACTCACCACCCTATGACACACTCTAGTTCCTTGGTACATACTCGACTGCCGAGGGTTTACCAATCAAATGGACCTTACCTTCATGTGACATATCATCATACCATATTCCTCATACTAGTGACTGATGCTCTAAGCTATATCATCACCCATACTCGTCATCATATCATTATAGTGGTATACACCTTAGGTTAAATCACCACTCCTTCCCTTCACCCATTCTTACATTATCTTCTTACATCACATTCTATCATCACATCATTCTATCATCCCTATGGTCTACACCTTAGGTTAAATCCCTGAAGCTACATCACTCCTTTTATCCATCTCCTCATTTCATGGTATACATGCCTTCAATTAGGCTATAAATCCACGCCATCTCATGTAGTGTATCTATATGATAAATTCACCTTCCTTCATCATGGTATAGTGATATACACTTAGGGCTAAATCATCACTCATCCATTCAACAAGTTGTGGTATATGCTTAGGCTATAGGGTCCACACACATATTTTCCATACATCTTATCCTCATCCACTCATTCTATAGTGATATACGTGCTTAGGGCTAAATCATCACTCCTCTATCCAACCAAGTTGTGGTATACGCTTAGGCTATAGGGTCCATGCACACCTTCCTATACGACACATTCCCATCCATTCATCTTATAGTGATATACGCTTAGGGCTAAATCATCACTCTTCTGATCAACAAAGTCATGATATACACTTCGGCTATAGGGTTCACGTGCACATCTTCTCCACCATGTCACATTTCATCACCACTACACATACACACTCATCGTAGCATGCTAGACACAACCAACACTACTTGACCATTTCCCGATGACACACTCTTGTTTATGGTTCATTCTTGACTGCTGAGGGGGAAAACAAAATGAACCTCACTGCATACACTTCCATACACTTGGGGGGCACGTTGCTCCTATCATTCCATCTTGCATTCCATTCCATCCATCCACAACATATTGCATTGTCTTGGTAGCATTTACTTTTTGCTTACTAGTGTTTTGCATGCTCATTCTATTACACATGTTAGCTTGCTTTCCTATATGTCATTATCATACACACATGCACGTTCACGCCTTTGTTTAGTGTGATCGTAGATACAGGACATTTACACGCGGCATGGATGCTCACCTTCTACCCTTACTATACTGGTCATTGGGGGCATCCACATTTGTCTCATACAGGTGTTATTGTTTCATTTTGTACTTAGCATCTTATACTACTTGCTTATACATGCTTTGACATATTGGTTTTCACTCTAACATGCTAACGGGTGTTCCATGTGCAACACTTGTTTTGCAGGATTACATGTTCCCATGACCACTCCATTATTTCTACTTGTCTGATTTGTTTTCCATTGTTTGTGGGATTTTCCCTTTGCTTGTGTGCACACTTGACTGTTGTTTGCGGCCATGATGGCCTTGTGTGTCTTGCGACATCGTGAGTGATGTCCCATGTTTGAAACCCACTTTGTGTGGTATGCTTGTTTTCTTGCATGTTTACACTACTTTACTTAGTAGTTTTTCTACATTGTCTACGTCTTTTACACTTATTTGCATGCATGTGTTCAGAATAACACTTGTATTGGCTAGCCATCCCCTTTTGTGCATGCCTTGGTATCTACCAAGTGTTTCCCTTTCCCCCCTGTAGGGCTGAGTTGGTTACAAGGTCAGAGTGTGGTTGGTCCTCTTTTGGGGCCGCATTCTCCTTCCAGGGTCATCGCATGCACCCCCAAAGAGGGGGGCATCATTGAGGGTTTCTACTAACACAACGTATCTACACTGGTTCACACACAATGAGTGAGTTCAGACCAGTCTACGAACTCCATACACAATGGCCTTAACAGGACATGGTGTCCTTTGAAAATTCTGTGGAGCGGTCACAGGCTCAAGGGTTACTGTGGGTGGCCTCTCTACACTTCCCTGTCCAGTGGCGTAGGATCACCTAAAAAACCAGTGCAATACAAAGATCTCTTCAATAAATTACAGCAGAAGCGGTTAGAGTTGGAGGACACCGAGCATTTCCTCCCTACACTTCTTCAGCCAGGGTGGTGTGAGATCACCCAAAAAACTCGTGACATCACAGGATATCCTTCTACACCCTTTTTCTCAACATGGATCAGGTGCACATGTTCCATTTTTCCATTTACACTTTCTATTCTAGCATACTTTACTCAACATTTTTACATACATACATATTTGACTACTTGATCATTTTCTCCTTGTAGGTCTGTTGTATGAGAAACAAGCAGTCAAATTGGGGGCAACAACAACAACAACAATTGACAATGACAACACACCGTGACAGTACTTGCCATACTAACCATACAAGTACACCACACACATGTAACAGCTACACACGCATTCCACCCTAGGTTCACTCTCATCACTTTTTACACATGTTTCATCTTTAGAATCCACACTCCACATTTTTTCTTTTTGCATTCCATGCTTCTAGTCCATTGACATGTTTTCTTCTACACTCTACACGGACATCAGGTACACTTTTCTATCTACTTTATGTTACCGAGTTGTTTGCTTACAAACATAAAGTGGGGGAAAATGTAGACACAAATATTGCACATTAGATAATATTTAGCCCGGTCTTATACTACTATTTAGAAGGTTCTCAAGTGTACAAAGTACCAATTAATCCCACCTTTTTGCCATCTTTGTTTTATGTTTTACTTCATCTTTCCCACGTATTTCCCGATACTTATCACCCCATTTTCTAACTTCCCCGAGATTCTAGCCCCACCCTGTACTGGGGTGCCCCGGTCCCACCATGGGTGCCCCGATCTATGCTTAGCCTCTTTCACTCCTTTTTGGGTCACTTCTAGTTGTTGGTCATCTTTATCTTTTCCTTAGTTGGCATTGTCGGGATTAATTATGAAATTAAACTTGAGAGCCCTATAAATATAAAGCTTATAAGACCATAATAAGGGTCCTAGGTCATTACATCCTATCACTACTATCACTCCATCTAGGGTTGCATCCATTGCACCATCTTGCATCCACATAACACCATACATTCAAGCTAGGAAAGTCTACATCACACACATTCTTAGAGGAGGAGGGATTCTATTCATTCTATTATACTATCTACATCTTCTATAGCTACCATAGCTTGTTATTTCACAAAGTGCAACTGGCACAAGAGCACCTAGGGCACGACATACACACACTCACTAGAACTACATCAAGGTCTGTAATGTAGTGCAATGCTCAATGATAAGTCCACCAGTTTGGCAACTGAGGTCAGTCTGACCCCTTCTTCTTCTTATGTATGGCTTCATCCAGTTCATCCGATGAGTCCAATGTGATAGATAGAGAGTATTCAGAGACACTAGTGACAACATTGTGTGAATTAGGGTTTTGAGCATTTACACAGTTCAAGGCACCAAGACTACAGACTAGGGTACCTCGAGATGCCCCAATACATTCCCAGGTGCTTGTGTCACTTCAGACAATCCAAATCTGCCCTCTACAGGGCCTCTGAGTGTTCGTCCGCTCTACTGAGTTCTAGTTCTAGATTTGTGACAACCTACGACAGTCACCATCAATCAGCTGAGTCATTTCCCTTTTCCCTCTTGCATTCTAGGGTTTTATTTCCATTAGATCAAATCATGTAATTGCTTTACATCACTTTAGCATATTAGTTTGTTGTTATTTATTACTGTTTAGCCTCTTTATTTACAAGTGTTTTAGTCCTCCTATTTAGATTAGCATTAATACCATAATACCACCATTTAGGTTCTCTTCAAGTTTTATTTTTGTTAATAACTAGGCTAGTGTTTTTGCATTTTTTGTAAATATGTGAACATGAAATTGAACAACGATGAGAGGGGAGAAAGGTTTTCCCTCGGTGTATGTGTACAAAGTGAGGTCCATGTATGTAAGTGCACCCTTAACAATTGTGTATGAACCTAAACCAAGAGTTCATCATCAAGTATCAAGGGGGGAATATATCCCCAAGTGTGAGTTTTATAGTGATCTATCTAGAGACAAAGGTGACAACTACACACAAGTGGTTGAAGTGATGCTAAAGAATACACATGTGATTGCACTAGGATGTTATATTTTACCTTTTATGTTGCTTTATATGTAAACACCAATTATTGGTATCCCTTGTCCCTCATCTCGAGTCTGCTCCCTTTCATCGTTATTTCCTACATATATACCTTTATTCCCACTTAAATTCCCCTTTGCCTCCTAAATTCAATTTATCCCTTTAATTTCCCACCCTAATCACATCTTTAATTTATCTTCCCTAAACATCCCTCATCATCCTTAATTAATCCTAAATCTTCATCTAATCCATTTACCCTCCCTAAGTGCTCCCTTTTGTCCTCCCTAGGCCTTAATTTAATAATATTACATGTCCCTTTGCCTTTATTTAATGTTTTTCCATCTCTCACCTACCCTTTTATCTCCCCTAGACAACCCTAGCTCGCATTTACCTCCTGAAACCCTAATCATGCCTCATAAGAGCTGATTGTATCGAGTTAGGGATCATCTCACCACCGAAATTGGCGGTCCGCCGTAGTCACCGACGACCCATCCAGGCCGCCATTGACCCTATAAATATGCCCATACCCCTCCTTCCAAGATCCAACTTTCAAGACTTCAATCTTTTTTGTGATCATACCTTCATTTCTTGCTCCTCTTTACAGCTATTATCATCATCTTGGAGCTACTTTGGAGATCTTGTGCTTCACCCTTGAAGATTTGAAGTCCTTTTTCTCTCTTGCAAGATTGGATCCACCATTTCCATTTCATCACTTTTTTTAACAACTTTTTTGTAGATTCCTTGGTTATCCCAAAGCCCTGTCTCTGCATTTTCTTATCTTTATTTCCATCTGTAGATCGTTGTTTTCAGCCATCTTTTTCCATCAAACCCTAGATCACTCCCAGTTGTCGTCGACCATATCCAGTCATCATCGACCCAATTCACATTTGTTTGGCTTTTTACCATTCATTTTGCCAATCATTTACTTCCTTATCCCATAGCCGTCCACATCCTCCAATTTTACCATTCTGCACACCAACAACTTCAAATTTCATCCTCATCTGATCCAGTTGCCACCGATCAGGACTAGTCATCATTGACCCTGTCAAGCAGTTATCATCTTTTGTTAATTTTCTTGCATCCTTTCTATTAAGATCAACCTTAGATCAGGCTTAAGGAAGTCTTTCAGGTCTGCTTTTCTGTATTTTATTCCTACACTGTCTCAGTGGCTGTCGACTATGCTCTGTAGTCTTAATTCATTGTCAACCCACTCAAGTTTGGTTTAGCTTAGCATTTTTTATAATCATATTTACATCCTACCTTTGCTTGCATATTTCTGTAAAGACACCAATTTTTGGTATCACTACCCCTCACCCCGTGTTCGCTCTTTGTTATCTTTTCTACATACATACCTCTCTTCATTTTTGAATTCCCTTCTTCCCTCCTAAATTCAATTTATCCCACTTATCATTATTTCCCATCATTATTCATTCATTAGTCATCCCTAATCATGTTTAGTTTATTCTAAACACCCATTTAATTCATTTCCCCTTCTTAAATATTCCATTTTATCTATTCTAGGCCATCATAATGGTTTCACCTCTATATAGCCTTTATTTAATAATTTCCACCCTCCACCTACCAATTTACTCATCATAAGCCACCTTAATTTGTCCTAATCCTTCCAAATCCTAATCCTGCCTCTTATGGGCTCCTTGTCTCAAGCTCATCATCTTCCCACCACCCAAATGGACAGGTCCCCGCAATCGGTGGTGACCCATTCGGGTCATCGTCGAACCTATAAAATTGCCCTTACCCCTCCTTTCCTCAAGGATGCAATTTTGAAGATTTCCAGAGCTATTGTGATTTTTCTTTCGTTTTCTATGTGTCTTTGCAACTACCATCACTCTCTTGGAATCATCTTTGAAGATCTTGAGCCCACTTTGAAGATTTGGAGTCTTCTTTTATCATTGCATGTTTACAGCTTCCTTTACAAGTATCATCATCAGATCTTGTGTAGATTCAACTATCATCAAGAGCTCTCTTTCTCAATCATCCCCAAGCCTTCATTTTGTATCTGCAAGTCTTTTCTTCAGTCCATCCATTTTTTGTCCAATCTTAGATTAGTCCCAGTCGTCATTGACCATGTCTGGCCACCTTCGACCCAACCTCCATTTTATTGTCCTTTCTGTCATCTAGATCCCTAGCCATCCGCTTTCTATCTCCATAGCCATCTAACCTCTAGATCCTGTCATTTTCATCTTTTTGTCATCTCAAATTTGTTCTGCCAGTCACCTTCAAATTATCTTGGTCATCGTCGATTGGATCTATCTTCAGTTTTCATTATTATCTTGTATACTTTCGAAGAAGTCCAGATCCAGTGTATTCTACAGTGTTATGCTCTCAGCTCAGATCTAGATCAACTTCAGATCCAGCTACAGGAGGTATTGTAGTCCTTTTTTCTGCATTTTCTTCTCATCCTGCCTTGGTCACCATCGATTGGACCTTTGTAGCCTCGGGTCGTCGTTAACTTGCCTAGTTTTGGTTTGTTTTGCCTAAATTTAGATCAGATCTACATTTTTATCTTATATATAGCATTTTAGTTTCTATTTTGGTTCAGATTCTCCTACATCCAATTTATTGATATCTAAATTTTACTTATCTTTATCAAAATGAGGGTTGACATCCATCTTAGGAAGATTTCACTTCACGAGACTGACATTATCAGAAAACCCTCCCATCTATCTACTAATTCATTTTTCGTGTTGAGTTCACTTGATTTGAAGGTTGTCTAACTCACAGTGAAGAAGGATTTCATTTTGCTCCCACATGTCGTTATCTCATCTATAGGTACCTTTAACCTTCCATATTTTGAGTTGTTAGCTTTATTGTTGCATTTTCACTAATCTAAAATAGGTAGTGAGGAAACTTGTCCAACATTTTGGCACACCTAGTGGGACCACCCTTTCTTGGCAAGTCTTTCATTTGTTCTTCATTTTCATTTTATTTTATCATCTTCTACTAACCACATAGGAAGGAGAATTGCATGTTTGCTTGCATATGTGCCTTGACTTGGATTTGTTTGTTTTCTTACTTAAAATTAAAAATTCAGATAAAAAGGAAAAATGATATCCAAGTATTCCTTGTTTTTATTCCCCATCTCTTTCTTTTATCACATTACATCTTCTTTGTTGTTTTCATCGAATATCACATTTCTTTTGGATCTAAAAAGAACCCCTCATATTTGCTTGAAAATCTAGTTTTAATTAGAGGGTTTGACTCGTTGCATACACTTCATAACACACATCTAAACACACAAATCAATTTACACATCTAAAACACTTCTTCCTAGGTGGAACTCTTAGGATTTCATCACCCAATAGGAAATTTGATTCGGTGTTCTGGCCGAGTATAAATAATCTAGTGGCTGATATATTGGCTAAGCACCCGACACCCTTATCACTGCGGGACTTTGAAGTTAGGGGGTAGGCCCTCATACCAAGCCCTGTACCAACACCAACACAGATTCGAGCCTCATGTACCTTCAGGTATATCGAGGACTCCAATATAAACTACCTAGAACCATCCATAGAATGGCCAATTCCATAGGTTCCCTCTAAGCCCATTTTTCATTTATTTTCACATCTCTAATAACCAAGATAATCAAAATTATGTTATGTGACTTGCTTGAGTTAATTAAAATCAACATAGATTTATTTTCTTAATTTTTTCATGCCAGTTATTACACAATCCCAAGAAATAAAAAAGGAACAAAACATGACATCCAACAACATCCCTATCCCCACTATATCTTCACAACAAACTTCCACTCTTTCTATTGTTACCTCCACCCCTTTGGTCATTTCTTTTGCAGTTACTCAACCCATGATTTTCGTTTCCTCTCTTCAGGAATCCCAAATAATCTAGTCTACTATCTATGTCAAAACCAATCACCTCCTTCAACACCAATTTGTTCCATCTAGACCAGTAACTCCCCCATCCGCTAACTTTATTGAAGCTTTTAGACCTCCTATCATCCCTTGTGGGTGTGCGGAGTTCCAAGATCTCCTTAACACTAATCTAGTTTCCCTTTATGACTATCTTCTTTGCAAGACTACTAACCTCCCCATTGATGGACCTCCTTTGCAACAAATCTATGCCTATCATTCCAATCCCAATTCTATGCAAGTTATTGATTCCCAACTTGCCTTCTTCTTCCCTTGAGCTATGAATGAGCTTTTCATGGCCCAACATGAGCTTGATCCCCATTCATCTTCTTCCATTATTCCTCTTAACCATCAAACCACTCAATTGGTTATCCCCATGCATCTTAACTTGTCTTGCATCGACACTACCATCACCTCTTCTATCCCCATCACTTCATCATCTACCACAGTCACTTGTGACCCTATTAAATCATCTTAAGATTCTCACTTTCTCCCTCCTCAATCCAAACAAATTAATTCCACTTTACCTCTCATTTCCACTTCTCACATTCACACAAATGTAATCACTTCGCAACCTCATCCTTCTTAATCAACTCGAACACATCAACCTCCCCCTCAAAATGCGTATCACTACATACTTCTCAATAAATCAATTCAAGTATCACAATCACCCATCACTTACATTCCAACCCATCCTATATCAAATGTTCCCATCTCTCAACAACCAACTCAATCTCACCAATCTCATCATATTCTTATTTTGTAGCAACCTTTATCTCAACCCATTCAATCACAACCTCTTAATTACGTCCCCCCTTATCAATCACTTCCTCCTATACCTACACACCCTTAAACATACCAACCTTATCAACAACCTAATCCATCTACTTTATATGCATCACAATCCCATCCTTCAACTTCCCAAAATGAACCATCTAATGATCCTATGTAAGCATTATTGAGTAGAATGGCTAATCTTGAGGCTGCTACTTTGGGATCTAAGACCACCATTTCATATGAACAAATATACAATGAAAAAATCAATCCATAAGTTCATGTGAAGCCCAGGGAAAATTTTAGTCAGGAATATTCATTAATTCATAAATATTTTGGTTTTTGAAATATGAAATTGGTGAATTTTTAGGGTACAAGTTAGGAACAATCCGCCAAATTTTTCTAGGTACAAGTTAATTTTAGGGGTCAATTCACCATTTATGTGAAATAGAAATTCACAAAAATTACCTGAATATAGTCAGACAGTAGCATAAAAAATGTTACCGACCGACAAAATTTTCATGCTACTAGCCGACACCATTTTTATTCTACCGGCCAACAACATTCTATATGATGTCGACCGGTAGCATATTAAAAAACTATCGTATGGTAGCATTTTATAGTGATGTTGTAATGTCTTGATATTTTCCATTCATGTGAAAGATAATTTTGAAGGATTTTCCAAATATTTTCTAAGGCTTTTTGTGGAGGTACCCTTAAAATTTTCCCTAATGAAGCCTTATCCTCCTCATTGAGAAATGCCTAATTTTTAAAAATTAAATAGCAAAGAGGACCCTCAACAACACCTTTGCGCTTTTAGACATGCATGCTAACTTATCACCCGTGATCAATACCTCGTGCTTTGCACATTTCCCATGTCATTAGCTAGACCCACACTATACTAGTACAAGGGCATCCCACAACATTCATTGTTTTCCTTCACCCAATTTGTGTAATTATTCCTAGAACATTTTTCTCAATCAACATTGTGCGTAAGATCACCATCACAGACCTCTACGCCATTAGACAATATGATGACAAATCTATCACAAATTTCATCGCACGATGGCATGACATAATTAACCAACTATCATTCTCCCTTCCACAAACTGAATTAATTGAACTTTTCTCACGGTCTTGTGCGAATCATATCTCTTCTCTTCAAATTCAAGCATTTCGAACATTTGAAGAGGCATTTACAATGGATCACAAACTTGAAATCCATGCCCTTAAGCAAGGTCATCTTAAACTTCGATCGAACAAGCCCAAATTTGAATTTAATAAGTCCTCCATGAATGGTGGCAAACCTAAGAACACCGTTAAATCCATCATGGTTAAATCTTCTTCCACATCCACTTCTCATACAAAGCCTCTACAATGAGATTCTAGACCACATCATAACTATAACCCTTTTGGGGAATCCTAAAGCACAATATTTGACAAGTTAATGCCATTCAAACTCATTCATCTTCCTCCCATCTGACCATTTGATGAATCATGGCCTAAACCAACATGATATTATGAGAAACATTACTGCAAGTACGATCAGGTTCATGGCCATGACATTGAGAAGTGTCACTCTTTTAAAGATGTCATCCAAAAACTTATAGACTCTGGTGATATTTAAGTGGATAATCTAAACGTGCCACCTAATCAACCTCTTGACATCTTCAAACAACCCTTTCTTAGTCATCCAACTAACATTCAAACTCCACCCTCCACATCACAACCACCTAATGCCCATACAATTAATGATATAGATCAAAATTCAACCCCTTCATCTATATCCATCTCGTCATCCATTACATCTACCCCTATTTCAGACTCTTCCCCTACGATCACAACTTCATCAACTCCTACACCTATCATATCAACATCAACTATAACTACAACTATGACATCCACAATCACACTTATCACTCCATCCATAACATCCACACCTTCATCCATTACACCTAGTCCTTCACCTATAATTACCTCAATACCTTCATCTCATATCTCTACACCTACTCCCACATCGATTACATCCATTATTATAACTAAACCCATGTCAACATCCACATCCATACCACTTATTGAATCATCCACCACACAAACACCCACACTCAATACATCTACAAATGAAACTATCACTTCATTTGTAACTCTACCCCTCTCTACATCCACCAATCCTAAAATTATACAATCTACCACCCTTTTAGACCTTGTCAATCGCATCATATAAAAGCCACATCCATTGTCAATATCTACAACCCAATCCACATCACTTAATCCTACCTCCACATATCCCCTTGTCGAAATTATCATCATCCCTACCAAGGATAAATCATCACAACCTAAGTCTAAAAACCTTGGCATGCTTGTCCAAAAATCCCTCACACACCCACATAAGAAGTTAGAGCTTCCTTCCCCTAAAAATAATCCTCCTAAGTAATCTAGTACCACATCATCACTCTTCGGAACATCACCATCCATCTTAAGGCCAACCCCTTCATCTATGAACCCAACTACATCTAAATCAAAACAATCTAATTCATCCTCTAAATCACCTCCCTCTTTAAAGACATTTACTGTAGTGCCCAACTATTTTGATTCCCATTTTGGACTATGCCGACTCATTGTAACATCACATTATCTTGATTGAGGCATTGACTATCAGATGCATTTCATTTTGATGATGATTTTGTTACTTACATGGATAATTATGTGTCGATTTTGGATGTTAACTCGTTTTATGATAGGGATGTACATGACATATGATGTCAATATGCTTGATTTTCTTATAGTATCGATGTGATGATTAAGATTAAATTATGAGATCTCGTAGGATGGTATACACACACACACACACATACATACATACATACATACATACATACATATATATTCGTGGATGCATGATTGTGTTCACCTCTTGTTACACCATTGGTGGATCATCATTTGATTATTCACTATTTAGTTATTGATCATATGTGGATTATCATTGAGATATTGCTTACATTGTTATCGTATTTGTTAGCTCGTATTGGGCAGGTATAATGTTTAACTTGAGTGTGCAAATGACAGGCTTCACCATGTGAGAAATGTGGCACTCGGAAGAGGATGTCTCAAACCAGCACAATGGGCCCTAAAAGGCCAAAATTCCTTCTTAGTTTATTTTGTTATGGGTCACTATACATCTAAGAATAAACATGTGACTCTAAGATGCACTCGACCTACCGAGGTTGTGTTGGGACAACCGATATGAGATGGAAATATGGATATGGGATAACTAAATAGGATGAATAGGTGGAATATGCGAGAATAGGAAAAATTGATAGAAGGTAGATCAAGCAAACATGTCTTCTGCGGGCACAATGGGTATTTTCTTGTTTAAGGCAATGAAAACATGTCTTACTTGCTCGGTTTCGCAGAGGTTTAGGTCAATGTCAATATCACTAAATATACCTCAAATGGGTTGTGGAATACGTGAGAATTGTCCCGTGTCTCTCACGTAAAGTCTCTAGACAAGGTCATGGAAGTGTGATAAGAGATGTGTGAAAATGAAAAATCTATGAATGAT
Source organism: Taxus chinensis (assembly GCA_019776745.2). Taxonomy (NCBI): domain Eukaryota; kingdom Viridiplantae; phylum Streptophyta; class Pinopsida; order Cupressales; family Taxaceae; genus Taxus; species Taxus chinensis. The sequence continues at coordinate 209,555,689 of CM034154.1, forward strand.
AGATTTTAATCTCAATCATGTAGATTATACCATAACTCGTTAGTGTTATCCACTTCATTATTCAAGGCTATCAACTGTGAGATGATACTAGGTGGAACTGGTGTGGTTTGGAGTACAAGTTGCTTATGACCTTGCTTAATATGTGTCAATTGTGTTGCAATATTGGGTTGTGGCACTCTTGGATCAAGCACTCTTCACTTAAGTTCTATAGGTCCTTAGACTGTCATGTGGATGTGCAAACAATTATTTTAAGGACATAAATAAACACATAAAGAATTCGTAAGAGGTAAGGTCAATATTTGGGTAACTTAGGCCAACTAAGGATACATATGGAGTTGTGTTAATTTCCAGCTAATTAGCTCTATGTGCCTAAATTGTTTTTGGAAGGAGGGTAAATTGAGGGTTTTGAAAGAACCCACAACCTTGTACATTTGAGGATTTTATTTGAGAGGATACATAACCTTGTTACAATAAAGGGAACCAATCCTAGGAACCTGATTGAAGCAGGCTTGAAACTGGAGTGAAGATGTAACATTCGTAGCGAGTGAAGCAACAATATGAGAGAAGCAGTGATCACAGTGACAACAACCGCAATGAGTGAAGCAACAACCTAAGAGAAGCAACAACTATAGTGAGTGAAGCAACAACCTGAGTGAAGCCATAAATGACATGCTATCGACTGTAGCGAGTGAAGAAACCAACATGTTGCGACTACACTGAGCAAAGATGCCACATCTAGCAGGGAAACCACCTTAGAGAGGATCGTGCCTCAAGGGGATTTGAACATGGGTGGGAAAACACACAACCATGTGACTTAATTACTCCACTCCCATCCCATTGGCAAAACTTTGGATGGTAAATGCTTTTATTATACCACAGTTATGAACTGGAGTGGTGGAGGAGCACTTTCTCTAAGTGGGACTTGGGGGTGGGCTTGGGTACTTAATTTCCACCGAATGATCTACATTCATAGCACCCCAACTATGTTCTTCTTGGTCCATATGGAGAAGTTCCACCCCCACCTCAAGGTGTCCCATGACAACTTATTGAAAGCATCTAATGGACTCAATGGGAATGGAACTTGAGTTGATGATTACAAACTAAGTGTAACTCACCAATAGCCCAAGACCTCATGTTCACTCTATGTGCCTAAATTAACAAAGGAATGCAAACAAATTTAAATCAAACCAAATTGATTACTCTCCTTGGATCTTAAATCTACATGTAACTAATTAATTCAACAAAAGGAAACTAATTAATTGAAATGATGAAGTAAATCTAATCTATAAGTTTTTGTATTTTCAATGATTTTTGGAAGAAAGGAAATAAGACAAATAAAAGAAACTAACTAATTTAATCTAATGTTTTTTTGGGTATTTTGTGATTTGTGGAATTAAACAAAAAAAATCTACAAAGACAATACAACTTCTTCTAGTAAAATGAAAATTGCTTCTACTCTAAAACAAACTAAACAAAACAGTGAAATATTTCCCTATTGTAGAATGAATTTAATCTAATCTAATTAAAATAAAGATTTTCCTAATTTGTAATTGTGGATATTACTTCCTCTAGTTCTACCTCAGAATCATGGGAAAATTGAAAAGATTCTCAGAAGCTTTTTCTTCCCCCGAAGCTTCTCTGGTAAAATAATCACATCTACAAAAGTTTTTTAAATGTAAAGAAATGAGAACTACCACATAAACACATAAGCTTCTTCAAACTAACTTTCCATGCAAATCTATATGGATAGGCAGGGAGGCCACTTTCAACAGAACCTTTGTTCGTGTGCTGATAAAATCTAAATAATGAATGTAATGAACTCTACAAATAAATTAATTGTGAAGAATTAACAAACTTTGTGCATAAAAACTTCCTCCGAATTCCTCCTACGAAAATCCACAGGGATGAGCTGAGAAGAAATCCTCAATGGAAGTTTCTTATAGGAAAATGAAAAATACAATGAATTCTATTTCCTTAAAATAAATGTATTCTAACAGACCATGAATTAAAATCTATCTAAATCAAGAAAACTTATAGGAATATAATAACCCCTCTAACCTGGAAATGAAGCGCAGAGATAATTCCAATGTTGGTTATGCTTTGTGATCCCCTCAGTTTCTTTTCTAATGAGATATCCAAATGTGTCCAGGGAATTGTGCTAGTAGTGTGTAGAAGAAATGAAGGAATGTTGGAGCTAGCTTGTTTACATGCAATCTGGTGGCAATGCAAGTAAGTGAATAATAAGGAAAATGAACTATGTTTGCTTGTGTACTTATTGGAAGGATTCTGGCAGTATAACAATGTAATTCCAAATCAAAAGAATCCAACCAATGCTTCAGGAAAAAGCTTGGTTCTTTAGAAAATTAACAGAGAAGTGGTCTAGCCCACTTGGCAGCCAAGAAGTGCCACATCACTCATGGGAGTAGTAGTTAACTTACTAATAATAGTAAGTAGGGAAGAAGAAGTTTATACGCATCTAACAAGATCAAGAACAACTGATTTGGCTAAGAAATGTGCCAGAAAAATGAGTTTGAAGAAGGCAACACGTGTCTAGAACACGCTGGAAAGTCTCGGTTAAATGCGCACAAAACCGCCAGTCTGCGCAGACTGGCGGTTACGAAACTTCTGTGCTAGTTGCATAACCACCACTCAAGGCAGACCGATGGTTACAAAACCACCGGGGCGATTGCGTAACCACTGACATGGTTTTATAACTTAAGGCTAGAAAGCTAAGGAAAAAGTTGTAAAACAACTAAGGAAAGTGGGAAAAACAAGAAAATGGGACAAAAAAAATACAATGAGCTATAAGAGCATGCTGCAAGTGAGAAATTACACTTGGATATCATTAGAATTGATATTTTTCATCATTGGGGATTCAAACCATTTCGACAATGTTGCACCGTGTAAATTTTGGTGCATACATATTGCCCCCTCGAAGAAGCATTTTAGCCATGAAGAGGCATAAAATGTAAAGTCCGAGTATGGAATTCCCAAATGGGAAGGTTAGAGATTATACCTGACACGCCCATGTGTTGAAGTTACGTCAATCCAAGCCTCCTACTACATGTAAGAAGAAAACGGGAATCAATTGTAGATAAAGATATAATCAACAAAACATACTAAAATAAAATGACAAGAGGACTTACCATATCTATGGGGATAGATATATACCTGCGCCATCGCTCCCGCCTTGTGAAGCACACACTCAAAATAATGTTAAAACATGTTATATATATATATATATATATATATCTCAAAATTACTATTTTTAGAAATCGTTTGCACTTACCCACTTGGTGAAATTTGAGCTCTGGATTACCTGTGACAATTTCGAGTGAGAGTATAACCAAAATGAAGAGTGCTCTAACGTGATGGTAGCTCAACCAGCTGGAGGAGAAACGGGTCACGAATAAGTGAGTTATATGCATTTGTTTATTTCTACCCTAAAACATAGAAAATGTAAAAAAAAATTACGTAGGGGGGTTATTTTTGATGATTTTATAGTCAAAATGATCATAAGGGGGTGCCACATAGGATTTGTAGTCTTTCTTATTTAAAAAGGTCAATTTTTGTCTTTTTTTTAGTATTTGGGGACCTAAGTTATGACCCACTTTTTGCGGACGGAACTGTCACTACGATTGCGCAATCGCCCATCTGTGCAAAGTGGTGGTTGCGAAACCACCGCGTCGGTTACGCAACCGCTACATGGTCAAAGGAAAACAAAATTATCATGGCAGTTATGCAATTGTTGGTTTGCATAGAGAGACAGTTACACAACCACAACTCTACACAAAGTGGCGATTACGTAATTACCGAGGCAACTCTAAAAATTGACTAGCATGGTAAAATTTTGGCTTTAAATTGTTTTTGTGATGTTTTTGGTGAGCTTATTATGCATTTTTATGATTCTAACTTGTTCTTTTTTATGTTTATGAATGCAGGGGAAGTATGTCAAATGGAGCAAAGCTTGAGAGTGTGACCTAGTGTTGCCCCCGATTTGGATACTAACTAACTCTTACTGGATGGATGGACTTATTGCACATTCGAGGACATGGAGGATATAAGCAGTCTCAGTTTTCAAACAGTTATGAACTTGTGTACATTTATTGAGTTTTGAGATGTAGACCGGATCACTTTTCCGATTGCCTTTTGTTAGTATGGTGTGGATGAACAACACATTGAGGATGTCTATTGAATTCTAGGAGTTCTTGTCACTGGAAGGAAGTTGGTGTTGGCTAGCGTAGGTTCAGTAGTATAGTCCCACAGTTGGGATGCATATATGGGGGATGCACATGCACCTAACTACAAATAGGGGGCTCAGATTATTGTCTAGTCTTCATCTAATCCTAGCCAATAGGAAGGTCATTGGAAGTGATCATTGGGAATTTTGTGCTTTGTGCATGGTTGGGGATAAGGAATGGAGACAAGCTACTTTGGTTGATTGGTGAACCCATAATTCATTAGCAGTGAAAGTGAAAACATGGTTTTTCATATGTATGGGGACCATGTACAAAAAATCCTAGAGAATAACGATATAATGATTTATAAAGAGTTATTCGGCTGAAGGGCAATGCCCTTAGTCATCCCGCATTGGTTATGAGTTATTTTTATTAGCATATTTGCATTATCAGAGGGGAATATTAGAATATTAGATGCTTCATTTAAGTTTTGAGATGGATTGATTATTTTGGCCCTGGTCAAATCACTAATTTTAGTTATTTTTTACATCACTAACTAATCCTGGACATATTGTCATGGCCGTACTAGGAATGGCTTATTTTAAGGAGTCAGGAGCCTAATTATGTATGGACCACATGATCATTAATCAAACACAATTAGTAGTGTTAGAAATACGTCTTGTCTTTCACCCATTCCACTTCCCATGGTGCCACACATAGTTTGGAATACTTTATGTGGAGAAAGGAGATCCCATAGTCCCTAAGATATTCAAAGGGATAGTAGAAACTAGATCATAGCCCAAGGTGGAAGTAATTCAGTGCCCCACATATTGCTCTAAAATGAGTTCTGAAAGTCGTGCCCAACATGTTGAGGGCCCAGCTAAATACTAAAACTCGATAATAAGATTGATGGCAGTGCCCACACATAGTGGGGAAAAGGATGTATGGTAAGGTTGAGATACCAAGCATACGGCTGAGACTGAATCTAGATAAAGGAGGGAAATGCATTTTTGAATGTACATTTATGTGGGTTGCCACTAGAGGTTCTGTGAGAACATAGGGCTGAGGCAGATGCTTAGGCATGACACTGTTACCCTAGAGGACCCTTTTTTCATTGGAGTCTGGGATAAGTGTAGAATATGGACGATAGAGAAGCATGGGAAGATTTCCCCTCTTAAGAGGCATGTGCGAAAAGCATGAGGAGGCACTTGGCTGCAAAATAAACCAGAAGTGTGATCCATGTCCTAGAAATGTCAGATATGAGTAAGTAAAACACTCTTCTTTGCACCTATGAAGTAGTCTAAACTCTAGATTTGTTAATAGAACTACACCGTTACACTGCATAGATCATTTCCATTTCCATATTATCTATGTTTTATAATATGATACAACTATGATCCGTCACTGTTATTAGAAAATTGCAGCTAGTGGAGGCTGAAAGACTTTATTCAATTAGAGTGATGGTCTATTAGAGAAGTTATGGGTTTGAACTCATTTTCCTTTACGGGAAGACACAGTGGATGCAATTGCTTGGAAAAATTAGGCAACTATGTTCTAAGTCGTGTACACCACACTGATGTGTTCATTCACTGTTATGGCCAGTTTTTCTAAAATCATGGTACCTGGATGAAACACGATCACTTTATACATGAGTTAGTATAGAGGATAATTCAAATATTTAGGATCATTATCCATAGTGATGGAATACCTATTACATAAAGATCACATACTCCACATATGATTAAGTCTTCATAGAGTGACTTCTAGTAGTCAGCCCATGAAAAAGCTCTAAATCTCACCATGTACTGAGTTGTAATAATCCTACTCCCCCTCGATCATGTATGTTGATAATGAACACTCTAAAATATGGATAGGCCTATGACTTAATATCTATTTCTTTGATGTCATCATCATGATCACATACAATGGTCATTGGGGGATTAGTTCAAAATTTACCCTATCATTATAATGATCAACTAAATAATGGGACTTGCAAGAGTGATGATGGATGTATGTAGGTCACAAAGGATTATAGACTATTATTGGATACTATACATGGTACATACATCTATTTTATGGTAATCATAAATTCTACATAAGATGATCACTCATTCATGATTATGTCTCATAGGTCCATACTTTTGATGATGCCCTTTTAAAATAAAAATCTGAAACTTTAACACGTTATGTTTAGGATGCATACTATGGATGATGATGATTCAAACTGAAAACCATGAAGGATCTCTTTCAAATATAGAGGTGCACATGAGAACAATTTGTTTAGATACTTTGGTCAGGCATAAGATTATAGTAACTTTTGCATTATTATGGTAATCAATTGTTATGAATCAAAATTATAAGCAAAATAATTTTCTCTCTATTCCTGGGGAAATCCAGTGTAATTCTGTAACATGTGAGGTTCATCCCTCGAGATGCCAAGGAGAACACGAGTTGACATTGTTGGGGTTAGCACACCGGTTGTACAGAGAATATATCAGATCTAAGCATACATGTAAATAAAAGAGGATATTCTACCAGAAGAAATATAAAAAACAAGAGACATAAATCAACACTAGATTTAACGTGGTTCACCCATTGTGGGCTACATCCACCAAGAAACAAGCCAATATATTATCCAAAGCTTTGACAAGATATACAATTGAAGATTTACAATCTTCCACACCTCTCAGATGTACAGTACCTTCTTTCTCTCAAGCTTTTTCTTCTTCTCCAAGAATTCTCTCTCCCACCAATCTCTCTCTCACAATAATCATCAACTTCTTATTAATCTTAATTCTTCACTTCTAAACCCTAGCTTTCATGCTTATATAGGCATATACAAACTTAGGGCACTTAGCCATGTAATTACAATATAATAGATATGCTTTAATGCTAAAAATAGATCTAATTCCCGAGAGTTAATTAAAACACTCCTCGCACAGGTAACCGACACGATTAGCCCTAACCGATGCCGGTTCCTCCTTGCCTGACTGATGTCAATCATAGGTGACTGATGCCGGTCCCTCCATAACCGATGATAGTTACTGTGTTTTCATGCAAGTTTCACATTACATGCTAATCCAAAGTAATTGAGCTCCACAACTCAACAATCTCCCACTTGGAGATTAATTACTGCACTATACTTGTACAACATCATTCTTGGATCCTTCCTTAGCTTTGTTTCTTCCTCTTCAAGTCTCAAACTTGAATACCAATAGAAGTGGAGTGTAGCTCCAACTTCCCCTTTGTTAACGACTTCGTTAGCATATCCACGGGGTTCTCATTTGTATGAATCTTTTCCAAATTCAACTGCCCATCCTCCAATACCTGCCATATGAAGTGATACCTCAACTAAATGTTTTTTGTTCTCGAATGAAACACTGAGTTATTTTCCAAATGAATTGCACTATGATTGTCACTGAACAATTTGCAATCATCTTGCCCCTTTCCCAACTCTTCCATGAACCTACTCATCCATATCATCTCCTTGTTAGGCTCTGTAGATGCAACATACTCTACCTCTGTAGTAGACAAAGCCATAACCTTCTGCAATCTTGAAATCTAGCTAACTGTTGTCCCACCTACCATGAAAATATATCCAGTAGTGCTCCTTCTACCATCCAGATCTCCAGCCATATCTTAATCAACATAGCCACATAATGAAATATCTGAACCTCCATAACATAACTGCATGTTAGATGTCCCTCTCAAATACCTGAGTATCCATTGGACTACTTTCTAACACTCTTTACCTGGATTGGCCATAGATCTACTCACAACTCCCACTGCATGTGCAATGTCTGGTCTGGTACAAACCATAACATACATGAGACTCCCAATTACTGAAGCATATGACACTCGTGTCATTTATTTGACCTCCTTATGTGACGAAGGAAACTGATATTTTATCAATTTGAAGTGTCTAGCCATAGGTGTACTAACAAGTTTTGTGTTCTGCATCTTGAACCTTTCTAACACCATGTAAATATAATCCCCTTGAGATAAATACAATTTCTTGTTCTTTCTGTCTTTGAGTATTTGCATGCCAAGGATTCTTTTTGCATCTCCTAAATCCTTCATAACAAACGTGTGAGCTAGCTTTCCCTTAAGCTCACCAATGTCCTATATACTAGATCCTGCAATAAGCATATCATCCACATACATTAACAAAATAATATAGCTCCCATTTTCAAGCTTCTTGAAATAAACACAATGGTCATATTCACATCTCAAGTAACCATGCTCATGCATAAAACTATCAAACCTCATGTACCATTTCCTTGGAGCTTGCTTGAGCCCATATAGGCTCTTTTTCAACCTACACACTAATTTCTCCTTACCCTTGACTTCATACCCAAGTGACTACTGCATATAAATTTCTTCATCCAAATCACCATGAAGGAAATCCGTCTTCACATCTAGTTTCTCTAAATGCAAATCTTCTACTGCAACTATACTCAATATAGTACGAATAGAAGTCATCTTTACAACAGGAGAAAATATTTCACCAAAGTTAATACTTGCTTTATGTGTAAATCCCTTTACTACAAGTCTTTCCTTGTACCCTTTTTGTCCACCCTCTTCTTCCTTGATCCTGTAAACTCACTTGTTATGCAATGTCCTCTTACCTGCTGTTAACTTAACCAAATCCCAAGTCTGGTTTTGTTCCAAGGATTCCATCTCCTCATTCATGCCATGCTCCCACTAAACATGGGTCTTATCCTGCATTGCTTCTTCAAAATTTTTTGGTTCACCATTATCGATCAATGATAAATAAAATAGAGGTGTAAATCTTTCTAGAGGTTTACTTACCCTTTGTGACCTTCTCACAGGAGTTTGGGGTATTGGAGGCTCATTCTGGACCTCATGGACATTTGTATCCAAATTTTATAGTGACCGACGTCGGTCACCTATTACCGACGTTGGTTCTGCTGACTGATGTCAGTTAGGGGTCAACTGACACCGGTTACTGTGTAACCCTGTCGGTATTACTTTTAAATCTGAGAGTTCATTTTCATTCACAAACTTCTCAACTGATTCATCCTTGGGTACCAAATTTTGATCCCTGTACATTCTATTTTCATTCCATTCAATATCATGACTCCTAATAATTTTAGAATTTTCTAAATCCCAAAAATGGAATCTGAAATCACCAGATCCATAACCAATGAAAGTGCATCTCTTGGATTTTGCATCCAACTTTTTCCTATTTTCCTTATCAACATGCACAAAATCTTCTGAACCAAAAATTTTAAGAAAAGAAATATCTACCTCTTTTCCGGTCCAAACTTCCTTTAGTATTCCTCCCTCTAGTGAACTTAATGGCCCGCAGTTAATCAAATAAACTATTGTATCAATTGCTTCTTCCCAAAACTACAAGGGCAATCTAGAATGTATCCTCATACTTTTAGCATGTTCCATGATTGTCCTGTTCATTCTCTCTGCAACACCATTCTCTTGTGGTGTTCTTAGAACCACCATTTCTCTATGTATCCCATTCACTGAACAATAATCTTTGAAAGCCTTGCTACAATATTCACCACCATTGTCAGATATAAGGCATTTTAACTTAGAATTCAATTCATTCTCAACAAGGGTTTTCCATCTTTTAAAAGTCTTAAAAACATCATATTTATGTTTAATACAATAAACCCATACCTTTCTTGTAGCATCATCAATGAAAGTAACATAATAATGAGATCCTCCATGAGAAGCTACCTGAGCTGGACCCCACACATCTGAGCGTACAAGCTCCAATTTCTGATCCTTCTTAGCTGCCCCAATTTTGAGAAATCTCACTCTCTTTTGCTTTCCAAAGACACAATGCTCATAGAAATCAAGATCTAAATCTTTCAAATATGATAACTTACCCTTAGCTTTTAAGATTTGCATTCCTTTTTGACTCATATGGTGCAACCAGTTATGCCACATGCATGCATCTAAATCTAAAGTAGATAAAGTAGAAAAGGAATCAGTAACACATATAGATAAATATAATGTTCCAACCTTCTTATCTCTTGCCACAACAAAACACCCTTGGTGACTTTCCAAGAGTCTCCTCTAAATGTAACCATGTAACCAGCTTCACTTAGTTGCCCTGCAGAAATAAGATTCCTCATGAGGCTTGGCACATGCCTCACATTTTTCAATACCCATGTATTTCCATTCTGCAATTTTAGATGAACTTCCCCTTTACCAGTAATATTGCAAGGTTCATCATCACCCAAATAAGCATGCCCAAAATTTCCCTGGACATAATTTCTGAAATAACCCTTATTAGGGGTTGCATGGAAAGAAGTTCCTGAATCTAAAACCCATGATTTAAATCTATTATCTAAAGAAAGAATAAGAGCATCTTGCATTACCTCTGTTGCAACAATATTTGCTCCTTTACTTTTTTCTGGTTGTTGGTTCTCTATATCCTTTGACCAACAATCTTTCTTTGTATGTCCTTTCTTTCCACATTTCCAACAAGTAATTCCCTTACCTTTGCTATCCCTTGACTTTGATTTCCCATTACTCTTACTCTTGGATCTCTCCTTCTGCCTGCCCCTGCTTTCTACATTCAAATCATTCCTAGATAATGATTCCTTCATACTCTTCCTGCGAATTTCATCATTCAAGATTATACTAACCACATCATCAAATTTCAAAATATTATTAGCATATGTTGTATTACTAACAACCATTACCAAGTTATCCCAACTATTAGAAAAAGAACATAAGAATAAAAGTGCTTTCACTTCTTCATCAAACAATATATAACCCAATTTTAACTGATTTACAATAGATCAGAAATCATTCAAATGACTAGATACAGATGGACACCTTCATGCATCTTAGAGCTAAATAGTTTCTTCATCAAATAAAATTTATTTGAAGCACTAGGTTTTTCATATAAATTAGCAAGAGATTTGATTAACCCTATTGTAGAAGTCGCTTCTGTAATATTAGAAGCCATGGATGCTGCGAGGATTAATCTTATAGATCCCAAAGCCTTTCTTTCAAGATCTTCCATTCTTCATCAGTCATCTTCGTAGGTCTAGACTTATCATCCAATGGTAAATACAAATCTCTTTGATATAGATAATCCTTAATCTACATCTTCTATAATTGATAATTTCAGCGGTCAAACTTCTCTACCTTGTATTTGTTTTCTTCTGCCATTTGTTGTAACTCCCACTCAATTAGAAAACCCTCTGTGAGTAAATCTGTCAGCACACAAAACCCTCAAACAAAGCTATGATACTAGTTGTTGGGGTTAGCACACCGGTTGTATAGATAATATATCAGATCTAAGCATACATGCAAATAAAAGTGGATATTCTACCTGTTGGTGAGAAAATTTGTCTTGTGGTCAAATTGGTGGGTTTCAAGCCAATGTTATGGTAATATAATTCCCTCTACTTGAACGGTGTAGCTTCTGTATGTGCATGTGTGAAAAAGGGGATTTCAATGGTGGCCTTTCCACCAGAGATCCAACAGGGGCACTCCAATGACCCTGTGGCAAAGCTAGCAATTTCTCACTAGAGAAGAACTTTGTCTGAGAAGGGGAAAGGGAGTGAGAATGGAGGTAGGAGAAACTAATGTTGTGAGTAGAATATCAGATGCCCACACACATTAATTAGAAATTTCATTTACATGCATTTAGAAGAAAATACAAATTTGATAAAGAAGCTACAAGACAAAATAAAACTCATTGGTCACAAAGTACCAATTAATCTCTCCATCAAAGAGGAGAAAATTCCTTCTTTTATTATTGAAGCTAAGGAAAATTTTGTACACAGCTTTGAGAATGGAAGAAATTCGAGAGAGAAAGAAGATAGAAGAAATTTGGCATTTTTCTCTTTTCCAGGTACAGAGCACTCTGGTCTTTTTTGAAATCAATCACCCCCTTGGAATGACATTGAGAAGCCATTATATTCTTCACAAGAAACCATTACAACTTCACAAATCTTTGATGCCTTTTCAAATTCCTCTGTTGTGAAGAAAATGCTCATGGCGGGTTAAAAACTAGATCTTGCAAAGCAACCGTTACATTCAATTTTCTAGTTTAAATATAGACCATTTGATTTGCTCCTCTAACTTTGAAATTGGGCCATCCACATGGCAGGAAGGGATTGGAGTGGTTACGGGGGAAGCCTTTCACATTTTGTGATTTTTGTGAGATTTGGCAATTTGGAACAAATTGGCCCGCAACCCCGCTTTGAATTTTCAACTTAGACATGTGGCACATTCTTATTGGAAATGGGATCACGGCCCTTTTCTCAACATTTTAACCTTTTTTTGGAAAAAGGCTAAAAAACTCAATTTCCTCTACTAGCCCGCTGGTCTGATTTGACTAGGACACGTGGCACGTTCTGGTTGGAGATGGGGTCGCAGCTCTTTTCCAAACATTTTAACCTTTTTTAGAAAAAGTCTCTAAAACTCAATTTTCTCCGCCATTCCGCTCTCCTGGTTTGACTTTTCAACAATAGGCTTCACCTTTGACTTTCTCCTTGTGGGCTTCAACTTTGACTTTTTCCCTTTACATCCTGATGTGGGCCACAGCTTTTCTAAGCATTTTACAAAGAGGCTCAAAATTTCCCCCAGATGGCCTACTTCATTTTGAATTTTCAATGCCTTCGACTACGGAATCTGGTGCTGATTTGGATAATTGACCTTTTCAAATCTTTGAGTTGCATTCCGATGGCGACACATGGATCCACTTTGAATTTTCAACTTGGCAGACTTTTACTCTTCCATTTTGACTTCGACCACGTGGCGATCTGGAAAGCTGATGTAGCATGGAGCATTGAAGAACTTATCCCTTGGACCCTGTCCCTTGGAGTTGAAATGTTGCTAAATGTCCTGTTGTCCATTTCCATGAGCCTTCCACACTTAGCGCTTTAATTTTACCTTCATAGGTTTTACCTGGGACGTGTGGAAAGCTGCGCTTAATTGAAGACTTTCCCTTGGGACCCTACCCTTTTTAGAGTTGCATCGTTGCCACACATGGATGCTTCCACTGGATTTTGAAGAATGACTGAACTGTTAATCCAAGGAAAGATCCCGTTCCTTCCCATCCAACATATCACAATGTACCTGGATGCATTGGGGTCAAAATTTGACAGGGAAAAAGATACCCATCATCCCGACTGTAGGGAAAATATGCACAGAGAAAGAGAACTTCATCATTTTGAGTCCAATTTTTGAATTTCCTTCATGAACTAGAGGCATGGAGGAAAAACAATGATTTGATGACCTAGGCCATAGAACAAGTGAACAATTTTGATAAAAAATGGAGGTTGCAAAGAGGATATTACATGCACAGACCAGGAAATGGAGGATTTCTAAAAATGAGCAAAACAAAGGTTTAAACAGCTCTAGGGCATGACTTTTGCTAATTTCTTGAATCTCTAACTTGTCTTAAACACCAACGAAGGGCATGAGCTCAAAAAATTTGAATTTGGCTATGAAAACACAAAGTATTTTTTAGGAGACAATAGTTGGCTCTAGCTTGGGGACATGGCGTGAACTGGGCATGGCTAGGGCATGACATGAGGATCTAGAATCTCAAGTTTCAAAACATATTACGTTGACCAGTGCCTTATCCATTGGGCCTTGCAGAGTCATGTACAATTTTGAGAAAGAATAGAATAAGGAGGAAACACACAAGCTAAACCACACAACAATAAAAACCAAACCAAACTAAACCAAAACCACACAACAGAAAAGGGAAAAACACACCTATGAAATCACCTATGGTACAAGGTGGGGGACAACCTACTTTCACTGATGATATAGTTTCAAGTATTTCCTACTTTGAGGAAATTCCAATGGCATTCCATCTAAGTATGAGAGGAGAAAAACATTCTCACCACAAGCTCCATGAATTTGGAATGGGCCGAGCCATAATGAATCAAACTTTCCATGGCTGCCCTTTGGTTCTCTTCTCTTGTCCCAAAGTAGGACAAAATCTCCAACCTTGAATTATCTTTCCTTTTCCTCTTGTCAAATATCTTCTTCACTTTCAATTGGTGTTCTTTAATTCTATCCACCACTTGGCATCTGCTTTCCTCCAACTTCTCCAGGAAGAGGATCCTCTTGTCAATGGAGTCTTTGTATTGACCATCTTCTATTTCTTGTAGCAACTTGAGAGCTGGCATCTCAATTGTGAGAGGAATCTCTACCTCAATTCCATACAACATTTGGAAAGGTGACATACCTATTACCTTCTTAGGAGTGATCCTATCAGCCCACAATGCATCATATAACTTCTTGTGCTAGTTCCTTTGATTCTCATCTACCAACTTGCGAACAATGGTCACAATGTTCTTGTTACTTGACTCAACTTGACCATTTCCCTATGGATAGTAGTCAGAAGAGTGAGATAAGGAGATTCCAAAACCATAACAAAAATTTGTGAGCTCCTTTGAAGAGAAATAGGTGGCATTGTCTACAAAAATCTTCTGTGGTACTCCAAAATGGACAATGATATTCTCCTTGATGAAGTTGTAGACTGTTTCAGAGTTGTCTTGCTTGGTTGGGATGGCTTCCACCCATTTAGTGAAGTAATCAGTTGCAGTGAGTACATAAGTATGCCCTGCACTAGAATGAGGATTCAAAACACCAATAAAATCTAGCCCCCATTGCTGAAATGGTTCTTCAATCACCATAGGCCTGAGTGGCAATGCAACTAGTTGTGGCTTTCCAACAAATTGTTGGCATGCTTTGCATTTGGAAACCCAATCTTGAGTGTCTGCAAAGATGGAGGGCCAATAATATCTCCCTCTGAGGATCTTATGTGTGGTGACCATTGCTGAGAAATGTCCACCACAAGCTTGATCATGATATGCCCTGAGAAACTTTTCTTGCTGCTCCTTATCTACACACCTGAGGAAACAACCATCTAGGCCTCTCTTGTAAAGTGCATGATTCCAGATCACAAACTTGGCTGCCTTTAGCTTGAGTGTCCTTCTTTTTTTGTAGTCAAGATGAGGAGGGCATTCTCCATAAGTGAGGTAGTAAGCAATATCAGCATACCACTCATCAGTAGTGGTGACAAAGAGCACTTGTGGACTATCTCCTGAATAGGTTGAGAAAACACCATCCTTTTCTCCCTGCTGAGCTTTGAGAGCTTCATCTTTAGCAATCAACTTGCACAAACCATTTCCTCTTACTAGATTAGAGGGTCTAATCTCCAAGTCATACTCTTGGGTCTTTGCAATCCAACTTCCTCTCTTAGCCCCAGGATCTTGTTGAGTCAAAATGGACTTGATTGCACTTCCAGGGACCATCACCACTATATGGGAATTGAGAATGTAGAATCTGAAACTTTTAACAACTTTAACCACTACGTAGGCATGTTTCTCCAATTGGCTGTACTTTAGCTCATGATTTTTCAAAGGATAGCTCATGAAAGCAATGGGTGCTTCCAAACCTTCATCATTTTTCTGAACAAGGATAACAGAGAGTGTATGTTCTGATGCATAACAATACATGATGAACTCCTTGTTGAAATCTGGAGATACAAGAGTTGGATCTTTGGAAATGGCTTTCTTGATATCCTCAAATGTTGTTTTTCCTTCCTTATTCCACTTGAAACTTGCTTGAGGCTTCATCATGGAAGTTATATGCTTAGTCAGTTTAGAAAACTCAGGCACAAAATGACAAAGGAAGTTTACCTTTCCAAAGAATGAATGAACTCCCTTCTTACTGGTTGGTAAGGCTAGTGCTTGGATAGCTCTGACCCTCTCAGGATCAATGTGTGCTCCATGTTTGTTCACAATGTGTCCCAACAACTTACCTTCTGTGACTCCAAAAATGCACTTCTTTGGATTTAGAGAAATGCCATGTTTCCTACACCTTTCAAGGACTTGCTCTAAATGACTGATATGATCTCCCCTCCTCTTTGAGAAAACCGTGAGGTCATCAAGGTAAATGACAATGTAATATTTCAAATATTTTAAAGGCCAAGTCCATTGCTCTCTAGAAAGTGGCCCCAACATTGATCAAGCCAAAAGGCATTTTGCTGTAGGAAAAAGTGCCCCAAGGTGTTGTGAAGGTTGTTTTGTTGCAATCCTCTTCTGCCACCTTGATTTGGTTGTACCCTGAGAATCCATCAAGCAAAGAGAGCATCTCAGATCTAGTGACTGCTTACAAAATATGATCCATGATTGGAAGAGGGTAGTTTTCCTTGAGAGATGCCTGATTCAGATTTTGGAAGTCTACACAAATCCTTATTTCCCCATTCTTCTTCCTTACTGGCACAATGTTAGCCACCCATGTTGAATGGTGGATGGGGAAGATGATTCTAGCATTGAGCATCTTTGTCACCTCTTCTTTGATAACATCGACAATATTTGGATTGTAGGGCCTTTGTTTTTTCCTGAAGGGCTTAGCTCCTTGCTTCAAAGGAATGGAGTGATGCATTTCCTTTGGCTGAAAAGATTTGAGTTCATCATAGGAGTAGGCCAGGACATCTGAGTACTTTTTTAGCAGAGAAAAAAACTTTCTCTTCTCTTCTGGTGAGCAACATTTACCAATGTTAACCATCCTTGGATTCTCTGAAGTGCCAATGTTTTCTTGATCAAAATCAGATGGACACCGAGAAGACTTCTTTTCTTTCTCTTGGATGAACCTATCATGCTTGTCAAAGAGATCTTCCAAAGAAACTAGGCCTTTGGGGATTTTGTTTCCTTTCAGTTTGATTACTCCCTCTTCATCAATTCCCTCAATTCCTTCCTTCTCTTCTTTGGGACTGATTCATGGTGTGGGTTTTCACTTCCTTCAAAGAAAAGATTATTGAAGTTATCCCTTTGTTCTAAGAAGGCTAGGATCTGATTGTCATCATTGAAGACCTACCAGTGATTTGCATTGTCTGGTATGTTGGGTCTGAACACCATCTCAATGGTCACTTTATCCTTGCCAAAAGAAGGATGAGGTGTCACTAAGGAAGCTGACACTACTAGAGAATCATCCTTTTCATTATGCTCCCTAGGGATAGCTTCAATGGAGAATGCATCAAAGGATTCAATGCAGTCCCACACTCTATTTCTATAGTGCCTGAGCCTTGGATTTTTCACTTGATATTGTTGGCAGACCTTGCTTTACCACAATCTCTACATCACCTTTGCATCTCAGCTTCTTGATTCCCATGTCCTCTGCTGCATTCATGCCTAAGAGAAATGCTTCATACTCTGTTGTATTATTTGTATTGTCAAATTACAGCTTGTAGGTAAAAGGATATACCTCATTGGAGGGAGAGTATAATACTACACCAGCTCCTGAACCTGCTCTGGAATGACTGCCATCAAAATCCATTGTCCAAATCTGATCTTCTTCTTCCTCCATGAGGAGTGGCAAGTTCTCTTCCTTTTGTGATGTAAGGAAGTAGTTTCCCAGCCCACAATCTTGAAAGAGGATGTTAGCTCTTGGATCATCAGATTTCCTTACTGTGAATTTCATTTTCCTGACTGGCAGTAGCTTCTTCATTTCTCCTTTCACTAGGATAGTTACAGATGACCAATCCATTTTTATTTCTCCACCTAGATCTCTACAAAAACTTCTACTCAACAACATACCAAAAGATGCTGGGATGTCTACCACCAAAATGGTCAAGAGTATCTTCTTGTCAGGGTAATCAGCTAGTGCAACCTGAGCATCCTTAATCCTTCCCACCAATGGAACTTTTTTGGATTCCATTGAGTAGCATGTGCCATTTACCTGGGTCAAAGTGAGGCCAAGAGCATTTGCAACTTTTGCTGGCATCACATTATCTGAGGCTCCAAAATCTATAATGTAATTGTTCAACTGGAAACCTTTGATGAGAAGTGACAGGTAAAAAGGCTCAACTCTGTTGGCGGTGGAGGCACTGAGGGCTAACATGTTTTGGGAAGGTGGTATGGATGGTGTGGGTAATAGGCCTTTAGAGATTGGGCTTGAAGAAAAAGGGTTACTACCACTGAACTACCTTGATGAATCTGTCAAGTTGGGTAGGATGTGTTTGTAGGTATTCAATCTCAGAGAGCTGAACTTTGGTTTTGCTTGCATGCTCCACAAAGTCAAATGGAGTTATGGTAGATGAGGAAGAGGTTCCAGTAGTGGATGAGGATTTAAATGATAGGGGTTTTGTTACTTTTGGTGTTGGGTTCTCCTTTTCAAATGTAGCAATTGGCTTGGAAGGAGGTGAGGGTGTAGCCTTTGATTGAAATTTAGATGTTCTTGCAGAACCAATATTTAGAAGAGAATTGCTCTTAACAAATTTTGAGTTGGGAGAAGAATCAGATAACTTACTTGGCACAACAGCATGTGATCCTTGACAACTAGTGAATCTGGTTTCTCTTTGGCTGATTCCATGGAAGGTGGTAATGGTGATCCCCTGCTGATGATCTTATTTTGTGGAAGCTTTGGAGAGCATTATTCTTTGTTCTTCCTACTCTCAGTTGCAACTGCTGAGGCTAAAACACCATTCTTGGATTGTGCATGAGTGAAAACAACACATGAAAAACTTGGAGCTTCTTCATCACCTTCCTCCTCATCATCAACGTATTCAATCAGGACATTGTGCATGCCAACCTCTTCAATTTCAAGATAGTTTTCATAGTCATCCATGCTTTCTTCTTTACTTTCCTCAATGTCTGTTCCTTCTTCTGATTCTCTAGTGTCACAGATGGCATTGACTAGTGGTTCTTCAAGAGAAATCCTATGAGGAGGTGGAGCAATTCTTGGTCTATCAGGAGGATTTGGTCTCCTTGGAACATTCCTCATTGTGATTTGTGATAGCTGCTTCTTCAAAGCAACTAGGTCATTTTCCATTTTTTGGAACATTGGATCAGTGGTGACTGAATTTGAACTCTGATCCTTTTTGCTTCCCATTTGGTCCTTTCACTTTTCCAGAAAGAATTAGATCATCATCAGTCTCAACTGCAAAGTCTTGAACTTCCCTCAATGTTCTTAGCTGGGCTCTTTTGAGGAAGAAACCAACTTTTGATGGCAAAGCACTGATGAAGAACCTTTTCAAGTTATTTTCAGGGGGTACCACATCTTCTAGGATCCTTCTTGTCAACTTATTATAGCTTGCTACAAAATCTCTCATTGATTCAGAGGTCTCTTTCTTCATCTAAACCAATTAGACTAGCATAGATCCCTTGAAAATCTTCTGTGCTCTTGAACCTATGTTCAAATGCACTTCTTATATCTTCCCAGCATGTGACAGATCTTGGGGGCAACATGTAGAACCATTCAACAACTTTTTCTTGGAGTGAATCCACAAAGAGCCTAACTGAAACATATTCATCTTCAACTCCCAACACTCCACAAGCAGTGATGAATGCTGCTACATGTTCTTCAGGGAGTTGAGAACCATCCCCTTTGAATTTTGGGAAGTTCTTTCTTGAGCCTCTTGGGAGGTCATGAAGTGGTTGTGGAAGAGAAAGTGGACCAATATTTCTTCCCCATGGTACGTTAGGCCTGCGTTCCTCATGGTCATGATCACCCATTCTATTCATGTTTCTATCCTCCAGTCTTGATAGGGCTTCTTCTATTGCTGCTCTTTCTTCTGCTTCAATTTGGAGTCTTTCTCTTTCTTCAAGTTGAGCCCTTATTTCCTCCTTAGCAACTCCTCCTCTCTTTCAAGTTCTCTTCAAATGTGGGATCAATTTGTCCTCCTTGCCTCAGTTGTAATTCTTCAAAAATGGGTGTATCTTCTATCAGACAGCTTGAAAGTTTACGCTCTTCTTTGGGGTGCTGGAATTTGTCTCTTCCTTTCCAGTTCGACAACACGTTCCTCTTCCAGGTCCATAATCCTTATGGTAATGAAGTATTGATTGAAACTTTGTCTCTTATGCCAAATAGCTTCTCTCAGATCGGAAGCAATGTCTTCTTGGATGTGAAAGAGTAAATCAGGTCTCTCAATAGGAGGATTTCCTAGAATAGCCATGATTTACATCCATATAGTCCGTGTGATTATTCAATCTCCAAGAACTTTTCTTCTAGAATTTATTTTGTATTTTATGACCTTGAGGTCATTTTTAGGTGCAGATGTTGCAAAATCTGCCCCACGGTGGGCACCAAAAACTGTTGGTGAGAAAATTTTTCTTGTGGACAAATTGGTGGGTTTCAAGCCAATGACTATGGGAATCTAAGTCCCTCTACTTGAATGGTGTAGCTTCCGTATGTGCATGCGTGAAAAAGTGGATTTCAATGGTGGCCTTTTGACCAGAGATCCAACAGGGGCACTCCACTGTCCCTATGGCAAAGGTAGTAATTTCTCACTAGAGAAGAACTTTTTCTGAGAAGGGGGGAAGGGGAGTGAGAATGGAGGTAGGAGAAACTAATGTTGTGAGTAGAATATCAGATTCCCACACACATTAATTAGAAATTTCATTTACATGCATTTAGAGTTAGAAAATACAAATTTGATAAAGAAGCTACAAGACAAAATAAAACTCATTAGTCACAAAGTACCAATTAATCTCTCCATCAAAGAGGCGAAAATTCCTTCTTTTATTATTGAAGCTAAGGTAGAGTTTGTACAGAGCTTTTTGAATGGAAGAAATTCGAGAGAGAAAGAAGATAGAAGAAATTTGGCATTTTTCTCTTTTTCAGGTAAGAAGCACTCTGGTCTTTTTGAAATCAATCGCCAGCCCTTGGAATGATGTCAAGAAGCCATTATATTCTTCGCAAGAAACCGTTACAAGTTCACAAATCTTTGACACCTTTTCAAATTCCTTTGTTGTGAAGAAAACACTCATGGCGGGTTAAAAACCAGATCTTGCAAAGCAACCATTACATTCAATTTTCTAGTTTAAATATAGACCATTTGATTTGCTCCTCTAACTTTGAAACTGGGCCGTCCACGTGGCAGGAAGGGATTATAGTGGTTACGGGGGAAGCCTTTCGCATTTTATGACTTTTTGTGAGATTTGGCAATTTGGAACAAATTGGCCCGCAACCCCACTTTGAATTTTCAACTTAGACATGTGGCATGTTCTTATTGGAAATGGGATCACGACCTTTTTCTCACCATTTTAACCTTTTTGGAAAAAGGCTCAAAAACAAAAATTCTTCGGTTGACCCAATACTCTGATTTGACTAAGACACGTGGCACGTTCTGGTTAGAGATGGGGTCGTAGCTCTTTTCTAAACGTTTTACCCTTTTTTGGAAAAAAGGCTCAAAAACTCAATTTCCTCCGCCGACCCGTTGCTCCGCTTTGACTTTTCAACGACGGGCTTCACCTTTGACTTTTTTCCTACGGCCTCAAGATTTGACTTTTTCCCTGATAGCCTGATCGGGGTTGTGGGTTACTTTTTAGATTTTTGCCTTTTTACAAAGAGGTGCAAAATCTCAAATCCCCCTGATGGCCCGCTCGTCCACTTTG
This sequence comes from Taxus chinensis, assembly GCA_019776745.2. Lineage (NCBI taxonomy): Eukaryota > Viridiplantae > Streptophyta > Pinopsida > Cupressales > Taxaceae > Taxus > Taxus chinensis. The sequence continues at coordinate 209,577,230 of CM034154.1, forward strand.
ACTTTTCAACACGTGGGATTTGGGGTCACCTCTCCAACCTTTTTTCGAATTCAAAAACTGACCACCGACTCGCTGCAATCTGGTTCTGATCAACGGTGGCTAATCGACCTTTTGTGATCCACCTTGGCTCAAATTTGACATTTTTCACGTGGATAGCCCCATCGGGATGCTGGAGTTACATACTTAGCTGATTTTGCCTTCATTTTGTACTGGGACATGTGGGCCCATGCTTAATTGAAGACTCAAATCCCTTAGACGGCCCCTTCCACTGGAGTTGACTTTTCAACTTGCGACATGTGGATCCTTCTGGTTGGAGATAGGGTCGTGGCTCTTTATAAAAATTTTACCTGATTTTGGAAAGGTTCAAAAACTCAATTTCATTATTATTGATATTGATATTGCCCATATTTTGAAGTTTTGAAACATCAATTTGTATAAGTGTCCCAATGTAAACTTGATGATACCTGGGACATTTGAAAACTTCTACTTTAAATGTAACATTTAGAAATTTTAGATTTTTGGTCCCAAGTGTCCCAATAAACTGAGTGAAGCATGAGGAAGCATAATAAACTTCTTTTTCTCAACAATTATTTGGAAGTTTTTCAAGTCCATGGAGAAAATTTACCATTTTTGCCAAATGTGTTCTTCAGAGGATCACAATTAAGCTTGTTCCTCCCCTTCCAATAGGATCTGACCATGTACCTGCATTCATTGGGGCCAAAATTTGATGGGAAAAAGACACCCATCATCCTGACTGTGGGGAAAATACACAAAGGAAGAGAACTTCGTCATTTTGAGTCCAATTTTTGAATTTCCTTCGCTAACCAGAGGCATGGAGGTAAAACAATGATTTGAAGACCCAGGTCAATCATAAATGAAGGTTGCAAAGAGGATATTACATGCACAGACTGGGAAATGGGGAATTTCTCAAGACGAGCAAAATGAAGATTTAAACATCACTAGGGCATGACTTTTGCTAATTCCTTAAATATCTAACTTGGCTTGAACACCAATGAAGGGCATGAGCTCAAAATTTGAATTTGGCTGATAAAAAGCATGCAGATAAATGTGTAAAATATGTTACAACAAGTGAACATATAGATCATGGAACCAACACATTGCATGAATCTGGGAATGGCTAGGAAAGCACGATTTGCTAGTAAATCCATGATCATCCACATAATCTAAACATGCTACATTGACCAATGCTCTTATCCATTGGGTCTTGCAGGGTCATGTATAACTTCTGAGAAATGAATGGAAGCTTGAGGATTGATGAAACATACAGAGCCAAAGCACACTCAAGCAAAAATGGGTACCAAACTTAACCAGGAGTATGCAAGTAGTAAATGTGGGAAAACAGATTGGGATGTGCTAGAAGTGGCCAATTGAAGTTGACAAAGGTGTAAATCCTAATATAAAGAATTTAAATCTAGTGTGTTTGGATAACCATTAGGTTGAATGATGGGAGAATTAGTACTTTCACCGATGATACAATTTCAAGTATTGCCCACTTCGAGGTAATTCCAATGGCATTCCATCCAAGTATGAGAGGAGAAAAACATTACTCACCACAAGTTCCATGAATTTGGGTTGGGTGGAGGCCATGGAAATGAGGATCAGAACTTGACAAGAGGTGTCAAAGCTTTGCATCACAATATCTCTTGTCCCACAGATAGGATCAAATCGTCCAACTAATATGCGGAAGATAAGAAGGATTATCTTTGGTCAAATCTTGATGAAAAAATTGTGAACTTGTCTAACTGATTTTCTTTGATTCCATCATCTTGTGATTACTCTATCACTACCTGAGTGTTCACTATGCCATATTTCTTCATATGTTTCCCTCAATCGAGTGAACTTGTTGCATGCAGTTAGCGAATGGGTTATCAATTTCAGCTACCTTGACTCCTAGAAATCCTATGGGAAGATGGAGGAATCTCGTATTGATGCTCTAGAATATACTTTCCTTGAGCCACTACAAGTGACAGGAATATGAAGATCCACATCTGGAAGAAGGTAGGAATATAACGATGGTTTCACTCCCTATGAAATATATATATATATATATATATATTATACGCAAGTAAGTATATTTTCTTGTTGTCCAAAACTCACTAAGTCTCGAATCCATCCTTCCTGGATGTGAGCCTTCACACCTCTCCAAGAATTACTTCTTTGTGTGCCTTCGCACCCTAATTCCATGCACCACAAGGCTTCATGCTTTAGGTACTAATTATTTTATGGGTCCAACATCACCCCACACTAAACTGGTTGTCGCCCCGACAATCCTTCACGCTCCCTGAACAAAAACTTGTCGACCCAAATTTTCTAAGGCAAGAATGCTGCTCCAAAGAATAAAGAATAGTGGTTGGGAAGGAATCTGAATAAAGAATGGAAGGATGGAGGAATATGTTATGCAAACAATTGGAGGAGTTCGAGGAACTCTACATCTATCTCATCCTTCAATTTTTCCCAAGCCTTCAATTATGATAGGGCCTTTCCTGGCGCTTCTCCTATGATGTTGGGCACTTGGTCTGGGATGATCTCTTCCACCTTCCCATTGTGTGAATTTATAGCCACCCCCAACTCCATGTAGATACCTTCAAACTCATGCATTTGTTCAGTGATGGATTCTCAGAGTTCACTGATTCTAAAGTCCAACTTCTCACGTTTTGTCTTGGTTTTCTCCTTCTGGGCCATGGTGTTAATGACTAACTATGCATGCTTTGCTTTGTTGATAGGGATGGTCTTCTACAAAACCTTAAGGGATGCCTCCTCCTTCGTCACCCACGTGTCGATAATTGGCTCGTATTCTCTATAGCTATTGAAACCCTTATCTACTAGTATATTTGCTTCCTTGAGTCTAGAGAACAAGTCTTCCAAATCAATGATCTGGGCTTCAATGATGACCTTGTTCTCTTCTTTTTCCTTTGTGAGCTCTACAAATGTGGGGCCCATCCCATCCTTAATGTTGACGAGTAACATCCCCACGAGGTCCTCGAGGTACTCCATTTCATCCTTGTAATCGGTTGTGGCCTGGCTTAGCAATGCTTGAAATTGTCTCAGAATGCTCTTTACTAGGGTGCCAACTTGGTCATACGCCTCCTTGGTTCGCGCTTGTTCACCCTTTAGTCCTTGGCATAATTTGAATAATTCCTTTTCCTTCTCTTTCTTTGTCGTAACCAATGTCTATATAGTGGCTCATGCGTCCAAGATGCGCAAAATCACCTCTACAGACATCTTCTACAATGCATTGCATGCCTACTCGTCTACTAGGTGGTTAGGATCCACCACCTTATATGTATCTCCTCCTTTCTTCTTCAAATGAATGGTCCTGATCATGTGATCATTTACCTCGAACTCAGGTTCCTCAGAGTGGTAGTGTATGTTCCACCTGAGCATCTTTCTGGTCCTTTGCACACCCCCATCTTGGTCCATCAAATCCCAACCATGAAACTTTTCTGGTGGGAGGGTGGCTTGAAACCTTGCATGCAACACCTTCATGGGGTCATCCAAAAAGCCCATATGTGGGGACACGGGGGTCCACTTCTTCCTCGTTGTCTTGTGCTTGGTCCTTTGCTACTTTGATCCTGGGGTAAATCCTCTATCCTCCTTTATATTGAAGGATTCTCCTTTGTCTCCTCCTCTTGGGCTAGTGGTCTATGTTGGGGAGGCCTCATGTGCTAGAATTTTCTCTATTTTTTTAGAGTTTTACTTTAATTTCTCATATGCCTCACCCTCAACCTTGGCTTCAGCTTCAGTTGTTTCACTGTTTTCTTCACCTTTTCAAAATGACGGAACAGATAAGGGTAAGTGCCAAGGAGAAATACCTGTTAAATGCTGGTCAATTGATGGTTGTTGCGTGCATTCTAAATTCTTGATCCACAACTGAATGTGAGAGATTCCTTTTGGCTAGGAGGAACTACCTGTAATAGAAAACAAGACCACAAAAAGATAGTTAAATGATATATAATAGTGGACTACCTAGCATATGCTAGTTCCGAGAAGTGTGATACTTCCTAGACGACTGTCAATCCATTGTTTAAAACAAGTTAATGTGAGAAATAAATAAATTCCTACTGTAGTTGATATGATTTAGGTATCTCATTCAAGTACAATAAGAAAATCCAATCACAACAGGCTTGGCTATAGTTGGATCTGAGAGGTGAGGTGTCTGTCAATGTACTAGGACTGGTAAAGGTCTGATTCTGGGCTATTTAGGTCAACTGGTAGGGTGATTATTGGGTTTGTTCTTGGTCAAGGTGTAAAACATAGAGACCAATGTCAGCTAAATGTGATTGATGCCAGTTTAGGTAGAACTGATAGCAGTTGTGGATAACCGACGTCGGTATGGTCGAGGTAAAAGAAACTCAAATAGATTAAATGGTAGGGGTGATTTGAGGTCAAATAAAGTTTGGGAGCGTGAATGGGGAGGTCTGTAGAGGTCTTAGGTATGCTCAGAAGTATACAACAGGTGAGGATAGGTGATTTGGTGATATGGGTGAAGGGATATTTGAGTTCACAGGCAAGTGGGTGATGAAGCAATAAACATGCAAAGAATAGATTAATAACAAGTGTAATAAAGATTACTAACTGGAATAAACCCTACTGGTTAGGGCTATACTTACTGTGTTTAGGATCTGATGGCTGAGTGGTGGAGGTGGTTGATCGGAGAATACTTGTATGGTCTTGTAGTAGTGATTTCTCGGAGTGATCCCGTGAATGCAATGGCTGTATGATTGATCTTGGTGATGGGTCTGGATGTATGGATGCGTAAAAGGATGCTTGTTTCACTTGCATACAACTCTGATCTCCTTTCCTATCTCTCAGAATGTGCTAACCCAAAAACAAGGATTTTTGGGTGAATAAATGGTAACCGACGACGGTTCCGGGTTGACTAGCGTCGATTTAGGGGTGACCAGCGTTAGTTAAGGTGAGATTCCCTAGGTTTACTAAAATGGGAAGATCTTTCTAATTTCTTGGGCACAGTTAGTTTATTCTCACGGATTAGAACGAAAACTTCCCTTCTAATGAGCGAGAATGTGGTTAGAGAGATTTTAGGGATTGATTTTAGGGTTAGACCAAATCTTAGTTCATTAAGGAAAGTAAGACTTAGTTTAGTTATGGAAACATGCCAAGAATAGGTCTAGGGTGAGGTGGCTGGGTGAGGTGGAAATTAGCTTAATTAAAATAATTAAGTAATGAATATTGTGAGGATGGGTATTAATTTAATTAAGTTGATTATATTAATATTAATTTGGGGTGGAAGGGGCCATGGTTAGATGAGTATGCTTGAGCCGATTATTTGACAAGGGACAAAGGGGAGTGTGACCCAATTTTGGTGTCTACATCAGCTTCTTGCTCTTTGAGTTCTGCCTCTAACTCCACCTTGTAGGTGGCATTTTCCTCCTCTTCTCCTTCCTCTGAGCCTGTAGTGAAGCTCAATGCATCTTGTTTTTTCCGCTTCTTTTCTTTAGGATCCTCATCATCCTTCCCTTCCTTGCTCCTTGGTAATGAGGCCTCAGTGCTACCTTGTGAAGTGCTGACGCCCTTTCTCCCATTCCGGAAAGTGTAGTACTTCCTCTTCCTGGAAGTATCTAAATTTCCCTCATTCTGTTCCTCTTCTTCCTGCACTTCTTTCATGGGTGGGATTTGTGTCTCCTGTGGATTTTGAAAATTAGAGACTGTAACCTCCACCTCAATCCCCCCTTGTGTTTTGGGGCGTAGTTGCATGAACACCTGATGGACATACCCCTTGATGGTAACACTAACTCGAGGGCGTAAGTATAGAAAATCTGGCTCTAAAACTTTGATGCAAGTAGGTCAAGTGCCAAATTTGTATATTGCACACAATGTGTGGACATCAACATCCACCTTTTCCACATCGAAAACCAACTTCTACTCATCCTTTATCCGGTTGATGGCGCATTTCAAATATTTGGTAGTAAATGTGAAGGGGATTTTGCACCATCGCCCCATCTCTCCCTTGGCCATTATAAATTTTTCTAGAAAAAAAGTTGTGTAACGAAAAATCTTACCTGGTCCCCAACAAATTGTGGTAACTCATGGGGGATGCTCTACTTGTTCTCAAAAGTTTCGTGCAATTGCTCAAACTACATGTTCATCCAAGCCTTGTAAGTGCTCGAGATGGTCCCATCGCAGGTGAACTTTTTAGAATTGGATTGTAGGGGATGTGTGTGCAGATGGGTGAACCCAAATATTCCCAACTGGTTTGTCTAGGACACCAATCTCCTAGAACATGAGCAACATCAGGATGGAGCCTCATGTGATCTTTTCTCTTGCCTCATTCTGCACTTGTGCTTGCTCAACAATGCCCTTCATTATGAACTCTACAAACTTATAATGTGCTCGCTTGGACACTATGTAGGACACGTATAAAAACCTACTGTTAATGTCTATCCATCTCTCTGATGTGCCCACATTACAACTAATGAGCTGGGAGGCTAATCTCAATGCTGGGTCTAGGATATCTGCAATTACCTGTGCCCTGCCTCTCTTCTCGTAGTTTAATTTCTTTCCCAACTCCTTAATCTTGGTAGTGACACATAAATCGAGTGCCATGTCCTCGTCGGTGTTTTTTAGGTATGTAACTATCCTAATCAAGTGGCCTGTTATCCTCATCCTTTTCCTTGCAAAATAAAAGAATTCCTTGTGTACCCACGACATTAACCACTTGAATAACAGGGTGAGTTTCAAAAAGAAAGGCAGCTCCCACAGTTGCAAGACTCTGGTCTTCTGCAATTCATGTTGTAATGAGTCGTCAACCCTAGGGTTTCTGAGATCATCTACCGTCGGTGTGTCTGAAACCAAGTCTTCCCTCATCAACTTCTGGTTGTCACTTGTCCTATGGTTATACTCATTGATTTTACATTTATATAGCTTCAAGCTCCACTTTTCTACCTTGATGACTCCAGGAGGGTACTGCATTTCTGAGTAAATTTCCGTGGGATCCTCCTTTTCCATCACTGGTCCCTTTTTACAGGCCTTCTTTGGTGCCTGTTATCGAATTTTGCACACATGGCAAGATTGGATAATGGGGTCCTATCGCGTTCAAAATGAAATAATAGTCCTAGGAACCCACCTCCGGTTATTATCGAGATACAATAATTAAAAATAATTCCTAAATTGCATATGAAGAGATCACCTAGCATCGAAAGGCACCCAGTTGATCTCAACTCAGTGAAGAGTTCGGGGTCGAGTTGATAGAGAACCCGGTGTCAAATTGATAGTCATCTCAGAAATCATCTCAGTAGAGTCTCTCAGTTATAAGAGCTCGATGAGATCTTGTAAATGCAAAATTGAAGAAGGATCTCATCATAGGGAGCTCAGTGCCAAATCTAAAGAGGTCGATATGATGTTGCTCGCAATGAGACCAATGGAGCTCAGGCTTGGACTAATAAACCACCATGCGTAGAGTTGGATAAAATGTGAGAAATGAGATGAAAGTGGAGGTAACACGCCTACTTCAATAGCTTGTAACTTCATCTATAACCACCATATCAAACCCATGGGCCAGGCACTGAAATAACTTCCGGCCCCTACTAGAAATAGTAGTGAACACAATCTCAGCCTCATTTGCAAAACTTGCCTGAAGATTTGATCGAGCTTCTTCCATGGAAGCAACTTTCCAAAATGAAAAGGCGAGACAAATCAACTAAAACTTTATCTCGTTCTTCTACTACATCGGCAAGATTTTACAACTGATCACGACTGTGGTCACATGTAACCAGAACATCAAGATCAACACCAACGGTTCCTTGGGATCGCCCTGCAGTAGCTGTCGCAATTAACTCTCTCTGGAGGCCACTGATTTTCTGAGATAAGTTTACTTCTCTACCATGTAGCTGCTGCGTATAGCCAATTACTTCCTCACGACACTTTCCTAGGAGAATTTCAGTTCTATGCTCAAAGCTCCCTTTATCTTCCTCACTGTGCTGGTTATCAGATTGTTTACAGTTTCCACAGACTCCATTGTTAGCTTAGAGTTAGGAAGACTGTCAAGTCATTGCAGAGCATTGTTTTAAGGTAACTCGTACATGGGCATTGAGAACTTGGCTCGATAATGGAGATAGTGTCATGGCAAGCCGATATGATATTTCCACGCATGGGAAAATTCCATGATGATTTCCAAGTGGGTTTTTATGAATGGCAGGCCAAGCTGTTAATCCCGCGCTAAGGTATGAATAGGGGAACTCAGGGAATACATTCCCAAGTGGAAATATTGGGTTGGTAAACCATGGTGATACTTCCGAGCGTGGGAGAAATCAGATCAAATTGCCGAGAGGAGATCATATGATGACGATCCGTCATGAGAATTCCATGCCTCTTGGAGCGGTCTGAGTCATTGTGCGAGTCGCCAGGAGAATTAAAGTGGCAGTTGCAAATTGGGCAGCGAGTAATCCTCCAAGCGATAAGGGAGGATGATGGTGAGATGGTTGAAGATGGGTCGACGTTGGAAAAAGCATCAAGTTTCAGGCTCACGGGATCGAACGATGCACAAGAATTAGTGAAGGATCTTTCTGATGTTGACGCACAAGGCAAAGCTTGGTAACCTGTAGTCATAAAAACATGGCTGACATGAGTGAGTCCATTATGTTCCAGAGTGAGTAGAGTGCCTAATTAATCGCGGACCTACTAGCAATCAGGTGGATCTATTTCATATCAGAATATTCATGAAGCACAATTTGCTCTGCAATTATATGAGCATCTTCAATGAGTCACTAAGTTGGCAGGCATAAAGGTTTATGTTGGAATTATCACACCTTGCAAGCTACAGCTGAAATGTTTGCACCAAAAGTTTATGTTGTCCTCAAATCTGATGAAGGAAAAGGTTTATATATCAATACGGTAGATGCCTGTCAGGGCCAGGGGTGTGATGTAATCATTATGTCTTGTGTCTGAGCTTCAAATCATGGGGTTGGCTTTGTAGCTTACCACACATAACACCCCTGTAAACCCGTCTACATATCTTCAACTATTGCAAACCTACATTTCTAGGAATATGCTTTCACAAGAAAGAGACGCCTTCTCATGGAATACCATAATTACAGCTTACAGAAGACATGGGTTTCCTCACGAGGCATTGATACTGTTTCACCGAATGTAACAAACAGATGTCTGACTTGATCAGTTCACCTTTGCTGGCATACTTCTAGCCTGTGCCACGATAAGAGCTTTGGAACAGGGTATGGACATACATCGAAGATAATTGAAAGGGGTCGTGAGGATGTATCGTGCTAAATAGGAATCATCAAGTGAGCTCAGTTGTTTAGAACGAATGCCAAAGTAAATGCCTCGACAGTTCGAGCTCACGTAGAAGTTAGCCATATGGAGATCGATGCGTCGAAGATTGCAAGGAGCTTGGACATCTTGCCAAGACCGCGTTAAGACACAAGTTGGCTTGTTTCATTGAGCCATGAAGTGAATGAGTCTGTAGACGTTCAGGCTCTGATGGTTTGGTGGTCACGAGAGAAGCTCCCACGCACCAGGTAGCAGACATGTTGCAGTATAGTAGAAGCCTTTTTGAGTGCTTCCAACAAGCAGGTTGTCCAACTATGTTGTTATATGTTCAGTATTGAATGCATCCTCAAATGCGGGATTTTCCTTCAAGATATTTTTATCAAAATTGATTAAGTGACAGTGAGAGTGTTATCGGGAGACATGATGAAATTTATTAGAAAGATTCTCTATTGAGACCTTACTGGTTTTACGATGTAACTCATGGAAGTGAATCTCATAGAGGTGGATCTGTTTCATATCAGAATATTCATGAAGCACAATTTGCTTTGCAATTATATGAGCATCTTCAACGAGTCACTCAGAAAGTCAAGCATGTTTCTTGGGAGAAAGGAAATAGCTCAGCGTTGAAACATTTGAGCTCACTTAGAGATCAAGCTTATAGCTCAGACTGAAGTTCAGTTAAAATATTAATCCTAGTTAGACCCAAAGGAATTGATGGTCGAGTTTACTGATATCTTGAGTGAAATCACTTATGGCATAGCGGTTCTTAGAGACATGTTGTAGATATGATAAGATGACATGGGAAAATAGGATATGGCTGAACTCGGCCTGAAAGATAAAATGATATTTTCATAGCCACGAGTTCAAGGGATCACTTAGATGGACTCTATCCTATAATATCCATGTTTGCAGAAGCTTGAAGCTCGAATGGGTCATGTAAAATCTTTGGGAAAAAATTGTTGCAAGGTATGCATGGAAGGAGATCAGGCATGATCAGACAACGATCTGAAAAGACGTGTTGAGGTTTGGAGTTCGACATGATATAAAGGGATTAAGCATGTATTTGAAGAGAAGCCCTTGAAATACCACATGAATTTCTCAGGGTGATCGCAGGAATCAACATCGAGGAAGAGGCGTGAAAATGTGAACATGATCGAACAAGTCTTAATATTTCCCGCAGATACAAAGCATAGAATAGCTCGAGAGATCGATCGAATCAAAGAAGAGCTCAATGCATGATCTAGTGCTTAAGTTTATAACCAATGAGCATAGACCCATTGTTGCTAAGGAAGTAAGGAACTTAGATGTGCAAGATGGTAAATATGAGCTCGGTACATAGACATGTGAGAGTCTGAGTTGAGCCAACAGGGTGCTTGGGTCGACATGTAAAACAAAGCCAAGACAAGTCAGTTGAAGAGCTCATGGGGACACACTTGGTGGTGATATTGATGCTAGGACAACTCAGTAGATTTTGTGTAGAGCTCACTGAGTTGGAAAGAATTGGCTCAGGAAAGTGTGAATGACAATTTAGGGAGCTCATGGTGTTGTTTCATGAAGTTTGAACGTGGAATGCATAAATGGCCTCGAGTTAACCAAGGAAAACGATAAGAATCTAGTTTGATAGCTCACCATTTGAAGGACTCAATGCAAAAGAGCTCGATTGCCAAGGCAAGGAAAGAGTTGGTGTGGGGTTCAAAATCAAGTGCAACACCGAGTTAGAGGATTCGAAACTCACCGAGTTGGGCTATGTGCAGACTCTATCCACATGGACCCCCCTCCTCTTCAAGTCAAACGGGTCAACAGGGGGTCCCGACATTATGTTAATTAATTTAATATTTTTATTTAAATATTTTAATAATAATATTTATTTTATTATTTAAATATTTTATTTAAATATTCTTTTAATTAATTGAGAAGACTAGGTCATTAGGCAATTAATGACCCATGATGGAACCTTCTCAAGTGGTTCAACTAACTGTAATAAATACATCACGGGCCTTCAATTTAGGAATGTAATTATGACCTTTCCTCTTCTTTCTCACATATTCTTCTATAAATGTAAGTTGGAAGCTCATTTCAAAGGGTTCCAACAGTTCAGACAAGTTGGACAGTTAGATATCTCAGGCGAGTGTATACTTTTCAAGAGTCCTCTCTCTTCTGCAAGTTGTTCTTGTGTGTTGAGAGAACTTTCAAGCCTCCTCTTCAAGACTGTAATGGCAACTATTGCCTCTTCTGAATGTATGATGCATTGTGCATGTTATTGAAGCAATAAAAGTGTGTGGTTTGTGACTAATCTCGGTCCTTTCATCCTTCTATGCTTCTTTGTGCCTTTCTCATACTTACAGGTACACTGTGCAAGTTTAAGTTTCTATTGCAGGTTCTTGGAGTTCTGTGCTTATCGAGTGGTGGAGTATTGCATGCAGTTGAGTTGTGGTGTCTGTTCACCCTTCTTGAGTTCATCCTTCTTCACTGGGAAACTGGTATATTTCTTGGTCTGATAAGGTTTAACAAAGGGAACACATGTCTCTTAGTTTGTGGTATCCTGTACCCTCTCTAAGTTGCAGTAGGTGAAGTTGACCTGTGGTGCACACACCCTCTTCAAATTAACCCTTCCTGAGTCTGGAAACACCCTTTATTTGGTGCATCACCATCCCTAGTATAATTTCATTTCTGTAAATCTCTTTCCCTAAAAACCCATGAAGATGTTAGCATAGGATTAAATAATCATTTTTGTTACACTAGGAGTAGTACAACACTTAGTTTAGGAAGAGGAAGTCGGCCTTCTCTGGAGGTTCACTTTGAGCCCAAGTCCCATAGCTTGAGAAGTGATCCCATGTGTCCCAATCACACCGAATGTCCTATTCACATCCTGGCCATTCGGAGGGTGCAATGATTTGGCGACAACAGTTTTTGGCACGCCCAATGGGAGAGAGTTGGTACTTCTCTTCTCACTTACACAAGTCAAAGTACCTGGCAACTCTATATCTCTAGATTCCAAATCTCAGTGCGGTAACTTATGCAAAAAATTCAGACAAGAGCTTCTTCAAAGAAAGGAAATTATCACCATATCGAACTTTCCTTGTCTCCTCCAAAGAGAAGAAGAAGAGGCATTTCCACATCCCCAGTTCCAGATTTACCTAGTAGGGGTCATTCAACTCCTCCTTACAGAAGGTTTCCTCCACCTAGGAACAATCAACCGTTCGTTGCTATGGCGAGGAACCAAGTTTTTCCCCCTTTCAATACAAGCAGTTCTCTTATGTTGGCTCAATGCGACCCGATACCTGTTGTGGCACTCAAAAGTTTACCCTTCTACACGGGAGAAACTCACGTTACTCCAGTGGAGCATATCTTTGATGTAGCCAGCATTTGCGCAGTACATAATATCACAGAAGACAATGTTGTAGTTAGACTTCTTGCTACCTCTTTCAAGGGAAAAGCACTTCAATGGTTTCGCGGGTTAGGTGTTGGCACTATAACCACTTGGGACGAGTTGGGAGAAAAGATATGTAAACAGTTCGAAGACAAAAGTGATCACCTATCACTTTTGGAACAACTCACTACTATGAAGAGAGCTTCCCAAGAATACATGAGTGATTTCAACTTCCGATTCCACAGGACTTGGAATAGGATTTTGGCGCTTGTAAAGCCTTCTACACATAATGCATTCTTGTACTATTTGTGAGCCTTGAATAGCGATGTAGTAGTTATGATCCAGTCCATGGGAGGGACTACACTTCCTGATGCTTACGAAGTTGCCATAAGTGCAAAGAATTCTTTGATTCAGGCTGGAAAGATAGCTCCATGACCACCAATGCCCTCTTCTCTAGATCTTACGAATCATCAACCCATCATTGCTCCTATTCCAGTAGACTCTAAGCAACCATCTCAATCTTCCCTTGCCTCTTCAAATGACCTATTTGAAGTCAAGTCGCTACTGCCAAATTTTGGAAATGAGCTCGTTGCACTCAAAAGGCAATAGTTTCAATACAATCATCTGTATCAACCACAAAATCAGCAGTATCAGGCTAACCGTTCTCCTTTTCAAGGGAACAATCAGCCTCAAAATCAAACTACAAGTCAAGTTGCAAATGTCAGGCCCTTGAACTTTCGAAACCCTCTTGCAGCTAGCTCATCTAGAGCTATAGTACCTGTTCAAAATAATCTAGTTCAAGACTACGAATGGTGCTATCCTTGCTCTCAACCTCACAATCAAAATCTTTGTCCCAATGGGGTTCTTAGCCAGGCCCTTATGGTTCAAAGTGTATCTGCCCCTTCAGAGTTAACAAACAATTCATCTACGCAAGAAGCAACAGATCAACCGCAGGCACCTAAAGAATCCACTTTGCTAAACTGGCAAGCAGAAGATTTTTGTGGGTTGAATATAGATTCCTCATCAGTGGCAGCAAACACTCGTTCCAAAAAGAGAGAAATGGAGCCTCAACCTCTCAAAGCTGATCTAGCATCCACTTCTCAACCTGGGTTACAAATGGCAGTTGATAAAAATGTGGGAAATAAATCACCAGAAACATTGGCTAGCCACGCTGCAGGGAAAGATGGTTCTTCAGGCATCACCGTACCCAACAAACATTTTCCAAAGGAGGACCTCAATGCCCAAAAAAGTGTCATCAAAGTTGGAGCGATTCCCTTCAGCATAGTAGAACAAATGAAGAAAACCAATCTGAGTGTTACCATGTGGGACGCACTCTCGATCCCTTCTCAAAGAAACCTGTTGCGAGAAGCTTTGAACAGTTTTAGTACAACCAGCAGATCACCAAGCCATGGAGTGACAACTGCTACAAGTTTGTGTCAACCGGAAGGTAAAATCATTCCTACAGAAAACAAACCACCTGCCATTCTACATTTCCTGATCATTGGCGACCACCAGGTACATAATTGCATGATCGATTCTGGTGCCAGTAGCTCTGTCATGCCTAAACAAATTACAGATGTACTAGGCATACAATATGCGCCAGTTGCAAGAGGGGTTGTTCAGCTAGATGGCACAACTGTTAAGACTATTGGGGTTATCAAAGGACTTCAACTTACCATCCACGCATGCCCAAGCTTGTCATTCACCCAAGATATATCAGTCATTGATCTCCCTCCCCTCTTTGCCATCTTCCTATCACGGGATTTCACCACCAAGATGGGCGGTTACCTATTGGCTGATTGGTCGCATATGATTCTCAGGACTCGATACGGAACCAAAGTAACTATAAGGGCAGAACCAATCTATCATAATCATGTAGAACCCTACACTACTAGTCCCATAAATGGAAATTACACCATCGGTGATCCCGAAGAGGAAGATGTCGATCATGAACCAACCACCCTTGTTGAAGAAGTCCCTGATACTTTGCTGGATGAAGTAAGTAGAGATCATCAGTATGATCCCTACGTTGATGTATTGGTAGAAGAAGAAGCTGGTTTGCTGGTCTTGGAAGAAACAAGATTAGGTACGTACTGTATCCATGAAGAAGATACGATCATACCACAACTTGTCAAAACACCAAGTGATTCTAAAGGACTGTGGCAATTGTTCTTCGATGGCTCAAGAAGTAAGAATGGATCTGGTGCTAGTGTTATGTTAATTTCTCCAGAGGGAGATAAGTACTTCTCATCTTTCTGGTTGCAGTTCAGTTGCACTAACAATGTTGCTGAATATGAGGCTCTTGTGCAAGGAATTCAGCTAGCCCAAAGGAAAGGAATCAAGGCCCTGACTGTTTTTGGAGACAGTGAGTTAGTTGTTCATCAAGTTTCGGCATGTAGTGCATCCAAAAATGATCTTTTAAGATCATACAAGAACCGAGTCTGGGACCTGATTGAAGATTTCGAAGCTTTTGGAATCCATGCAGTTCCTAGAGGTCAAAATCAAGATGCAGATAGGCTTGCTACAATTGGTTCACAATACAACATACCAGTTGATATCATGAAAGAAGGGTAGTAATTTGTTAAAATGGTGGTTCGACCGGCAGTCCCTGATAATGTGAGTAGTTGGCAAGTGTTCGATAGTGACAAACAAATTGTCCTCTTCCTACAAGAAGAGGCGGAGTTTGCTACAAAGAATCAAGATAAGTTGTAGGAGTCATATGGTGAGAAAATTATCCAATTGAAAAGCAACAAGTTACCAAAAGGTTTAGTCACTTTGGAATCCATTTTCAATTCAGATGACCAAGCCAAAAGACAAAGCCCTAACATGGTGGTCAAAGAAGAATATTTTGAGGAAGTCGAAGTATCAAATGCAAAATTTCTTAAGATCAGAAAAGTGTGTACTTATAAAGAGAAAGAAGCTTTCATCAAACTTTGTCAAGATTATCATGACATCTTTGCATGGAGCTATAAAGGTCTGCGTGGTTTTGACCCAGGTCTAGCACAACATACCATCAAATTGGATCCTAATGCTAAGCCAGTTCGTCAGAAACAGAGACCAATTAATCCCAAAATTGAGCCACTAATGAGAAAGGAGCTAACCAAGCTCATCGAGGCCTGTATAATTTTTCCCATCAAGCATTCCTCATGGGTAGCCAATTTGGTGCCCGTGAGGAAGAAGAACAGAGAGATCCAGTTATGCGTAGATTTCAGGGATTTGAATCGTGCGTCATTAAAAGACCATTATCCTCTTCCATCGATGGAGCAGATCCTTCAAATGGTGGCAGGAGCTCAAATATTTTCTTTGCTCGATGGATATTCAGGTTACAATCAAATCCTAGTCCAAGAATCTGACCAATTCAAAATGGCTTTCACTACCAAGTGGGGCACGTATGCCTACAATAAAATGCCATTCAGATTGTCCAATGCCGGGGCTACTTTCCAAAGAGCCATGGACATGGCATTTAAGGGACTAATCAACGATATTATTTTGGTTTACCTTGATGATATAACTGTATACTCTAAGCATGCAGAAGATCACATCACACATCTAAGGAAAGTTTTCCAAAGGTGTAGGGAATTTGGGGTTTCACTTAACCCCAAGAAATGTATTTTCACAGTGCACGAGGGAAAATTGTTGGGGCATGTTGTTTCAGCGGAAGGATTATCAATCAATCCAGCCAGGATTCATTTGATTATGTCCTTATCTCTCCCAAGTCACAGGAAGGGCCTCTAGAGTTTTCTGGGAACCATAAATTTTGTGCAGAGATTCATCCCTCAATTCACGACATTGGCTAAACCACTGATAGCCATGCTGAAGAAAAACATGCCATTCTCATGGACAAAGGAAGGACGAGAAAGCTTTGAAGCCATCAAAATAGCCATTTCTCAAGCTCCCACACTTGTGAACCCCATGTTTGACAAAGATTTTATCCTTTATGTTTTTGCAGGTCGAGAGAGCATTTCAGGGATCCTCACCCAACAAAACAACAACCTATTGGAGCAACCAATTGCTTTTTTCATTCAATCCCTCAAAGACTACAAGTTCAAATACTCATTCATTGAAAAGCAAGTCTTTGCGGTTATTCAAGCTTTGAAGAAATTCAAGCACATGTTGTCCAACAACAAGATTCATCTGATGGTGTCTCATCCAGGTGTCAAGGAGTTTTTGCTGAACAAAGAAATGAATGAAAAGTGTGCTGGATGGATCACGAAGGTAATGGAGTATGATGTGCACATCAAAGTCACTAAACTTGTCAAAGGTAAGGGTTTATGTCAGCAACTTGCTGCAGACATGGAATCAAAAGGTAATGAGGACGTGACACTCCTAAATACTGATGAGAATGTTGATCAAGCTGACTGGTTATCCAAAATGAAGAGTTTCCTCTTCTCAGGAGCATATCCAAAGACATGGATAAAAACCAAAGACGAACTTTCCATCTTCAATCTATCCCATATGTTTGGGTAGATAGCATTCTCTTTCGAAAAGATTTGAACAACGTTCTCCTTTGGTGCATAGGACCAGAACAGGTCAGTAAGATACTAGAAAAGTTTCATAATGGCCTATCTGGAGGACATTATTCCGCACGAACAACAGCTACCAAGATCATGCGAGCCGGCTGCTATTGGCCAAATTTATTCAAGGATGCCCATCTCTGGGTAAGGAAATGTAAGGAATGTGCCATTTTCATAGGTAAGCAGAAGCTGACAGCTCTTCCGCTACATCCAATTCAAGTGGATAAACCCTTTGTTTAATGGGGGTTGGACTTCATCGGAATGATTAATCCTCCATCTAATGACGGACATAAATGGGTCCTTACTACAACAGACTATTTTACTCGATGAACAGAGGCGGTAGCATTAAAAGAGAGCAATGAAAAGGTAATTCTAGATTTTTGAGAGGGTATAATGACGAGGTTCGGTGTTCCATTTACAATTATTTTAGACAACACTCTGGCTTTTCTTGGTATGAAATTGAGTGAATGGGCTGTTAAAAATGGGGTATACCTCAAAACTTCATCCAATTACTATCCGCAAGGAAATGGATTGGCTGAGTCTAGCAACAAAAACCTCATAAGGATTATTAAGCACACAATGGAGACTAATAAGAGGACTTGGCATACACAGCTTAAGACCGCCTTATGGGTAGATCGGATCACACCTAAAAAGGCCATCGGAAATTCTCCTTTCATTCTTGTATATGGAAGAGAGGTAAAACTCCCACTCTTATTGGAGTTACCTTCTTTGGAGTTAGCTCATCAACTTGAAGTTATAGAGAGTGATCCTCTGACAGTAAGGTTTACTGAACTCATGGAGTTAGAGGAAGTATGAGACAAGGCTATGAAAACTTTGGAGCAGCATCAGGCTCAAGTTAAGAAATATTTTGACAAGAAGGCGTCTGACAGGTGTTTTCAAGAGGGAGATTTAGTTCTCAAATGGGATGAAGATAGGGCCAAACCAGGTAGGCATGCCAAGTTTGACGCTCTCTGGAGTGGGCCATACATCATCACAAGTTGCAAAGAGGCAAATTCATTTCATCTATCTAGGCTCAATGGAGAAGAACTGCCCATTCATGTGAATGGGATACATCTCAAAGCTTGTTTTTGAGAAGTGTTCCACCCCCTGTACAGTTAAATTTGGTGTTTTCCTCCAAGTGCTTATGCACATTGTTGTGTGTTGTTGTTTTTTGCTTTCCTTGCTGTGTTTTGTGTTGTTCTGCACATTATTTAATCATTGGAAGGTATCAAGGAGAAGAAGGTTCAAGGTTTCCATAAGAGTTTGAAAATCTACTTCATTAAAATTTTTGTAGTGTTCCATGGATGTCAAGCATTCAACAGATTCAGTATACTTCATGCTTAGCATTCCAGGGAGGTCCAGGATATCGACAATGCTCAAGGAGATTCCGGGATGTGTCAAAGAAAATCATACTACTTTCAGGATTCCAACATAGACTCCATGCCCAATGGATGACTTAAGGCTACTGGAATCATGCTTAGCAGGCAATCATCCCCGAGAGGTCACCAAAAATGTTATCCAATTTTGCACACATGGCAAGATTGGACAACGGGGTCCTATCACGTTCAAAATGAAATAATAGTCCCAGGAACCCACCTCCGGTTATTATCGAGATACAATAATTAAAAATAATTCCTAAATTGCATATGAAGAGATCACCTAACATCGAATGGCACCCAATTGATCTCAACTCAGTGAAGAGTTTGGGGTCGAGTTGATAGAGAACCCAGTGTCAAATTGATAGTCATCTCGGAAATCATCTCGGTAGAGTCTCTCAGTTGTAAGAGCTTGATGAGATCTTGTTAATCCAAAATTGAAGAAGGATCTCATCATAGGGAGCTTGGTGCCAAATCTAAAGAGGTCGATATGATGTTGCTCGCAATGAGACCAATGGAGCTCAGGCTTGGACTAATAAACCACCATGCATAGAGTTGGATAAAATGTGAGAAATGAGATGAAAGTGGAGGTAACATGCCTACTTCACTAGCTTGTAGCTTCATCTATAACCACCATATCAAACCCATGGGCCAGGTACTGGAATAACTTCTGACCACTACTAGAAATAGTAGTGAACACAATCTCAGCCTCATTTGCAAAACTTGCCTCAAGATTTGATCGAGCTTCTTCCATGGAAGCAACTTTCTAAAATGAAAAGGTGAGACAACTCAACTAAAACTTTATCTCGTTCTTCTACTACATCGGCAAGATTTTACAACAACTGATCACGACTGTGGTCACGTGCAACCAGAACATCAGGATCAACACCAACAGTTCCTTGGGATCGCCCTGCAACAGCTGTCGCAACTAACTCTCTCTGGAGGTCACTGATTTTCTGAGATAAGTTTACTTCTCTACCCTATAGCTGCTGCGTATAGCCAATTACTTCCTCACGACACTTTCCTAGGAGAATTTCAGTTCTACGCTCAAAGCTCCCTTTATCTTCCTCACTGTGCTGGTTATCAGATTGTTTACAGTCTCCACAGACTCCATTGTTAGCTTAGAGTTAGGAAGATTGCCAAGTCATTGCAGAGCGTTGTTTTAAGGTAACTCGTACATGGGCATTGAGAACTCAACTCGATAATGGAGATAGTGTCATGGCAAGCCGATATGATAGTTCCACGCATGGGAAAATTACATGATGATTTCCAAGTGGGTTTTTATGAATGGCAGGCCAAGCTGTTAATCCCGCGCTAAGGTATGAATAGGGGAACTCAAGGAATACATTCCCAAGTGGAAATATTGGGTTGGTAAACCATGGTGATACTTCTGAGCGTGGAAGAAATCAAATCAAATTGCCAAGTGGAGATCATATGATGGCGATCCATCATGAGAATTCTGTTCAGCTTAGAGCGGTCTGAGTCATTGTGTGAGTCACCAGGAGAATTAAAGTGGCAGTTGTAAATTGGGTGGTGAGTAATCCTCCAAGTGATAAGGGAGGATGATGGCGAGATGGTTGAAGATGGGTTGACACTGGAAAAAGTATCAATTTTTAGGCTCACAGGACCGAACGATGCATGAGAATCAGAGAAGGATCTTTCTGATGTTGACACACAAGGAAGAGCTTGGCAACCTGCAGTCATAAAAACATGGCCGACATGAGTGAGTCCATTCTATTCCAGCGTGAGTAGAGTGCCTAATTAGTCACGGAGTTACTAGCAATCAGGTGGATCTATTTCATATAAGAATATTCATGAAGCACAATTTGCTCTGTAATTATATGAGCATCTTCAATGAGTCACTAAGTTGGTAGGCATAAAGGTTTATGTTGGAATTATCACACCTTACAAGCTACAATTGAAATGTTTGCACCGAGATTTTGATGTTGTCCTCAAATATGATGAAGGAAAAGGTTTATATATAAATACGGTAGATGCCTATCGGGCCAGAGGCATGATGTAATCATTATGTCTTGTGTTTGAGCTTTAAATCATGGGGTTGGATTTGTAGCTGATGTTCATCGCATGAAGGAGGCTTTACACATTCTGCTTACCACACATAACACCCCTGTAAACCTGTCTACATATCTTCAACTATTACAGACCTGCATTTCCAGGAATATGCTTTCACAAGAAAGAGACGCATTCTCATGGAATACCATAATTGCATCTTACAGAAGACATGGGTTTCCTCATGAGGCATTGATACTGTTTCACCGAATGCAACAAACAGATGTCAAACCTGATCAGTTCACCTTTTCCGGAATACTTCTAGCCTGTGCCACAATAAGAGCTTTGGAACAGGGTATGGGCATACATCAAAGCATGATTGAAAGGGGCCGTGAGGATGTATCGTGCTAAATAGGAATCATCAAGTGAGCTCAGTTGTTTAGAACGAATGCCAAAGTAAATGCCTTGATGGTTGGAGCTCACGTAGAAGCTAGCCATATGGAGATCGATGCGTCGAAGATTGCAAGGTGCTCGAACATCTTGCCAAGACCGCGTTAAGACGCAAGTTGGCTTGTTTCATTGAGCCGTGAAGTGAATGAGTCTGTAGACATTCGGGCTCTGATGGTTTTGTGGTCGCGAGAGAAGCTCCCACACACCAAGCAACAAACATGTTTCAGTATAGTAGAAGCCTTTTTGAGCACTTCCAACAGGCAGGTTGTCCAATTATGTTGTTATTTATTCAGTATCGAATGCATCCTCAAATATGAGATTTTCCTTCAAGATTTTTTTATCAAAATTGATCAAGTGACAATGAGAGTGTTACCGGGAGACCTGATGAAATTTATTACAAAGATTCTATATTGAGACCTTACTTGTTTTACAATGTAACTCATGGAAGTGAATCTCATAGAGGTGGATCTGTTTCATATCAGAATATTCATGAAGCACAATTTGCTTTGCAATTATATGAGCTTCTTCAACGAGTCACTCAGAAAGTCGAGTATGTTTCTTGGGAGAAAGGAAATAGCTCAACGTTGAAACATTTGAGCTCACATAGAGATCAAGCTTATAGAAGTTCAGTTAAAATATTAATCCTAGTTAGACCCAAAGGAATTGATGGTCGAGTTTACTGATATCTTGAGTGAAATCACTTATGGCATAGCGGTTCTTAGAGACATGTTGTAGATATGATAAGATGACATGGGAAAATTGGATATGGTTGAACTCAGCCTGACAGATAAAATGATATTTTCATAGCCACGAGTTCAAGGGATCACTTAGATGGACTCTATCTTGCAATATCCATGTTTGCAGAAGCTTGAAGCTCGAATGGGTCATGTAAAATCTTTGGGAAAAAATTGTTGCAAGGTATGCATGGAAGGATATCAGGCATGATCAGACAACGATATGAAAAGACGTGTTGAGGTTTGGAGTTCGACATGATATAAAGGGATTAAGCATGTATTCGAAGAGAATCCCTTGAAATACCACATGAATTTCTCAGGGTGATCGCAGGAATCAACATCAAGGAAGAGGCGTGAAAATGTGAACATGATCGAACAAGTCTTAATATTTCCCACAGATACAAAGCATAGAATAGCTCGAGAGATCGATTGAATCAAAGAAGAGCTCAACGCATGATCTAGTGCTTAAGTTTATAACCAATGAGCATAGACCCATTGTTGCTGAGGAAGTAAGGAACTTAGATGTGCAAGATGGTAAATATGAGCTCAGTACATAGACATGTGAGAGTCCGAGTTGAGCTAACCGGGTGCTCGGGTCGACATACAAAACAAAGCCAAGCCAAGTCAGTTGAAGAGCTCGTGGGGAAACACTTGGCGGTGATATTGATGCTAGGACAACTCAGTAGATTTTGTGTAGAGCTCGCCGAGTTGGAAAGAATTGGCTCAGGAAAGTGTGAATGACAATTCAGGGAGCTCGTGGTGTTGTTTCATGAAGTTTGAACGTGGAATGCATAAATGGCCTCGAGTTAACCAAGGAAAACGATAATAATCTAGTTTGATAGCTCGCCATTTGAAGGACTCAATGCAAAAGAGCTCGATTGCCAAGGCAAGGAAAGAGTTGGTGTGGGGTTCAAAATTGAGTGCAACACCGAGTTAGAGGATTCGAAACTCACCGAGTTGGGCTATGTGCAGACTCTATCCACATGGACCCCCCTCCTCTTCAAGTCAAACGGGTCAACCGGAGGGTCCTGACATTATGTTAATTAATTTAATATTTTAACTCAAATATTTTAATAATAATATTTATTATTATTATTTAAATATTTTATTTAAATATTCTTTTAATTAGTTGAGAAGACTAGGTCAACTGGATATTAATCACACATGGTGGAAGATTCTAAAGTGGTCCAACCAATTGTAATAAATACATCATGTGCCTTCAATTTAGGAATGTAATTATGACATTTCCTCTTCTTTCTCACATATTCTTCTATAAATGTAAGTTGGAAGCTCAATTCAATGGGTTCCAACAGTTCAGACAAGTTGGACAGTTAGATATCTCAGGCGAGTGTATACTTTTCAAGAGTCCTCCCTCTTCTGCAAGTTGTTCTTATGTGTTGAGAGAACTTTCAAGCCTCCTCTTCAAGACTGTAATGGCAACTATTGCCTCTTCTGAATGTATGATGCATTGTGCATGTTATTGAAGCAATAAAAGTGTGTGTTTTGTGACTAATCTCGGTCCTTTCATCCTTCTATGCTTCTTTGTTCCTTTCTCGTACTTATAGGTACACTGTGCAAGTTTAAGTTTCTATTACAAGTTCTTAGAGTTCTGTGCTTATTGAGTGGTTGATTATTGCATGCAATTGAGTTGTGGTGTCTGTTCACCCTTCTTGAGTTCATCCTTCTTCATTGGGAAACTGGTATATTTCTCAGTTTGATAAGGTTTAACAAAGGGAATGCATGTCTCTTAGTTTGTGGTATCCTGTACCCTCTCTAAGTTTCAGTAGGTGAAGTTGACCTGTGGTGCACACACCCTCTTCAAATTAACCCTTCCTAAGTCTGGAAACACCCTTTATTTGGTGCATCACCATCCCTAGTATAATTTCATTTCTGTAAATCTCTTTCCCTAAAAACCCATGAAGATGTTAGCATAGGATTAGATAATCATTTTTGTTACACTAGGAGTAGTACAACACTCAGTTTAGGAAGAGGAAGCTGACCTTCTCTGGAGGTTCACTTTGATCCCAAGTCCCACGGCTTGAGAAGTTGAGTGGTGGAGTATTGCATGCAGTTGAGTTATGGTGTCTGTTCACCCTTCTCGAGTTCATCCTTCTTCACTGGGAAACTGGTATATTTCTCAGTCTGATAAGGTTTAACAAAGGGAACACATGTCTCTTAGTTTTTGGTATCCTGTACCCTCTTTAAGTTGCAGTAGGTGAAGTTGACCTGTGGTGGACACACCCTCTTCAAATTAATCCTTCCTAAGTCTGGAAACACCCTTTATTTGGTGCATCATCATCCCTAGTATAATTTCATTTCTGTAAATCTCTTTCCCTAAAAACTAATGAAGATGTTAGCATAGGATTAGATAATCATTTTTGTTACACTAGGAGTAGTACAACACTCAGTTTAGGAAGAGGAAGCCAACCTTCTCCGGAGGTTCACTTCGAGCCCAAGTCCCACAGCGTGAGAAGTGATCCCATGTGTCCCAATCACATCGAATGTCCTATTCACATCCTGGCCATTTGGAGGGTGTAGTGATTTGGTGACAACCATTTTTCCTCACAAGTTTTATTAATCTATAATAAAACATGGGAGGAACACCTTCATCATGTAAATAAGGTGTTGGAAACTCTTGAGCAACATCAACTTTATGCAAAGCCTTCTAAGTGTTCTTTTGGTGTTAAGGAGGTTAAATATCTGGGTCATATTGTCTCTTATGAAGGTGTTAAAGTGGATCCTAACAAGATAAAAGCCATGCTTGAATGGAAGGTTCCCAAAAACCCTAAAAAATATCTGAGGATTTTTGGGGCTTACATGTTATTATCATAGATTTGTAAGGAATTATGGCAGCATCACAACACCACTCACAACTTTATTGAAGAAGGAATCTTTCCATTGTAATGAGAAGGCTACTATGGCCTTTGAGAAGTTGAAGGAGGCCATGTGCACCACTCCAGTTCTAGCCACCCCAGATTTTTCAAAAACATTCATTGTTGAATGTGATGCTTCAGGGTATGGTATGGGGGTAGTACTCATGCAAGAAGGACAACCCATTGCCTTTGAGAGCTGCCAATTCAAAGGTAAGAATATTTCTAAAGGAAAGAAATGTTAGCAATACTTCATGCAGTGAAGCAATGGAGACCATATCTTATGGGACGACATTTCAAAGTAAAGACAGACCATGATAGTTTTAAATACTTCTTAGTGCAATGTTTACCATCAGAAGAACAACATAAATGGGTATTAAAAATGTTGGGGTATGATTTTGAGATAATAAACAAGAAAGGGAAAGAGAATGTAGTTGCTGATGCTTTATCTCAGAAGGATGAATCTACGCAGGCATTGTTGTGTGCCATATCTGTATTATAGGAGGATTGGATAGAGGATGCAAGGTTTGAATGGAAAAAAGACCTAGGTACACAAAATCTCATTCAAAATCTCCAACAAGATCCAAACACATCAGAAAAATTTGTATGGAAAGGAGATGTTTTATGGTATAAAGATAGATTATATCTATGTAATAATTCAATCCTTAAAAATAGGATTCTATCTGAGCTCCGTGCTTCTCCAGTAGGGGGTCATTCTGGCTTCTTAAAGACTTATCATTGAATCAAGCATGATTTTGTCTGGGAAGGGATAAAAGGAGATGTCCAAAATTTTGTGGTAGAATGCATGGTTTGTCAGCAAAATAAGTGCAAAACAATTAAGTCCCCAGGTCTTTTACAACCTCTATCTATTCCTAGCCAGAGGTGGGAAGAGGTGTCCATGGACTTCATCACAAGATTGCCTAAATCAGAAGTTAAAAATGTAATCATGGTGGTGGTGGAAAGACTCACCAAATATGCCCATTTTTATGCTTTATCACATCCATTTGTTGCAATTATAGTAGGAACGACCTTCAGGGATACAATTCAGAAGCTACATGGGACACCAAAGATTTTAATAAGTGATCGAGACCCTATCTTTACTGGTAATTTTTGGACTGACTTGTTCTCATGCTTGGGCACACAACTAGCTAATAGTTCCTCTTATCATCCTTGGTATGATGGGCAAACAAAGGTGGTAAACAAGTGCTTGGATGGATATCTTTG
Source organism: Taxus chinensis (assembly GCA_019776745.2). Taxonomy (NCBI): domain Eukaryota; kingdom Viridiplantae; phylum Streptophyta; class Pinopsida; order Cupressales; family Taxaceae; genus Taxus; species Taxus chinensis. Next base: position 209,603,042 of record CM034154.1, read on the forward strand.
TTGTTTTACATCAGATAAGCAAGCAAGATGGGTCCAATGGTTACCGCTGGCAGAATGGTGGTATAACACCTCCTTTCATACTTCATCTAAAATGTCTCCTTTCTTGGCATTATATGGGTACCATCCACCATCTATCACTTCATCTTTGAGAGTCTAGCCAAAGGTTCGAGCAGTTAAATAACATATTCAACACCAACAAGAGGTGCTTTCTAGTCTAAGGGAGAATTTGGCCATGTCACAAAACTGCATGAAGCAACATGCAAACCAACATCACAGTGAAAGACATTTTGAAGTTGGTGATTAGGTTTTTGTGTGTTTACAACCATATAAGCAAATGTCCTTAAAACAACAGAAAAAGGATAACAAGCTTTCACCTAAGTATTATGGTCCTTATCAAGTGTTACAGAAGATTGGCAAAGTAGCATACAAACTGGAACTTCCTCCGGTTACTCAAATTCATCCAGTCTTCCATGTATATTGCCTAAAGAAGGTAATTGGAAAGACAATATCAATCTAGACATTGTTACCCAAGCTTGATGAAGAGGGCAGAATCATCCTGGAACTAGAATGCATCCTTCAGACATGCACTAAGCGATTGAGGACAAGGGTCATCACTGCGTATTTGATCAAGTGGAAAAATTTAGACAATGAAGATGCAACTTGGGAGGATGCAAATTTCCTACAACAACATCCAGATCTTCTCAACATTTGGGACAATGTTGCTTTGAAGGGGAGGGGCATGCTACACCCTTAATCATATATCTTATATTGGATGTATATAGCCGACTTGTGGCTATCATAACTTCTTATCATTATGTATCTCTTTCATATATGTTATGTTTTCATTAGTGGGTCAACCCTGGTGTTGGCCATAACATAGGAATAATATATATAGGGGTTAGTAGATAGTAGTTGATCATCATATTCAACATTTGAGTCTTATTGTTTGGTTTGAAGGTTGCCCCCTCGAAGTGGCTAAGCAATTCTTCTTACACATTGAGATCATTTATCTAAAATATTGTGTTCATTGGTGTTATATTACTGCTAATAATATGATTTATACAAGTAATTACATTACAAGTGGTAGCTACGCCGACATTATAATGTTCATTGATGTTATATTTGGTATCAGAGCGACCACCTAGGTTCAAGTCCTGGCACGGGTAGCTACGCTAGCATTGCAGTGTTCGCTTGGGGCTCGTATAGGGCAGGGCAGGGTCCCACTATACGGGTGCAAATATAGCTCGGGGTACAGGCTACAGAAGCATGGTGGGATGTTATGATCCTCATGTGTGGATTTCACTAATGCCTCGAGGTTTTGGTGTAACAGTTTGTTACAGTGTCCTCTTCCAATTCCACAATGTGCTTCCTCCATGATTGCAACACACTCATACTCTATCACGCACTGATGTAAAACCTCATCATGGCCAATCTTGTATAAGTCTCCACAAATCAACATGTAAGGTGTGACACGTATAACTAACTATTTCCTTTCCAAAGTCTTCATTCCCTCTGGTGCCACACCCATTTTGAGAAACACAACAATATATTCCAACACAGGGGGTGCGCGCCACAATCTAAATAGTTGCACATCTGACATTGTATCCTCAATGCTCTGTGTGTCATCCCCTGAGTCAATCCTTGAAAAATGGTCAGGTCCCAAATACTCATACCTGGTTTCACAACAATCGTAAACTCAAAATCTTGAAACAATAGGACTCACCTGTATATGTGCCCTTGTAAAACAGGCTAGTTTAATAAATACTTCAATGCCATGTGGTTCATGTAGAATATAAAAGGTGTTGCCAGTAGATACTACCTAAACTTGTGTAGCACATAGATCATCGACAACGCTTCACGCTCGGTAGTAGTATAGTTTTGCTTTGCTGGAGTTGATTTCCAGCTTGCAAAACAAAGAGGGTGGTCAACAATTCCCTCACCTAGATGTGCCAACATTGCTTCAATTGTCATCCTTGAAGCATCAACATGCACATGAAATGGCTTGTCCCAAGGAGGAACGTGTAATATGGGCGTAGTAATAAGTCTATTCTTCAATGTATCAAATGCCATCTACTGTGCCTCTCCCCAATGAAATGAACTTTTGTGCTTCAACAAATTTTCCAACGGCGTGGCGATCTTGGTGTACCCCTTAATAAATTTTTAGTAATAGCCCGTATGCCCAAGGAATCTGTGCACTATGCTCTGACTGGTAGTTTCCCCCAATCCCACAATAATGAAAAATTTGGTAGGATCCACCAGCAAGCCTTCCTTACATATGATATGCCCCAATAGGGTTCCAAATGGAGTAACAAAAACACATTTCTTAATGTTGAGGGTTATCCTCAACTGCCGACATCTTTCAAACATCAGCGTCAGATTGTCACAATGGTCCCTAACTAATTCACAGGTAGACTTGTAGAAACTTGTGGATGAAGTCCTAAAACACCTAAACCACACTGTGTAAAAACATAGTAGGCACATTCTTCAGTCCAAAAGGCATGACTGTGTAGGAAAAAATTCCCCATTCAATGGTGAAAGTTGTCTTTTCTTGATCCACCTTTCCAATTCTAACCTGATGATATCCTGAGAATCCGTTTGTGAAAGAATAGATCTCACGCCCAACTACTCCTTCGAGGATCTCTTCAGTGAAGGGGGTTGGAAAAGGGTCAATAACACATACCACATTCAGATCCCTATAATCAACACAAATCCTTATCCTCCCATCCTTCTTAATGCTGATGACCATTGGAATTATCCATTCTAATTCTTTAACAACCTCAATGATAGGTGAAGCATTCATCTTGTCAATCTCTTCCTTGACACTGATTCACAGGTTTGGATTCATTCGGTAAGGTCTCTTCCAAATTAGGCACGCTCCCTCCTTTAGTTTGAGCCATATCTCCACTAAAGAGTGTGAACTCCCTTAAGCTCATGGTACCCATGTGGAAATAAATCTTAAAATGCGTGCAATAGATCAATAATATTTGAAACCTCCTTCTCTGACCAGTAGTCCCTGATAGTAGCCTCCTTAGGTTTCATATCCGAGCCAATGTTAACCTTTGTAGTTCTTAGGGGTTCATGGTATGTGTGTTCTTTCTCATCAACACTATCCATTACTTCACGCGTACCAATGATATGGTTAGCATCCAAGTTTTCCACCTCTTCACCATCTATCATATAAACTAAATTTCCTTTTTCTTTTTCTATGCATTTGGGCCCAAGTTGTATCTCCTCTGATTATTCATCATCAAAGCACGCTTCTAAGCTAGGTCGACACAATAATTCCAGTATTCTATCCTCCGCCATGTCACTATCTCTTATAGTCAGGCACTTGGAAACCTATAGCACATCATCCACTAATGGCTTAGTACTTTGATATTGAAAATATTGAAGGATATCGGCCATCAACTCCTTCCATTTTCCTATCTAACAATGCATCTTTTAGTGAATGTACCATGCACATGCGCAACCTTGTAAGGTGGAGTAAAGCTTATACACCCATAAAGAAGTTGAAAAGGTTTTTATGCCTTCCATCCAGGCCTTCTCACATGCTTGGACATGAAACAAGGAAGGTTCCTTCCCATGATAATCTTATATAATAGTAGGTGCATTACGTCGGTCAAGGGGTGGCTGACATCGGTGGTGTCGAGCTGGTACCGGTCACAGATAAGGTGACCGATGCTGGTTTGGGAGAGACCATGGTCAGTTAGGAGTAACTAGTACTAGTCATCATGTGGAGAAAAAAGTGGGCAAAAGATCCCTAGGGTGGGTGGGTGAGATAGAGAGTGGGCAAAAAAAGATTGTGGTGATGAAAAACAAAGCATGGGTAAGAGGTTGAAAGAGGTATGGTATGATCGGTAGTGGGTGAGGTTTGGGGTGGGTAGATAGAATATGTGGTAAGAAGGTAAGTTACGAGGGGAAAAAGAGGGAGGGTAATAGGTGTAGGTGAGGTGTTAAGAGTGATTGTGGGTATGATCAAGGTGTATTAATGTGATGTTGTGTTGGATGCAAGTGAGAGTTTATTGATTTTGATCATATACCGGCCTGCATTTCGAAGATGGTGAGGTTGCATATGAGAGTTTTGTATATTTTGATGATATACCGACCTGCGTGCTGAAGATGGCGAGGGTGTATATGAGAGTTTTGTAATTTTGATGATTATTATTGGGATATATGTTCATATGTATTTTTATACAGACTTTCCAATTTATAGATGATGGTGTTTATAGTATGAATGGTGTACATGTTTTAATTTTAAGTGTTATATATACATATATTGGTGGAAATCATATGGATTAGGCATGCTAGAGTCAAGGTCATGTAGGCATGGTGGAGTCAGGTCAGTGTATGCATGAAGGAGTTTAGGTTGGTTTAGGCATGGTTGAGTTATGTCATAGGCATGGATGGAGTCAGGTTGACTTAGGCATGGTTGAGTTTAGGTTGGTTTAGGCATGGTTGAGTTTTTAATTCATTAATTTGTGTAATTAATGATGATGTGGATCATATTAAGATGTTTTGTAGGAAAATGTATGATAATGGTAAAGAAATGGTAGACAAAATGAAATAAATGTATAAGTGATAATGGTAAAGATGTGAAGCAATTCTTGTTTATTTGGTTTAATTTCTAATTATTGATATAAAAAGGAAACTAACTAGGGTAGAATGTGACTAGGAAAGGGGCAGAGGGAATTGGTTAGGGGAGAGAGTGGCTGAGCTATCCTCTAAGGGCCCCATGCCCTATGAGTAATGCCTACATAGTCCCAGTGAAAAGAGACCTTATGCCAATGTAGTTCTCCCATAAGCTAGGGAAGATTAGGATGAAATAGCGGAATGGTCTGATAGGTGTTAGGCATGGGTGATGTAGGTCATAGGCATGATTGAGTTTAGGTTGTAGGTATGGTTGATTGATTTTTAAATACATGTGTTGAGGATCTAGTCATGTATAGGATAATCAATAGGTAATGAGGAAGGTGAATGGTAAGAGGTGGTAAAATAGCTACTTAATTGATAAGAACCCTAATGAGTCTACCATACCCTAGATGGGCTTATGAACAGTAAGACCCTACAGGCCTTGCATAATGGACTGTTTTAAGGGTGAAGAAAAGTCACATGATCATGAAATGTCATGTTTGCGGAAAGTCCCTTGAGTAACGAGGAATTTAGGTGAAAAAGACAAGGAGGTGAGAATGAGAGGTTTAACGTAACTTAGTGTATGACGATGTGTATTTCGGAACAAGAAACCTAGAATCCAAAATAGGCAAGTCCATGATGAAAATTTCATCTTTTTCTTGATTTGTTTGTTTTTAATAGACTGATCGATGCGGGAAGTCTATATGGGATGAATATATTATCTCCTTGAGGTCTTCGTGAATCTGATCGATGTGGGAAGCTTCTGAATATTTATTATATTTTTGTAATGACCATATATAGCTATCCTTTGAGGGAGCAATCTATTGATAGTGGTAGAATATAAAGAAGAGATGTCCCTTTTGAGGGAGTCATCTTTTGCTGGAAGTTTGACTCAAGGAGTTGTATCCCTTTTTGTTTTTAGATGTTTAAGTCATGGACAAGATTATAGAGGATGATTAGGTTCCTGTTTTAGAAGACAAGATCATAGTACACAAAGATTAACTATGAAAGAGGTGGTTTCAAGTGATGAACGACCATGGGATTCCATCTTGAAGAAGATGAAAAGTATCCATGAGAATCATGCTATGAGTAGAGCCGTGGTACTCATATTGAAGACAAGGCTAAAAGGTGATGGGTAATCACATGATTCTTGTTTAGTCATGGATCCTCAAAATGGGTAATTATGGAAGGTGAACAGTGCTCAAGGGACGAGTGATCAATTGATAGAAAGTGATATAGGACTTGATATCAATAATAAAATGGTCAAAGATGCAAGGCATTAAGGGGCTCAGGTTCGGGTTTACCTTCGAGTGAAGACAAATGATAAGCACCTAATCCATAGGCATGGGTGATGATATAGGGTCCAAGCCAATTAGGAGAAATTTTCCCCATTTACTTTTCTCCTCTTTGGTTACATGTTGATTTTCCTTCAGGATGAGGTCACCGACTTGAAAGGTTCATTCGTGAACATGTTTTTCATAGGCATGTTTGATACATTTTTGGTAGATTTGGAGATGGTCAAGAGCGTTGAGATGACGTTCATCTAATAATTCAAGTTACGCCAAATGATCCTAGTGAAATTCATTATCATTGAGCATGTCTTGTAGTGAGATGTGGAGGGATGGAATCTAGACTTCAAGAGGTAAGACAACCTCAGTACCGTAGACCAGAGAAAAGGGGGTGGCAAGTAGTCAAAGTGTGAATACTAGTGTGGTAAGCCCACAAGGTGAAAGGAATGTGTGTATGCCAATCCTTCCCAGTATCATTGACCACCTTCATAAGGATTTTGTTCAAGGTTTTATTGGTTGATTCGGCTTGACCATTGGTTTGTGGGTAATAAGGTGATGAGAAACTAAGTTGGATGCCAAAAGCATCGCATAGTTTGCGTAAGGTTTTGTTTTTGAATTGTTTTCCGTTATCCGTGATAATGCGGTGAGGGACACCAAAGTGACAGATGATGTGATGGTTGATGAATTCACATATTTTCTCAGCTTTGGTGGAAATGAGGGGAATGGATTCTACCCATTTAGTGTAATATTCAGTAGTGGTTATGATCCATTGGTGGCGTTGTGAAGAATGGGGGTTGATCTCACTGACAAGATCCAAACCCCATTGAGAGAAAGGCCAAAGGTCTCGCGTGTGACCTGTAAGGCATGACTAGAGGTGTGATGGAGATTAGCATGTTGCTAGAATTTTATGCAGCATTTGACATAATCACAACAGTCATGGTTTAGGGTTGGCCAGTAATAGCCTAGGTGAAGAATGTGTTTTGCGACAGCGAGACCACTAAAGTGGCCTCCACAAATTCCATCGTGGACTTCCTTAATGGTGTAAGGAATTTTAGAACTGGTAAGGCATCGCAAGAGAATGTTGTCAAAACCACATTTGTAAAGAAGACCACCCATGATGACATAACGGGAGACACTTTTAAGAAAGGCACGTTGTCCATTATGAGTGAGATCAGTGGGTAAAATGGAAAGGGAAAGATAGTTTGTATATTGCTCATACCAAAGGTCACTTGGTTCAGGAACAATGGTTCTGATAGAGTAGACTTCACGAGGAAAATAAGAGGGTGATTGTAGTCTTTGTATGGTGACAAATATTTTAGAGTTAGCGGATGAAGCAGGTATCTGAGAAGCCAAGCAGGCCATGGTATCTACAAATTTATTGGTAGAACGTGGGGTGGTTTGAAGTGTGTAATGGTCAAAGGTGGTCAAAAGTATGTCCACATGATGCTTATACTTTTGAAGTATCTCATTACGACACTGGTATATACCATTGACTTGGTTTATGACCAACTGAGAATCACCAAAGATGTTGATTGACTTAACATCTAAGGCATAAGTAGCCTGGAGACCCAATACGAGTGCTTTGTATTCAGCAATATTGTTTGTACAATCAAAATTGAGTTTGAAAGACAAAGGCATAGGTTCACCATCAAGTAGAATGAGGATAACACCAGCCCCACCCCCACGCTGAACACTTGGAGCCATCGAAGAAGAGTGTCATTTGGTAAGCGGGTTCGTCTAGGGAAAGGGTAGCAATAGACTCATCTGGAAAGTCAAAGTTAGAGGGTTGATCCCCAGAAATGGGTGCGTCGGCCAATTGGTCGGTGATAGTTTGGCCCTTGATGGAATTTTGATGGATGAATTCAAGGTCGAGGTTGGCCAGAAGCATAAGCCAGTGTGCGGCACGTTGATTTTGATAAGGTTTGGCATACATGTAGTGTAATGGGTCGGTATTAGTAATGACGAAGGTTTTGTGGTTGAGTAGGTAATGGCGGAGTTTGGTGGTGATGAAAACTAAGGCTAGGAAAAGTTTTTCAGCATGGGTATATCTAGTTTCGTAGTCAAGAAGGGTATGAACTTATGTAATAAACCACTTGCTCTCGGTGTTGGTCATCACGATGAGTGAGCATGGCACCTAGAGAATGGTCAGTGGCAGAAATATATAGGTAGAAGGGCTGGTCATCCTTAGGAGGAATGAGCACTGGTGGTTGAAGTAGGTATTGTTTCAAGGCTTTGAAGGCTTTATGGCATTCATCATCCCATTTGAATGAAACATCTTTCTTGAGAAGATGATGGAATGGTTGACAGCGGTCAGAAAGCTGGGAGATAAAATGATGAATTGATTGTAATTTTCCTTGTAGGCTGTGAAGTTGATGGAGATTAGTGGGTGGCTGAATTTCAAGGATAGCCTTGACTTTAGCAGGATCGACTTCTATGCCACACAAAGAAATGATGAAACCTAGGAGTTTCCTGGAAAGTACCGCAAAGACACACTTTTTCGGTTGAAGATGAACACAATATTTGATGAGGTGGTCAAAGATGACTTTAAGAATGGGTAGGTGTTTGGTTCGATGCTTGGATTTGACAAGAAGATCATCTATGTAATCCTCCACTATGCGACGCATGATGTCATGGAATATGTAATTCATGGCCTGCTGATATGTAGCACCAGCATTTTTGAGACCAAAGGGCATGACTCGATAGCAGAAATTCCCCCAAGGGGTGATGAAGGTAGTCTTGTGTTGATCCTCGGGAGCTAGTAATATTTGATTGTAGCCTGAGAAACCATCCATGAGTGATAACATTTCATGGCCAGTAGTGAGATCAACTAGTTGGTCAATGCCTGGTAGTGGGAAATCATCTTTGGGACAGGCGAGGTTGAGGTCACAGAAATCCATGTAAATGTGGAGTCCCCCTATCACTTTCATGATAGGAATGATGTTAGAAATCCATTGGGGATAATCAATGGGTAGAATGAAGGAAACCGAGAGAAGGCGTTGAAGCTCTTCTTTGACTAGAAGAGCAATGTGAGGATGCATTTTCCGCAGCTTTTGTTTGATAGGTTTGGCATCAAGAATGGTTACGATATTGTGAACCATGATTTTTGGGTCGATATCGGGCATATCGGCATAGGACCAAGAAAATGTGTTGCTATGGTCCCAAAGGAAAGAGGTGAAGGCTTCTTGTTCAGTAGCATCTAAGGATTGGCCGATCTTTAGAATGTGTGGGTCATCCTGAGTATTAATGTTGATTTCGATGGTTGATTCATTCAACATGGTTTGCGTCTCAGAGGGTAATGACCGGTGAATATAAGAGTCTTCTGCACCAAGGTAGGTGAGGATGGACTCATCATCCTGACATTGAATGATGTTAATTAAAGGTGTATCATCATCGATCATGTCAGGATACAGGAATGGGAGAGAAGAGGGAGCCTCACCATCATGTTGATAGGTCAATGGTCCCAGGGAAATGGTGTTTACGAAAAAAAAAGTTAGGAGGTATAGATTCAGGATCTATGGACTCCGTGGGTGAGGATGGTAATGTGGGTGAATGAGAGGGGGAAGATTTCTCATCCTGGATAAGGTCGATGCAAACCTTCTTAGAGGATGGAGCATCAAAACCAATGCCACTACGGTCATTGTGTTTATGAGAGGTACAGGAGATGACAGTGTGGTGGCCTTGTTCATAAAAACCGAAGCCAAATCCTTTCCATGCGCACCGGTGGAGGAAAGTGTGAGTGAAATGATGGTTAGTGAGGGAGTGTAGGTCAGATGAAAATGGTTGGGTTTGGGATGGAGGTTTGGGTTTATAGGTGGCCATATCAAGTCCCCCATACGTTAGATTGGTGTGAAGGTGGGGAGGGCCATAAGGGAAAATGTCACCAATGTGAATGTCATAACTGGGGTGTTGACACAGATTCCCATACTCTTGTGGGGTGAGGAAGGTATCAATATTGTATAGGTGGTATTCCCCCAGAGTGAGGCATTGAAAAACACCTTCTAAGGGATCAGTAGTTGGTATGTGGGTAGCGGGTATAGATGGCTTGCTAGATGAAGGGGAGATAGGGGTGCAATGGTAGAGGCTACAACTGTAGTAGGGATAGTGAGGTTAGACACAGCAGAAGTAGTGGTAATTTTGGTGGATGGGCTCATGGGTGGAGGTGAAGTGGTTGTGGTGGCAGATGCCTTGACCGGTATAAGCACATCATTGGGTTGATATAGCATGTTACAGGTCTTGAAAGGTGAGGGGTCGGTAGGGATGGTGTAATTATGTCCCTCATGTTCAAATTTGAGGCATCGATGTAACGTCAAAGGGACACAACCCATAACATGGATCCAAGGTCGGCCAAGAAGCAAGTTATACTGGAACTCCCCTTCTAGGACATAGAAAAGTTTCAGGATGGTGTGGGGACCTACGCGGACATGGAGAACAATGGTACCCAGTGTAGAGGTCATGGCATCATTGAAGGAACACAACATAATGGGGTTACCATGCATGTAATGGGTAGGTATTTACATTTGGTCATACGCATGGGAGGAGATGATGTTAATGCTAGCACCACCATCGATCATAACACGTTGTATGTGTATATTATCGATAAAGATGGAGATGAAAAGAGTGGGGTCAGGGTCATCAGACTGGAAGGGAGTGATCTCTTCATCTGCAAAGCTGAGGGTGGCCACTTGGCGAGTGGGTGGAGGTGTAGAGGAAGGCGAAGACCTAGTGAGAGAGGCTACGTGGTGAGGGGTAATGATGGAGGCTATGGGTGTGGGGTCATTTGGTAAGACTTCGATAGATTGAAGGACCTCCATGAGGGCTTGACGATGTGACTCTGAGGTCTGGATGAGGTCATATAAAGACATTTTGAGGGGGGATTGGTGTAGTTGTTTTAGCATTGTGTGATGTGTGACCCCATCAGAAATGGGATATGCAGGACCTTGAATGATGACTTTGGGTGTGGGTGTGGATGGTATATTGGGTACAGGGTTGGTTGATGGGCCACTTGCTTTCTCTTTGCCCTTGTCTTTCTGAGCACGGGTGGCAATGTTGATCATGTTAATCTAAGGGGAGGTGGATGAAGAGGGTGTGTCATGGAAGGTATAGTGGTAAGAGGGACAAAACCCTAGTGGTGGATATGAGCCTTGTGAGATGAGTAGGGTGCATTGGCATTTGGGTGGTGGTTTGGCCAACTCTCTTATGTGAACCATGTTAATTTTGAATCTTGGGGATGGATCTAAGAGTTGTGGGGGTGGAGATTTTGGTCGCTGAGTAGGTAATGAGGGAAGATCTGTGGAAATTGGTGAAGGTGAAATGGGGTCCTCATCAAGAAGATCATCATCGTCAAAGTTTTCTTCAGGAGGACACAATTGGACAAGAGCAGTTTTCAAAGCCTTACAATTCTCTACATCGTGTCCTGGCACATGATGGTAGGCACAAATTTTGGTTTCGTCAAACCCTTTTGGTTTGGGTTTGAGTGGGTCGTAAGGTCTAAGAGGTGGTAATGTGATGACAGAATTTTTGAGGAGGTTGGTTAGGATTTTGGCATAGGATCCTGCTAATGGATCACAATGGGAGGTGAATGTGGGTTTGGGTACAGGTGTGGCTGACTATGGAGGAAGAGTCTTTACAAGAGGGGGAGTAGGTTGGGCTACTAGTTTGGTGTGTGGTGTGGTCTTAGGTGTTGGTTGTATCTACTTGGGTAGGGGCATGGTAGATGAACTGGTAATAGAAGGTGTGGTTGGTTTAACTACCTTATTGGAGGGTAGCGGATTTTTAGCTTTAGGTTGCATCTTTTTGGGTAAAGGTGATACGGGTGCATGAGATGTGGAGGGAAAAGTAGATGGTGGAAGAGGGTGGGTTACCCATGGGGGTAACCGAGGTGCTGTGGAGGTAGGTGGTGTGGGTTGGGTAGGAGGCGTGAGTGAAAGAGAAGGAAGTGTCATGGGTAGTGAAGAAGTTATTGACGGTATTGGAGGTATGGGTGGTAAGAAGGTTACGGGTGAGGGTGGAGGTTGTGTGGGTTGCTTGGGTATATTAGAGGTCTGTGATGGGGAAATGGGTTGCTGCATTCTTGGTTTACCAGTGGATGGGGGTTTCTTGGCCAGGGTCGAGGGGTGAGGTCCTAGGATGGATGGAAGGGGTGAAGGTGATAAGGGTGTGGTTGGTGAGGTTGGGGTATGAGATCTAGGAGATTGGATCTTCTTTTTAGGGGCCGGGTTAAGTTTGGTGTTAGTTTTGGAAGATGTAGCTAAATCTAATTTGATGGGTGGGTGAGTAAGGCTAGCTGTTGGTATGACCCCTAAGGTAGTGATAGGTTTAGGTAAGGGAGATGATATAGGCATGGGTTTGGGTGTAGATGCATGTTGGGCTATGGGTAGAGGTGTGAGTTGGGCCATGAGTGGTGTCATGGAAGGTATTGCAATAGTTGTGGTTGTGTTTGGTTTGGTTTCTCGAAACACTTTTGGATAGATAGTGGAGGTGTCAGCGAGTGACAACTGCATTTGTGTTGAAACAAGAAGTAGAAGATGCCCCCAAAGTAAGGCTCTATTGACATAGTCCAGGTGATTGGCCAAGCATGAGAATGGTACTATTGTAAGTGGGGCCGACATGGATCGAGTGGAAATCCCCATAAAATGTGTTTGAGATACAGGGAAATGGCTAGCCTCAGACTCTGTGGGTAAGAGAGCCGAAAGTAGATCAATGGGATCTTGAAGGTCTGATGGTGAATGGTCATCTACAGGTAGTGGTACTTCTATAGTATCCTCCATGGGTAGAGGAGAGGATGGGCCAGCTGAAGTGGGCTCTCCTTGCGTTGGTGTAGGTGGTGGACCTGCATCTTCTATGAGTAGGAGAGGTGCCACTGACAACTGCTCAGAATTTTGAGGGGTCAAAGGTGGTGTGCTGATTATAGGCTCTTCCATGGGTGAAGGGGAACATGAAGGGGGTTCCTCTATGGGTAGAGGAGTAGATGAAATAGATTCTGGTGTAGGTAGGGGAGTGTGGGCTAAGATTTCATCTATGGAAGGAACATGAGGCAATTGGGAAGCAACTGGTGTGTCATTGAAAATAGCGTGGACCTCGCGGACATTGCTATCATTGTTTGAGGTATCACCAGCTTGGTTGGAAGATGGGGCATGATTAGGGAATGGCTTCTTGAAGATATGTAGGTTTTGGTTAGCGGGTGCATTCGGGCTATCCAAGACTAGATCTCCATTGTCTATCATTTCTTGGATGATATTCTTGAAGGTGATGCAGTTATTGTCGTTATGACCTTTGACATGATGATAGTTGCAAAATTCATGTTCCTTATACCACGCAGGCATGGGTCACTCAGGGTCAAAACTAGTATGTGGTTTTATAGGTGGAAGGGTAATGGCACCAGCTTTAACAAGCTTTTCCAAAATGGAAGAATAAGATTCTCCTAGGGAAGTGTACTTTCATTGTTCTCATCTGAACTAGAAAGCTTGGACAGGAGAGAGATTAGAAGGGGGTTTGGCTGGGTTTGATTGATGAGGGGGACCAGATTTGAGAACTACAACATTAGCAGACCCTTTGGGATTTGAATAGTTGTTTTGGGGTTTTGAAGATGAAGAAGTATCATTTGATTTGAATGTGATGTTCTTGTTACGAAGTTGAATCTTCTTTTCTTCGATAGCATGAATTTCCAATTTCCATGCCATGGTGAATGCCTCATCGAAAGTGAAAAAAGTTTGCACCTGTAGGGTTGGTGAGATGTGTCTAGCACATGCCCGAGTAAATAGTTCTATAAGCTCAGTTTGAGGTAATTGGAATGTGAGTTGGTTAATGAGGCTGCGCCAGCGAGTGATGAAGTCAGCGATAGACTCATCATCATACTGTCATGTGGAATAAAGATCATATCATGGTAACCTTCTTAACAATGTTGATGGAGAAGTGATCTAGGAAGGCTTGGGCTACTTGATTAAATGAGTAAATGGAGTGTCTTGGTAGTCCACTGTACCAGTCCAATGCAGGTCCTGTTAGGGACATTGGGAAAGTCCTCAAAAGTAAAGTGTCATCATGGGAAATCAGGTAACACCCATGTTTAAAGGACCACAAATGTTGTTGCGGATCTTCTTTGCTATTGAAGTGGTTGAATTTTGGAATTTCCCAATGTATGGGGTATGGTCAAATAGGAATGGATGGGTGAATAGGCTCATTACAAATTTCATCATAGGTGAGGGAATTGTGTGAGCCGGAAACTGATGCTTCTAGTGTCTGCATCTTTTCCATCATCAACTTGATGAGGTCATTGGTAGGTTGTGATGGAGGGACACCTCCTGTGGCATAAGGAGGTGGATACTGAACCTGATAGGGAGGTTGAGAATAAGGAACTGACATAGAAGGTACATATCCAGAATGGGTGACAGATGAGATAGGGGGTTGTTGATAGTAGGTGTATGTAGGTGGGATGGTCATCGTGACTCTGGTAGCGATTGGGGGTAGTGTTTGTGGGATGGAGAGGATGAGATTCTGGAATGGAGTAGGGGTCACTGACACCATGGGTGGTTGTGTTGCAATGGGTATTTGTGAGATAATGGGTGTGGACTGTGCTATGGACTGGGTGGTTGATGAGGGGACAACAGATATGACAGGTGCGAGTGAAACTACAGATGCAACGGTCATGGTGGGTATGGGTCCTAGCTGAAACTACTAGGGGTGAAGCAGGTGAGGGTAACGCCACATTATTAGGGGCTGATGTAGTAGCAGGAATAAGGGAAAGGAGAGATGGATACAGGCATGTCATATATCAACTGACCAGAGGAGTCTTCAGGTGGAAGAGTGGGAAAGGTAGAACTGTAAGGCCACGGGATTCTGATCAAGGAGTCATGTAAACTCTTCATCACCTACAACAATGGTGGTAGGTAAGGTTGGATCCATGGGTGACAGGATGGAAGGTGGTGAGGGACTAGGTGGGAGTGGTTGATGACTAGCATGGAATATGAGGGTGTTAGTCTGGCTGTGAGTCAGCACCATGTGAACAAGTGCTGACCTAGTAAGACTGTATTCTGTAGATGACACAGAAAATAGTAGAAACAGAGAATAATGGGGTCCGAGGAGGTGAATCTGGTCAATGTCTAGATTTTGAAAATCAAACACAGGTAACTGATGATGGTCAGGTTGACGAGTGATGGTTGAGGGAAAACCAATGATGGTCAGGCTAACTGGTGATGGTTGGGGGAACACTGATGATAGTTTCTGAAACCGATACCGGTCACTGTGGAAGAAACCAGTCTCAAAAAATGAAACAGGAATGTTGGATGTGTACTCTGTGAAAACTGTGTATGACAGTAAGTATCAACAGGGGAGAAATATGATGATGCCCTGAGGGCCAAAAATAGAACAGAAGTAGTGATGAAATCTATTCTAGGTAAAGTAACTAGAAATCCAGAAGCCGACACTGGTTAGGGTTTAACTGATGATGGTCAGATGTGAACCGGTGATGGTCACTGGACCGACGTCGATGACTGTGAAATTAGAAAGAAATGAAGAAAATTGGTTTTGTGAATTAAATTAAGTGAAGAATCAAACTCAGAAACCTGAGAATGAGGAGATGGGGCCCTGACACACTCAGAAAAAGTCAGAATACTCCAACTATGATGGTGGAGTGTGCAAGGAAGAAGAAAAATGGAGATTCGTAGTCTCACACCTCAAAACACAAGCCAAGAAGAATGCTAAGAAAAAGCATGATCCTAATAGTGATTTTCTTATGTTTGTTTAGCTTATGCTATTTAGGACTGACTGTGTGTATTTAGAACAGAATTTTTTGGTTGGGAAGGCATCCTATGAAGAAGGATATCTAAAAGGAGAGGTTTCAGGTATGTTATGGTGGGGGCGGGCCATCCTCTGAGATGATGACTCGACAGAGGCAACGAGCTGGGGAGTACCTACCAACCGGATCATGTGATCACTGACAGATGTTCCTGGGTAAGATGTTGTTTAAGAAAGATGTGTATATTTTGATTTTGTGCAAGTTTGGTAAGACACACAGAGAGAGAGAAAAATGTGCTTTCTATGATTCTTTGTGTCAACCATCAGCTGGGCATGACTTCCAGCATATAGGTTTCCCTCAGTTTTAATGTGAGCTAATAATGCAACAAATCAGAATGCAATGCAAGTGTTTTAAACCCAAATCGAAGTGTGATATTCGATGTAGCAAGAGATGAACAGGAAGAGGGATGCTCTTTCACTAATGCAATGCAAAAGAAAGGAAGATGTGTTCTTTTTAAAGCACCAAAAATATGATTGTTTTTAGACAATAGAAAGAAGGAGAATGATTCCAAAGAAGAAAATTAATGTGGAAGCTTTTCGAAGGGAAACAAACACACAACTTTCACCTAGGAATGAATAAATGCAAAAGAACCCCTGATGGGTCCCACGGGTGTGCCAAAATGTTTCACCATTTTCTTTACCTTTTCGAAATGATGAAACAGATAAGGGTAAGGGCCAAGGAGGAATACCTGTTAAATGTTGGTTGGTTGATGGTTGTTTGCATGTTCTGACTTCTTGATCCATAGCTGAATGTGAGAGCTTCCTTTTGGCTAGGAGGAACTACCTGTAATAGAAAACAAGACCACAAGAAGATAGTTAAATGATATATGACAGTGGACTTCCTAGCGTATGCTAGTTCCAGGAAGTGTGATACTTCCTAGATGGTTGTCAATCCACTATTTAAAACAAGTTAATGTGAGAAATAAACAAATTCCTACTGTAGTTGATATGATTTAGGTATCTCATTCAAGTACAATAAGCAAATCCAATCACAACAGGCTAGGCTATAGTTGGATCTGAGAGGTGAGGTGTCTGTCAAGGTTCTAGGACTGATAAAGTCTGTTTCTGGGTTATTTAGGTCAACTGGTAGGGTGATTTTTTTGGTATGTTCTTGGTCAAGGTGTAAAACAGAGAGACCGATGTTGGCTAAGTGTGACCGATGCCGGTTTAGGTAGAACCGACGGCGGTTGTGGATAACCGGTGTCGGTATGGTCGAGGTAAAAGAAACTCAAATAGATTAAACGACAGGGGTGATCTGAGGTCAAATAAAGTTTGGGAGAGTGAATGGGAAGGTCTGTAGAGGTCTTAGGTATGCTCAGAAGTATACAACAGGTGAGGATAGGTGATTTGGTGATATGGGTGAAGGGATATTTGAGTTCATAGGCAAGTGGGTGATGAAGCAATAAGCATGCAAAGAATAGATTAATAACATGAGTAATAAAGATTACTAACTGAAATAAACCCTATTGGTTAGGGCCATACTTACTGTGTTAAGGATCTGATGGCTGAGTGGTGGAGGTGGTTGATCGGAGAATACGTGTATGGTACTGTAGCGGTGATTTCCCGGAGTTCTCCCATGAATGCAATGGCTCTATGATTGATCCTGGTGATGGCTCTGGATGTCTGGATGCGTAAAAGGATGCTTGTTTCGCTTGCATGCAGCTCTGATCTCCTTCCTTACTCTCAGAATGTGCCAACCCAAAAACAAGGTTGTTTGGGTGAATAAATGGTAACTGACGATGGTTCCAGGTTGACCGGATTCGGTTTAGGGGTGACTGGCGTCGGTTAAGGTGGGATTCCCTAGGTTTACTAAAATGGGTAGATATTTCTAATTTCTTGGGCCCAGTTAGTTTATTCTCATGGATTAGAATGGAAACTTCCCTTCTAATGAGTGGGAATGTGGTTAGAGAGATTTTAGGGATTGATTTTAGGGTTAGACCAAATCTTAGCTCATTAAGGCAAGTAAGACTTAGTTATTGTTAGTTATGGAAACATGCCAAGAATAGGTCTAGGGTGAGGTGGTTGGGTGAGGTGTCTAGGTGAGGTGGAAATTAGCTTAATTAAAATAATTAAGTAATGAATATTGTGAGGATGGGTATTAATTTAATTAAGTTAATTAAATTAATATTAATGTGGGGTGGAAGGGGCCATGGTTAGATGAGTATGCTTGAACTGGTTATTTGACAAGGGACATGGACATAACCCTTGATGGTAACGCTAACACGAGGGTGTAAGTCTAGAAAATATGGCTCCAAAAATTTGATGTAAGTAGGTCGAGTACTAAATTTCTATATTGTACATAATGTGTGGACATCAACATCCACTTTTTCCTCATCAAAAACTAACTTCTACCCGTCCTTTATCCGGTTGATGATGCATTTCAAATATTTTGCATTAAATGCAAAGGGGATTTTGCACCATCGCCCCATCTCTCCCTTAGCCATTATAAATTTTTCTAGAAAAAAATTTGTGTAACGAAAAACCTTACCTAGTCCCCAACAAATTGTGGTAGCTCATGGGGGATGCTCTACTTGTTCTCAAAAGTTTCGTGCAATCACTCGAACCACGTGTTCATCTGAGCCTAGTAAGCACTCGAGATGGTCCCATCACAGGTGAACTTTTTAGAATTGGACTGCAGGGGATGTGTGTGTGGATGGGTGAACCCAAATGTTCCCAACTGGTTTGTCTGGGACACTAATCTCCCAGAACACGAGAAACATCAAGATGAAGCCCCATGTGATCTTTTCTCCTGCCTCATTCTACACTTGCGCTTCCTCAACAATGCCCTTTATGATGAACTATGTAAAGTTATAATGTGCCCACTTGGACACTCTGTAGGCCACGTATAAAAACCTACTGTTAATGTTTGGCTATCTCTTTGATGTGCCCACATTACAGCTAATGAGTCAGGAGGCTAATCTCAATGCTGGGTCTGGGAGATCTACAATTACCTATGCCCTACCTCCCTTCTCATAGTTCAATTTCTTTACCAACTCCTTAATCTCGGAAGTGACACATAAATCGAGTGCCATGTCCTCATTATTGTTTTTTAGGCATGTAACTATCCTAATCAAGTGGCATGTTATCTTCATCATTTACCCCACAAAATAAAAGAATTCCTTGTGCACCCACAACATTAACCACTTGAATAATGGGGTGAGTTTCACAAAGAAAGGCAACTCCCATAGTTGTAAGAATCTGATCTTCTATAATTCATGTTGTACTGTGTTGTCAATGATAGGGTTTCTAAGCTCGTCTACTGTCGGAGTGTCTGAAACCAAGTCTTCCCTCATCAACTTCTCATTGTCACTTGTTTGATGGTTATACTCACTCATTTTTCATTTGTATAGTTTTGAACTCCACTTTTCTGCCTTGATGACTCCAGGAGGGTACTGCATTTCTGAGTATATTTCCGTGGGATCCTCCTTTTCCATCACTGGTCTCTTTGTACAAGCCTTCTTTGGTGCCATCTTCCTCCTCCATTCCTTTGTGCCCTAGGTGCTCTTAATGTCTCTTGCATTTTCCCAAACTCGAAGAATTCCACGCTTCTCTCTCATGCAACCCCTTCCTGCCTTGTTGTCTCCTTTCCCCTCTTATTTGCACAACAAGATTACTCTACAGCTTCACACAATCACATTGGTTCGTGACAAGTTCCTCGCTTTCCTTCGCAAAAACCTCATTACAGTTCGAGCTCATCAGTACACAAATAAATTCTCTAAGCAAAGTAGTTGAAATGACTACCCTCACCCTACTATTTATACTTTTCCAACACCTTAAAGTTCTTCTGATCACGTGTCTCAATGTCTCTTTTTAATAGAGTAATTTATTCTACTCAACTTAACTTTCACAAATTCCCTTCACATGTCACAACTATAACCTTCTGGCATTCCAACACTACTGCAATGCCATAGACCTCCTTCACGCATGTCACCTTGCTGAAGTACATAACCTCTGTGATGACTAACAAGTAGTTTCCCATGGTGTTTCCTACCTTATGTTATACTGCACGATCGTTCTCCTCTTCGTGGTCTTCAAAATTCTCTCAACACACCTTTATAACAGCCTGAATTCAAACACCTTAATCCACCATACCACCCATTCTTCTCTCTTCAGAATGAGTTTCCCAATAGTCCCTTGTCAAAGGAATTTGTTTAAACATATCCAAACATATTTTTCAATCCACCCCACACAAAAATGCATGCGCGGTCCTCTGCACATAGAACCACTTCTAATGCAATTAGCTACTGGCGCACCAACGCACAACACAAAATTGAAAAATGACGATAAAGGAAACAACTGAAAGGGGGAAGAATTAAGGGAAACCTAATGTAATTGGAAATATCACCTTATTTTATAGACACATAGAAGCCTTATTTATAGTAGGGCTTCAACCTACTCCCATTGAAATATCTTGGAAACCTTGTCCATCCAACGCTTGCAATTGACATGCACATGAATCAAGGATGTAAGACATAATGTACGGACCTAACCAATGGACTTTGAGCTTCCCAGGATGACACAAAAACTTACAATTATATAGTAGAACCATATTCCTAACCTCAAATTGTCTATTCCTAATGTGACGTTCATGCCATGCTTTTTGTCTCGCTTTCTCAGTCTTCTGACTCCATCTAGCAAGTGATCACCTTTCATCCAATTACATTAACTTATCCATGCACTCTTGTAATGCTTAACCGAGGGGTTTCAGACTTAAGGAACAGATTAACAAATGTGCCAAATGAATTGCAAAACAACTATCTCTGAAAAGAGATGTAAATTACTCAAAGATTTCAAAATACATCAATTATCTCTGCCAAGAGATGTCTATCTCTTCTTCCGGTTACATATGTATTTATAATAATTTTATAAATACGAAAGGACACCTAGAAAGATGTGGAAGGTCACCAGTCTCGAGGGAGACGAGGTGTTTCATCTTCCAAGACTTACATGTGCACTAATTTTGCGAAACATACTATTTTTAGAATTTACTATTTTTAGACAGCAGTACAAAAATCACAATTTGGGCCCCTTAAACGTGGATTTCGGGGGTCAAACATTGCCGAACAGAGTTCAGCACCTTCTCATCACATTCTACGCATTCCAAGCTTTCCGTTGCCTTTTGAACGGAGTCAATCGGAGCTACGGTGCAAAAGTTATGGTCTCTGGAAGTTGCGCCACTAGAATTGCTGCCTGGATCATTCCTCCCTCCTTCAGAAGCAATGGTCCCCATTGCATTAAGATGCCCCATCAGCTGTGGAAATTGCTTCTTTACCTGGTATGCAGTGAGCCATTCACCTTGGTGACTGAGATTTCCTTTCTTTATCACACGATAGAGTTGAATAGGTTGTCCTCTAGTGGTCTTAGTCAAACTGTCCACAATCTGATCTTCTTCAGCTGGGGAAAGACTTGCTGGATTGAGCTCAGAGATGTCCAATTGTTCTGCTGTGACTGAAGTATCCAACAAAGGTGGATGGTATGGCTTGAGGAGGTCCACATTGAAGATGGGGTGCAGACCAAGGTAGGGTGGAATATTCAACTCGAAAGCATTTTCCCCTACTTGCTTAGTGAGAGTGTAAGGACCATACCAGAGAGGTCGAATCTTTCTGTGTGGACCTGCAAGCCGTTCCTTCTGAAGCCGCAACCAAACCTTATCACCAACCTGGAAATGATGCGGAATCCTGTGTTTATCATGGCGATTCTTATATTTTTTATTCATTTTCTGTAAAATGTCATGGACTTGGTGCTGAATGTGCTGGATCTGCTCAACAAACCTTGTCGCCTTTTCTGCTTCACTTTTTCCATGAAGTGTGAATTCCATGGCAGGAATTGGGATGCATACATCAATGGGAGCCATAGGTTGGAATCCATAACAAGCTTGAAAAGGACTGTGTTTAGTGGAGCTGTGCAGGGCTCGATTGTATCCATGTTGTATGTATGGCAGGGCCTCGTCCCATGTGCGGGAGTGCTTGGAGTGGTACATACGAAGCATGTGAACAATTAGGCGATTCACCACTTCTGTTTGCCCATCAGTCTGTGGGTGAAAGGATGTGGACTTCATCAACTTTGTATCTAGCATTCCCCATAAGGTGGACCAGAAGATGCTCAGGAACCTGCTATCCCTATCAGAAACAATAGACTTGGGGAGCCCAAAGTTGATCCATACATGACTGAAATAAATTTTAGCAGTATCTTCAGCAGAAATATTTTTCTTACAGGAAACCATTACAGCCATTTTAGAAAATCGATCAACTACAACAAAAACACCATCATTCCCATGTTTCGAAGTTGGCAAACCTGAGAGGAAGTCCATCGAGACAGATTCCCAAGGCTTGGTTGGTTCTGGCAATGGTGTGTACAATCCCTGTTTCTTGTTAGTTGGCTTAGCAATTGCACAAGGAGTGCAGGACTTAATATACTTCACCACATCAGTCCTTAGATTAGGCCAGTAGAAATGCTTCTGAAGTACTGCCAATGTCTTGTCCACGCCAAAGTGCCCTGCGGTCTTGCTGAAGTGTGCTTCCCAGATCATCTTCTGTTGTTCACTTGCTGGAACACAGATGTGTCCCATATGGCAGAGGAGATTATCCTGTAGATAGAAATCAGAGACATGTTTTCCTTCACGGAGGGCCTGATATGTGTCTGAAAACTCAGGATCCTTCTCATACAAACTGCACCAACTTGAAGTCTCATGTCCACAGAGATCAAGAATAGTTGTGAGGGCTGCAATTGGAGGGCGGCTTAGGCAATCAGCAGCTGAATTGGCACTTCCCTTCTTATGCTTTATTATCAGGTGAAACTGTTGTAGGTATGTGGCCCATTTCTGGTGTCTCTCATTCCTCAACTTGCTTTGTGTCTGAAGGAACTCCAAAGGCCTATGGTCAGTGTGGATTACTGTCTCCTTCCCCAGAATGTAGTGTTTCCACTGCTTACATGCCTGGACAATGGCATAAAGCTCCTTATCATATATTGGGTACTTTCTGACCGTGTCATTGAATGTTTCACTATGGTATGCAACAGGGTGGCCATGTTGCATGATAATAGCTCCCAAGGCATACTCAGATGCGTCTGTCATCAGCTCGAATGGATGATGTAGATCAGGAAGGGAAAGGACAGGGGCTGAGCATAACCTTTCTTTCAGCCCTTCAAATGCTTTCTGTTGCGCTTCCCCCCATTGAAATTTAGCCTTGTTCCCTCCTTTAGTCACCTGATTGAGTGCCCAGGAAATATGTGAGAAACCCAAGACAAACCGGCGATAGAAATTGGCAAGGCCCAGGAAGCTACGAAGCTCTGTAAGATTCTTTGGGGTAGGCCACCTCTGAATAACCTGAATTTTCTCCGGGTCGACATGGACTCCTTCCTCATCCACGACGTAACCCAAGTACTGGACCTTTGTCATCCCAAATGTGCACTTATCCAGATTTGCATACAGTCTGTGCTTCCTGAGGGTCTGAAGTACTTCTTGAACATGTTGCAGATGCCTCTCCCAGGTCGGGCTATAAATGAGTATATCATCTAGGTAGACCACTACGAAGGAATTGGTGTAGGGCCGCAAGATGTTGTCCATCATCCGCATGAATGTTGCAGGTGCATTAGTTAGTCCGAAAGGCATGACCAACCATTCGAATAGGCCTTCACGAGACTTAAATGCAGTTTTCCAAACATCAGTGGGCTCGACAGGGATCTGGTGATAGCCAGATTTGAGATCAATTTTGGTGAAAAATTTTGCACCGCGGAGCTGGTCCAGCAAATCATCAATCCTTGGGAGGGGGTAGCGATTCTTCACAGTGATTTTGTTCAAAGCCCGATAGTCTATGCAAAGTCTCCATGTTCCATCCTTCTTTGGCGCCAAGATAATTGGACTTCCACAAGGTGAAGAGCTTGGCCTAATATGTCCCTTTTGAATCAATTCCTGGAGCTGCCTCTTTATCTCCTCATTTTCAAGGACTGACCTGCGGTACACAGGGCTATTGGGTAAAGGAGACCCCGGGACCAAATCAATAACATGTTTTACCTGACACTGAAATGGCACTCCTTTAGGTGTCTGGAATAGATCATCATACTCAGTTATGATTTGGTTGAGCTGCTTCTGTTGCTGTATTGAGTGCATGTTCATGGAGGCTGCAACAATTTTGTTTGTAGGTTTTGGCCTGATCATCAAGACGACAAACTGTTTGGTTTTCTCCACTAACTTCTTACATTGTTTGGCACTGATGAGGGAGACAGATTTTGGGGGAATGACCTCAGGTATCCGATAACGTCGACTCCCAATGGTAATGGTGACCCTTCTAGGTCGTGACTCATAGATGCCATGTCTATCCCACATGAATGGCTGGCCTAGGAGCACATCACAAACATCTAATGGAGCAACATCACACATGACTTCATCATGGAAGGGCTTGATGGCATATGGAAGGAGGCATTGTTGTGTGACTTGGAGGTCTCTTCCTGGGTTTAACCACCCGATACTATATGGCTGGGGATGTGGCTTTACAGGGAGGTTTAGGCTTTTTACAACATCAACAGAAATTAAATTCTTCTGACTTCCACTATCAAGGATAAAATGCAGAGGCTTACCTTTTACCCAGAGCTTGGAGTGGAAGAGCCTTTCCTTCTCATCCATATTCTTGACTTTTGAGGTGGCAATGATCACATCTGGATCAGCATCTATAATTTCATCATCTTCATCCTTGACCTCAGGGTCTGTAACTGCTGGTGCAGAGAGTGTTGAAGAAGATGATTCGGCGAGTAAGGACTTGATGGCTCGACATTCTTCCTTGGAGTGGCGATTTGTTTTGTGGAGGTCGCACCACTTCCCTGTCTTCTCCTTCTGCATCTTATTTCCTTGCGACTCCTTCTGTTTCCATCCTTGACCTCGGGTCTGGCCTTCTTTATCATTCTTCCCCCTCACGGGTTGGTTCCTAGTAGTCCTCCTTTTGTGCTTTTGTTCAATCTTGACTGAAAACTTGTATGCCTCGCCGAGGGTTTGAAACTGAAAGAATTCCAAGTCCTCTCGGATGCTCCATTGTAGGCCACTGCGATATTTTAGAATCCTATGTTGTTCTGTGTCTTGAATGCCCAATCTTGCAGATAAAGAATGAAATTTGTCAGTATAATCTTGAACCGACTGGTCCTTACCTTGACGAAGTTGCTGCCACTGTATGTACAGATCATCATAGGCCCCAACAGGGTAATATTCTTCCTTTATGGCATCCACGAAATCATTCCATGTGGGTTCCTCTGTGATTCCTAGCTCATCCCTTTCGAGCCCATTCTTATACACACCCCACCAATTTTTGACAGCAAGAGATGATTTCAATAGAGAAAATGTTATCTTTTCCTTATCAGTAAATTGATTGACAGAAAAATATGAGGTCAATTGGTCCAACCAGTTCTCTACTGCATCAGAATTGATCTTACCTTCAAAAATAGGAATGTCGAAATTTACTTGCACCTTGAATGGAGTCGGGGCACCAAAGGACTGATTTACAGATGAGGAGGCATGATTTCCTACTTGTAGTTGTTGCAGAATTTGGGTGAATTGTTGTAGCATCTGATCCTTTTGCTCCCTAAGAGCTTCATTCACCATATTTTTGAGAGGATCATCCATCCCGGTGTTGTCCGCCATTGGAGGTCGCCTGCAGCGAACAGGCAAGTATTCTGAAGGATTGTGTGTGGACCACCCAAGCTTTTTATATCCCGACCTCGTTCTGGGGATCATACACTCTCAAGACGACTTAGCTCTGATACCACTGATCCAAAACCGAGGGGTTTCAGACTTAAGGAACAGATTAACAAATGTGCCAAATGAATTGCAAAACAACTATCTCTGAAAAGAGATGTAAATTACTCAAAGATTTCAAAATACATCAATTATCTCTGCCAAGAGATGTCTATCTCTTCTTCCGGTTACATATGTATTTATAATAATTTTATAAATACGAAAGGACACCTAGAAAGATGTGGAAGGTCACCAGTCTCGAGGGAGACGAGGTGTTTCATCTTCCAAGACTTACATGTGCACTAATTTTGCGAAACATACTATTTTTAGAATTTACTATTTTTAGACAGCAGTACAAAAATCACAATTTGGGCCCCTTAAACGTGGATTTCGGGGGTCAAACATTGCCGAACAAAGTTCCGCACCTTCTCATCACATTCTACGCATTCCAAGCTTTCCGTTGCCTTTTGAACGGAGTCAATCGGAGCTACGGTGCAAAAGTTATGGTCTCTGGAAGTTGCGCCACTAGAATTGCTGCCTCCAACATCACAAATATTGGTCAATGTGTGACTTAGTATATTATTGAATGCCTTGGCTGTTCCATTAGCCTGAGGGTGATAAGGGGTAGTCTTGTGATGAGCCACCATGAATTCTACCAATAAGATCATAACTGTCTCATTCAAGAAATGTGTACCTCTGTCACTTGTTAAGCTCATTGGGTATCCATATCTACTGATTATATTTTCCCATAGGAATCTTGATGTTGTGGCCGTAGTGAAATCCCTTGTAGGCACTACCTCTGCCCACCTTGTTAAGTAATCAATATAGGTAATTATATAGTGTGAACCATTCCTCCGCGTGACAGGTGAAATAGGGCCTACAAACTCAATTTCCCATGTCTCAAACGACTTAGTGCTAACTATGAGCTTTAATGGCATTTCATCTCTCTACCCAAGTTTACCAAGGCGCTGACAGTGGTAATAGGCCTTACAATACTTGATACAATCTTTGTAAACCATTTCCCACTAAAATCCTTCTAGAAGGATCTTGCTCACGGTTGCATTCCATGCATAGTGTCCTCCTGAAATTCCACCATGTGCTTCCTCCATGACTACAACATGCTCATGCTCTAACATGCATCGGCACAAAACCTCATCATGGCCTATCTTGTATAAGTCTCCACCAATCAAGATGTAAGGCACGATGCATATAGCTAAATGTTTCCTTTCCAAAGTCTTCATTCCCTACAACGCCACACCCGTTTTGAGAAACACAACAATATATTCCAAGTCAGAGGGTGCACGCCACAATCTAAATAGTTGCGCATTTGACATTGTATCCTCAATGCTCTGCGTATCCTCCCTTGAGTCAATCCTTGATAAATGATCAGGTCCCAAATTACTTTTACCTAGTTTCACAACAACTGTAAACTCAAACTCTTGAAACAATAGGACCTACCTTCATATGCGCCCTTGTAAAACAGGATTTTTTACTAAATACTTCAATGCCATGTGGTTCATGTAGAATATAAAAGGTGTTTCCACCAGATACTACCTAAAATTATGCATCACATAGATCATCGACAACACTTCGTGCTCAGTAGTAGTATAGTTTTTTTCTGCTAGGGTTAACTTCCTGCTTGCAAAACAAAGAGGGTGGTCAATAGTTCCCTCATCTGGCTATGCCAACATTGCTCTAATTATCATCCCTAAAGAATCAACATGCACATGAAATGGTTTGTCCCCAAGAAGGAAAGTGTAATATGGGCGCAATAATAAGTCTATTCTTCAATGTATTAAAATGTCATCTGCTTCACGCCTCTCCCTAGTGAGATGTACTTTTGTGCATTCAGAAAATTCCTCTAATGGCATGTAGTGATCTTGGCATATCCTCTTGATAAATTTCTCGGTAGTACCCGATATGCCTAAGGAATCCATGCACCGTGCACTCTAGCTGGTAGGTTCTTGAAAGCCTACAATAATAGTA
Organism: Taxus chinensis; assembly: GCA_019776745.2. Taxonomy (NCBI): domain Eukaryota; kingdom Viridiplantae; phylum Streptophyta; class Pinopsida; order Cupressales; family Taxaceae; genus Taxus; species Taxus chinensis. Next base: position 209,630,453 of record CM034154.1, read on the forward strand.
ATTTTTGGCAGGATCCACTAGTAAGCCTTCCTTACATACGATATGTTCTAATGAGGTTTCGAAATGGAGTAGAAAAAACATATTTTTTAATACTCAGTGATATACGTTAAATACTGACATCTCTCAAACATTAACCATCATATTATTGCAATGGTCCCTGTGCGAGTCCATAAACTATGCTAATCATCCATGTAGACTTGAAGAAAACTTATGAACGAAGTCTTTAAATTCTTGTACCAAAATGTGTGAAAACACATAGTAGGTGTGTTCTTCAGTCCAAAAGGCATGTCTATGTAAGCAAAAAATTCCCCATTCAATGGTGAAATATTGTCTTTTCTTGTTCCTCACATTTGAAATTCTAACCTGATGATATGCTGAGAATCCATTTATGAAAAAATAGATCTCATACCCAGACTAATCCTTCCAATATCTCTTCAGTGAAGGGGGTTGGAAAAGGGTCGATAAAACATACCGCATTCAGATCCGTATAGTCAACACAAATCCTTATCCTCCCTATCCTTCTTAATGCTAATGACCATTGGACTTATCCATTCTAATTCTTCAACAACCTTAATGATGCCTGAAGTGATCATCTTGTCAATCTCTTCCTTGACCCTGACGCGCAGATTCGGATTCATCCGGTAAGGTCTCTTCTGAATTGGGTGCATGCTCCCTCCTTTAGTTTAATCTGCATCTCCCCTAAAGAGTGGTGAACTCCCTTAAGCTCATGGTACCCGTGAGGAAATAAATCTTGAAACTCGCATAACAGATCAATGATCTTTAAAACCTCCTTCTCTAACCAATAATCCCCATGATAGTAGCCTCCTTAGGTTCCGTTTCCAAGCCAATGTTAACCTTCGTAGTTCTCAAGGGTTCATGGTACGCGCTCGTGCTTTTTCATCAGCACTATCCATTACTTCGCGTGTACCAATAGTATGGTTAACATCCAAGTTCTCCATTTCCTCGCCATCTATCACATAGACCATCTTTCCTTATTCTTTTTCCATGCATGGCACACTCAAGCTGTATTTCCTCTGGCTCTTCCACATCAAAGCACGCTTCTAAGCCATGTTTACCCAATAATTCCAATATTCTATCCTCCACCATGTCACTACTCCCATAGTTAGGCGCTTAACAACCTACAATGCCTCATCCACCAATGGCTTAGTACTCTGATATTCGAATGCTTGAAGGAGATCGGTCGTCAACTCCTACAAGTTTCCTATCTGACAGCGCATCTCTGAGTGAATGTACCATGCACGCACACAGCCTTGTAAGGTGGAGTAAAGCTTATGCACCCATAAAGAAGGTGGTAAGGCTTCCGCGCCTTCCATCCAGGCCTTCTCACATGCTTGGACGTGAAATGAGGCAGGTTCCTTCCCATGATAATCTTATATGATAGTAGGTGCATTACTTCAAACAAACCTAACAGAGAACGCAATTCTCACTTCACACCACTCTAGAAGGTTATCGCGATGGGTCACCCACCAACGTGTTGCGGTCCCGAGCAAGGTATAGCTAAGCATCCTTCTCCTTTTGATCTCACATCTCCACTGGGTCTCCATTTCTCACAGGAAAACATCAAGGTTAGCTCACCCAGTATAACTTGGCAACTTCTTCCCTCCTAGGTGCCTGACTGAGCGCGCCTTTGTTACTCTTGTCACAGAGCCTCTTAATTGCCTTCTGACTAACTCATATGTCTCGTGTGCCTAATTGTCACATGCTACACTAGTGGTATCACTTACAGATTGAGTGTCTTCCCACTGAATAACCCCTTCCATTGGATGCACAACTTCAGGGTCTCTGATAGTGCACACATATATTTTGTCTAGATCTCCTTCTCCCAAGGGTTCAGTATAGGGCACTGACTTTCCATCTATCAACAGGATGATAACACGTTCCTCCTTGTTCTCAAAACTTATATACCCCTTATTGAAACGTAAGTCAGCATTGTTCTTATAGCACCAAGGGTGCCCAAGTAACGCTGGAAAGTTATTTGCCTCAGCAAGCGCCAAGAATTTGAAGTATCTAGTGAAATTTTCCCCTTGGATAATGATAACAACATCCTTCAAAACTCCAATGGGCATTGCCTTCATCTTGTTCGCCATATACAACACATTCGAAGATGGTTGTAATGGGGGCCTTCCCATTTGATTCCATGCATCCAAGGTGAGAACATTAACTTCTGCACCCGTGTCAATTAGGATATTTCTTAGGAGCCATCCATCAACCATGGCATTCAGGGTAATTTCCTTATCATAGTCAATGTTGTGAGGAGGCAGATTAGCATGTAAAACCTGCCTTTCACGCTCTACTCCAGCGCTTGGTACTTTCTCTCTTAACCACTCTCCTAGTAAGGGGATGATATTTTCTTGCCTCAACATCTTGCATACCTCCTTGACATCATCCAAATCCTTTTGTGGAGCCTCAACACTCTTCTTTTTCTCTAGCTGCCATGACTGCTCCTTCAGGTATTGGATCTCTCCTTGTAGGCTCCGAATTACATCCATGGTCTCCTGATAAATCTTCCATTTTATGAGTAGGTTTTGGATACTTCCCATGCACCACCTCTTCTCTTGTGACAGTGGTCTCTACTTTGGTATTTCCGTGCACGTGTAGCCTTAGCTTACGCGTTGTCACCAATACAGGTTCTAATTCTAACTCACGCGCCACCCTTGGCATCCACTGCAAGTTTGATTTCTTCACGCTTACCATCCCTATGCCCTTGTCTTTCCATTTTTTCTAGCTCATGTGTTCAAATAATTCCAGGCACTCCTCATACTTGTGCTTCTTCCCACACCAAGAGCACTATAGCAGGTCAGGACATTCACGCTTGTAATGCTCTGTGGACCCACAGTTATAACAAGTTCTGCGAGGGAATTCACTTCTTCCGCCTCCACGATTGTCACGGCCTCTAAATCCTCTGTGAAAGCCTCTTCCACGAGCTCCTCCATCTTTGCATCCTTCATAGTGACGACCATCATCCTTGGAATTGTTTGCAACGCTGGTCTGGCGCACACCAATATCAATGGCATCATGTATCTGGTCAATCAATCTACAATCCTTGGTGTCATGAGTAGTAGAGGTGCAAATCTTGCAATAGCAAGACACATTCTTACGGATCGTGCGCTGTAGTAGCGGACACCTACTTGCATCATGATCTCCATGGAAAATCTCACAGTCTACCGTCATGGTGCGTAGTGATCTCTGAGGACAATTGTCCTTCGTATGCCCCTCTACCTCACAATTCATGCACCATAGACCACTGCGAGTCTCATGTGCCGAGTTCATAGATAGCTTCTCCAGCTGCTTTTCCATGGCAACAATCTGAGCTTCAAGAAAAGGACTAACACCGGTATCCATGCTTCCCATAGCCTCAACATGCATAGGGCAGCCTCCAAGGCCTCGCATGCGGGTCTGTGAAAGTCTTATGTGACAACGCTCTCCTAAAGGGCGTTATTAATCCTCCAACAAACCATTGAGCATGCTAAGAAGGATGAATATCATAAGACAATTTTGACAAGAGAGTCTTAAAGTGTGCATCATACTCCCACACACTCTCTGCCATACCTTGTTGAATCTCCTTTTAGCGCACTAATGCTCTTATGTTCAAACTCAAGAATATGGAATTCAGCTAAGAAGGCATTACGCAACGCATGGTATAATCTACTATTGTCTGATGGGGGTCATACTTCCGGTACCAACTATGTGCGCATCCTTATAACATCATTACAAACTGACTTACCTTCCATTCTAGGGTAGTGATCCCCTTTACGCACCATAGCAACTCACATTTGTGTACATGCTCTGTAACATCCTCAACACCTTTGTAATCTGGCAGATGCAAAGACATTTCAAAGAACACTTACTGAGGTGGTTGAGGCCCTTGTCTACCTGATCCAGAACCTGGATTCCCCCTGGTGTTGCCTCCACCACCAAATCCACTAGATCCACCAGTTCCTATTCCTCCTGACCCACTCAGATCCTCTAGATCCACCAATCCACCAGGTCCACTAGTTCCTACTCCACCTGACCCACCAGATCCACCTCCCGTAGCTGGAAAAGGTCCTGAAGTGGTTGTGCCTTGTGTCCCCAATGTTACACTAAACTATGTGCCAATAGTCTATGATATTACACCACTACCAGATGTGTGTCCCTTGCCACTTCCAGACATGATACCTAAGCTTTGTGTACCCATAATTTTTCCAAACATAGTACCAAACAATATAGCTCCGAAAAAAGGAACTTATTGTGTAGCCATGAATGTACCAAATGAAAAATTATACCTCCTAGGTATTGATCGGTTACTTCCACCAATACCAACTAGGTTAGTAATACTTATCTCTGGATTTGGAAAACTAAACACCAAGGGGTTGGTCACTAGGTGGATTCAAAGATGCAACCAATGACTCTTCTCCTTTCTTCATATGAAGAGCTCTCTCTAGAAGCCGAGGGGGTTTCTCTTCTATGTTTTCCAAGATGGGGTAGCACAGACTTCTCAGGTTCCACATCCTCCACGTGAACCTCAATTCCTTCTCGCAACATCTTCCTCCATAAATCCATCACTCCTGAAACTTCATGTTGTCTATATAACTCCCTTTCACGAGCTTCATTATACTTGAGCCATCTCTCTTCCCCCTCCTTTTCAGCTACAAGGTCCGCCATCTTCCTCCACTCTAGCTTCCTCGCCCAACACTCAGAAGAAGCTTATCTAGCCATAGGAAATGCTTCCAAACTCAGTGTAATGATCAGGATATTTATAGCTAAAGGGATAACACACAAGAATGATCCTCTTGGCTCCCTCAAGAACTCAAACTCAGCAACCTTCTGGAAAGAATACATAGAAATCAGTGTACTGCAAGGTGTAACTTGTCAACACTCTACTCCACTAGTGATCAACAACACTTGTCCAAGTTAGATCAACATCATGCAACCTCTGATATTCATCTTGGGTCCATACGCAAGGTCTATAGTACTAGCTTGATCTAGATGCATACGTCAGAAATCCATTCATACAACTCCACTGGAAAATAACAAAAGAAGGTCTCATACAACTCATGATACAAATGTTTTTCTACCCATTTACATGCATCAAACTTAGGTCTAGTATTAAATATCTGAGAAAACTCATCCTCCATGCTTTTAAGCCATGCTTCAACACTGTCCAAGGTCAAGTGCTATGTCATCACACACCATTCTCACAACAAATTTGAAAAGAGGTCCCAACAAAACCAAGATGTAGTCTCTTTTCACCACTTGCTTTAACAACCAACCCCAAATGTGTCGGCATATCATCCAGATTGGTTTGGAAGATCACCTGAGGTGTGCAAAGGCACAGAGCCCCTCATTTATGTGATATTTGTGAGAATGATCACCCTTGGTAAGGGAGTGCTTGCATAAACATGGAATGAACATACCCATTCTGGGAATTGAGATAAAGAACTAGTCCTAGTCTAATGCATCAGAGCATGGTATAACATGATCAACTAAATGAAAGTAGAATCAAACCATGAATAATATCAATAAAACCAGTAACATACACACATTGAATATAAGGGAAATGTATAGATCAAGATCCATCACATGAGTGCTTTAGAAACTCTTCATTATATTCATTAATCAAATACCAGTAGCCAAGATTACATCAAAAAGGGTTCCATCTCTGGGAACGTTCATAGTAGCAGAGCCTTTATACATTACAAAGCTCACCATTACACATTACACAATACCTCTATATTTTTCTTTCTCTCCTCCTTGCATACATCTACACACACATTAACTTATCTCCCTTCCTTAACCCTACTAGAAAACCATCCATATGAAGAACAAGAAGGAATATCCTCTTAGCCGCTCATCATTACCTGTGAAAGCCTGAAATAATCCTCTCATGATTGCTCTACCACTACCCAGGAATATTCCATATTTTTTCATGCATTTCCCTCAATCGAGTGCCTTTAGCATGCATTTCTCAGCTAATCCTTAACAACCTCAACTCCTTATCCTTTCATGATAACCGTATTGATGCCCTAGAATATCCTTTCCTTGAGCCACAAGTCTCCATAGCTTATCCACATTTGTATCTGGTCACTTTTCCATTTGCTCCCTATGTGACGTATTTTCCTGTTGTCCAAAACTCACTAAGTCCCGAATCCATCCTACCTGGGTGTGAGCCTTCACGCGTCTCTAAGAACTACTTCTTCATGTGTATTCGCGCCTTGCTTCCGCGTGCCACAATGCTTCACGCCTTAGGTACTTAGTTATTTTAGGGGTCCAATAATACATCTAACTCACTTTTTTGGGTTTTTTAGGATTTCAAAGCACTTTTTATTTATTGACTTATTTACAACATATTGACTTGTTTAATGGGACCCCCTGAATCTTGCCCCATTCTACTAGTAAGAAGCATGGGCTCGTCACCAAGGACAATATATAGGCGAGTAAGGGCACTTCCCTCCTTTCCCAATCATACACCATTAGTAAGAAGCATGAGATCATCACCAAAGGTTGGTAAGGCAAAGGTATTATTTGCTAAAGAAAGAGTTTTTGTGTTTATTGTTTTTTATCTTTTTTTTGAATTTAGACTTGTGCTTTTGGGAGGGAAAACTTGCCCCTAGCCTCAACCCCATGCAATATGTAGGATGCAAGGGATCGCCACCAAAGGTTGAGATACATGGACAAGAGCTCTAGGTAAAATGTTTAGATTAATTTTGTTAGCAAATTTTTTTTAGGGAAATATGTGACATCAAGAAGCTTCTAGAACAAACTATGGGCAAATACATCTGAGCTAGAAGAAACCAGTCCAATGTCAAAATTCCATCTTAAATAAAAAAATGATAAAGAGATTACAATAATTTGATGATGATATGATGAATACTTTAAGAGGTATGATTAAATTCTTATACCAAGTTTCATTTTAATGCAGGCACATGTCTTACATCCTTCAATAGTCATGTGTTCCCATTTTGCATCTTAACTTGAACACAACATGTTACAACTATGTTGCAAGGCTAATCATCACCAAGATAAACATGCCCAAAATCCACTTGAACATAATCGACAAAATAACACCTATGTGGAGTAGCATGGAAAGAATCCCCTGAATTTAAAACCCAAGATTCAACAATATTATGCAAAGAAAGAATTAAAGCATCCTGATAAACATTACCTGTTGCCACATTCACCTCCTTGTTTTCTTCATGTTGTTTCTTCTTGTCCCAAAGCTCCCAACAATACTTATTTGCATGGCCAGGCTTTCCACAGTGCCAACATACCATCTTACACCTTACCCGATCTTTCAATTTTCCACGACTTTTTAAATTCTTTTGTCTCCCTCTAGTATCCACTGTCAAAGCATTCCATGAAGTAGAAGATTCCTTGGAGATTTTTCTTCACATTTCCTCACTTAGAATCACCCCTACAACATCCTCAAACTTCAACTTTAAGTTAGCTAGAGCCGATTTTCTCACCACCATTACTAGGCTATTCCAACTCTCAGGCAAGGAGCACAAAATTAATAAAGCTCTAACTTCTTCATCAAATTCTATTGTAACCGAAGATAGCATATTTACAACTGTATTAAAATAATTCAAATGATCTACTACTAAACCATTCTTAGAAATTTTCATGTTAAACAAATTTTTCATTAAAAATATCTTGTTAGAGGCAAAGGGTTTTTCATATAACTTCCCTAATTCATCTGTAAAGTCTTTTGCAGTCTTTTCCTTTGAAACATTAAATAATACTGATGATGCAAGACATAGCCAGATTGTCCCAAGTGCCTTCATATTCAGAAAATACCAATCCACATCTGACATGCTCGAGGGTTTGGTCCCTTTTCCAAACAACGAAATATAAATATCCTTTTGATAAAGGTAATCTTCCATCTACATCTTCCAAAGACTAAACTTCTACCTATTGAATTTATCAAAATTTGATCTTCCATCATCTACCATAGCTCCCACTCAAACTGAAAAATTTCTATGCAATTCAACACTTCAACAAACAAATCGAGGCTCTAATACCAATTGTTAGGAAACAAGGGATAAAAGATATGCGGAATAATCCCACACATAATCATAACAGCAGAAAATAATAGGCAGAATAATATCACATATATGAAATAAAAGTGTAGAAAATAAAATAACATAACACAGTCACCCAATTTGGGCTACGTCCACTAAGAATCACTTGCTCAAATTATATTACAAGCCACCTCTTTCTCTCAATACAATACCTGTTTGGAGCTGTGATCAATAAACTCTCCTGAATTCACACTTAAACTCATACATCTACAATGTTCTATATCCCATACCATGCACAAAAGCATAAAAATAGGAAACTATTTAAGCAGTTTAATAATACATGGGTGCCAAAACCATAGGCCAAAATCACCCCATAAACCTATGGATTAAAATTCCTGCCCATATGAGAAGATCATGTTTCCCAAGGTATTATACACATTTTTAAGGTGAATTTTTTTTCTTGGGGGATGAACTCCTACGAGAATACTATGGATAGTGTATAGTAATTTTAGTGTACAATCTTTAACACTTTCACACATGAAAGCATGCTCCACAACATAATAGTAACAATATACCTAGACTACGTAACTCTACTTATAACGGTAAGACCACTTCAGATCCAAAGACTAAAGAATAAGGTATTTCCCTCGTGGGTGTCTTTACCAATGTCCTATAGGCCCACAAGGCCAGAAATAACTTCAATTACCAATCTATTTTGTTCTCCTTAAATGTCTTAAGGAGGATGGACTTTAAGGTTTTGTTTATAGCCTCAACTTGTCCATTAACCTAAGGATAGTACAAAAAGGATATGTGATGAGATATTTTGAATTGTGCACACGATTCCCACCCCTCTTCATTTTTGAAAGGTGTGTCATCATCTGAAATAATGACTTATGGGACTACATACCTATAGATGATTTGGTTTAGAATAAACTTGGCAATTACAAACCCATGTACAGTTGTAAGAGGCATGGCTTTGACCCACTTCATAAAATACTCGGTGGCCGTGATAGTGAAGTTATGGCCATCCGACGATAAGGGAGAGAAATTCCCTATCAGATCTATACCCTAAGTTGAGAAGGGCCACAATGTCACTATGGCCTGTAAATCCTGTGCAGGAATATGTATGTCGTGTGAAAAATCTTGACATTTTTGACACCTACGTACATACTCAACAATGCCATGTTCTAGAGTGGGCCAGAAATAACCCATACGATGAGTCTTACGAGTGGTTGCATGTCCCCCGAAATGACCATCACAAACTCTGTAATGGGATTCGAAGAGGATTTTCTCTGATTATTCTTCATCAACACATCTTAGCAGTATACCATCAAAGGCTTTGTGATAGAGTACTTCTTCCATAATTACGTACTTAGCGGCTATGACATGTAGCCATTGTATTTACCGTGAGGTTTCTCCTTCAAGATATGATTAGACCACAATGTGATTGACAATATCAGTGTATCATGGACACAAATGATGGGAGGATTTGTTTCTATGTAGAACATGCATTCATCTAGAAAGTCTAGATATACTAGTTCCCCACAATCTATAAGATAATTTTCAAACCAATCAAGGATAATTTATCCCTTCACAGACTTTTGATTAACAAAAGTGGGTTCAAACTCACCCATCAACGTCAAGAAATGATCAGCCTTCTTAGACAAGGTAGCCTGAGTTAAGAAGATTCACAATTGTTTGGATTTAACTATCACTCGCCTCTCTTGGTTAAGCATGTAGTGCCTTAACCTATTGGTTGTGAAAACTATAACCAAGAACTCCTTATTTACTTGCATGTATCATGGTTTGTAATCAAGAAGGGTATGACTATTGAAATAAATGACCCATTCATGACCCTCATCATCCTCTTGTTCCAACATGCACGTAATCGAGACATTAGTAGCTCGAGAGTATAGAATCAAAGGACAGTTAACTTTTGGTGGCAAGAGAGTAGGTGACGACACAAGGAAGTGCTTCACTAACTCAAATGCCTCATGACACTCATTGGTCCAATATTTGTTACAATACTTCTTAAGCAAACCATTAATAGGGGGAATATCGTATATTAAATCGGGGATAAACTTGCGAATTACCCCAAGTTTACCTAGGAAAGATCTAATACTTGACTCATCTGTGTGTAGGGACATTTCCAAAACTATCTGAATCTTCACTAGATCAACATCAATCCCTTGGGATGAAATGATGTATCCTAAAAATTTACCTCATGTTACTCCAAACATGCATTTATCAGGATTTAGCGTTACTCCATACTCAATTAAGTGCGATAGAATGACACGAAGCACTTCAGGGTGATTGCTACATTTCTTTTCTTTGCCAGTAGGTCATCAACATATGACTCCACGATCTTATGAATAAGATCATGAAAAATGTATGTCATTTCCCACTGGTAAGTGGCTCTGGCATTCTTCAAGACGAAAGGCATGATTGCAGAATAGAAGGTTCCCAGAGGAGTTATAAAGGTAGTTTTTGTTTGGTCCTCTTCAAAAATCCTTATCTAGTTGTAACCAGAAAATCCATCCATAAGAGAAAACAACTCATATCAAGTCATTGTGTCAATAATGATCTCACTTGAAGGTAGTGGAAAATCATCATTGAGAAGAGATTTATTAATGTCCCTAAAATCAACACAAATGCGTATTTTCCCATTCTTTTTTAGAACTGGGATGATGTTTGAAACCCACACAGAATAATCAACCGACTTAATAAACCCTACTTGCAAGAGTTTCATGACCTCCTCTTTAATCATTAAAGCCACCTTTGGCTTCATGGGTCTTGATTTTTCTTTACGGGTTTAGCATTGGGATTCATAACAAGATTATGCACTACAACATCAGAAGTGACACCTGTTATTTCCTTATAGCTAAAGGTGAAGGTTTTTGAATGCTCTTTAAGAACCTTCGTGTGCTCATTTATTTCTTCTAGAGATAAAAAAGAATCAAGTTTCAGGATTTTGGGTTCCTCCTATGTCCCTATGTTTATGTCTATTTTTCCTTCGATAAAAGAGGCATTACCCTCTTCAAACTCAAGTGGGGATGGAGTTAATTCCAACTCTTCTTCCTCGAATTAATAGATCTCAAAACCTTCTGATGAGGAAGATTTCATCGTGTGATCCCCAAAGTAGGAGGAAGGGTGAGGTATCAAGTAAAAACCCCTCTTATGGTGCGCAAGATGGAGGTCAGTATAAGCATTGAGGTATCCCAAGATTTCCTCATCATTTTCCATGAAATGCAAAGTGACCAGTTCATTCTCAGCCTCGATGTATGCCAAAATTGCATTGGTTCAAATCCTTCAAACCAACGGTTCAACTTGGAATGAGAAGGTGAATTCAGTCTCCTTTAACCCTTCACTCGTGGAATAGCCTCTATGGATATAAATTCAAAACCCTTACAAAGTTTAAGAACAACAAAATTGTAGATTTATAGTTGCTATGATCTGGTCTTATAGATTTCTGAGACTTGATTAAGAATGAGTTGAGAGTCACCCAAGACTCTGACATTGTTCACACCCATCCTCTTGGCCACAATAAGACCAATAAGGAGAGATTTATACTCAACTCCATTGTTCCTACACTCAAATTTTAACTTGAATGGAAAAGTCATGACCCTCCCCTCAGGGGAAGTGAGGATCACCCCTACCCCAAAGCCAAAGTGACATTTTACACCATCGTAGTTGAGAGTCTAACGGTCATCAGGGGAGATAGAAGTTTGATTGTTCTTAGAATATTATTCCTTAACTTCTGAGACCTCAACCATACAAATCTTGTCAAAGACACTCGATGGGAGAGAGGTAATTCCAAGAGCATGACCAATGCCCAAGTAATCAAATGAGAGCACAATAAGAAAATCATTCTCTAACAGCTTAACGATTTTGGACATGGTTTTTGTCAGCACATTTTCGACTGCAACAACTTTGTTTTCACTTACATAAACCCAGTTGATTGCCTTAAGGTCCTCCAACTCAATCATGGGAACCAACTTAGATGCAAACATTGATCCCAATGGCTTGTTTAACTAATTGGCCGAAAGATTGAACTCAGTGTGAACCTTGGGTTTCTTCTTTATATTTTCCAAATGGATATCGAATGGCTTTAGCTCATCCTGAGTGATGAAGACCTTCCCTAGATGCAATAATATGACTTCTTGGAATAGCGTAGAAGGAATTTCCTTCATTATATGAATCCAGGGTTGACCAAGAATCATATTATAGTTAGTTTCCTGATCTATAAAATAAAATTTAGTCAAAATAGTCTCAGGTCCAAGAGTGAATAGAAGCACTATGATCCCAATGGAGGTTACTTTCAGGTTATCATATCCTCTCAGTGTATTTTGTGTCAAGGAATAGTTCATTTCTCCATAGCCTAACTTTTGCACAAGTGAGAAAGGGAGCATATTAAGAAAAACCTCATCATCTATCATTGCACACTTAACGTAATTATTGTAAATCTAAACCTACAAATATAATGCAAGATCACCTCTTTGTGCCAACTCAGCGTTGATAGGTATCTTTCTAATATCGAAAACAAATCCAACATATCTCTCAGGATGCCCCAGGGGATAAACATCAAATTATATGTGATTGATTTGGGCCTCTAGAGGAGGGGTGACATGGATCAGGTGGCCAAGACCCAATGCTTATAATAAAGTAGATTGATGTGCAAGGGAATTCTATAACAAATCCAAGAATGAAATGTGGAAAAAGGTCTTAGATTTGTGATCAAATTATAGGCCACTACTGGCTTATGAACTATTGGAGTGTCATATGACATTAAGGGGTAAATGGGAAGAGGTTGTGTAGAATAATCACGAGTGTCAGTTGCTGCATTGACTTCTAGTTTGGTTTCTGTTATCCTGTAAAATTGGCAAGGGTAATTTTACGGGTAACCATACCAAAATTTTGTTCTGGTCCCTCGTCAGGGACCCCTCTGCGTTCGGAACGTTGCAAAACCCTTCCCCGGGAAATCTAGTTTTCCGAACTTAGCCATTTTTGGTCTTTTTGGCTTGGGCGCACCTATTGTTTGTGCAACACAGGGTAAATCTGCACCCCCTTCATATCCTTTGGCACACCCTTTGGTGTGTCGACACACGTTTTGGTGCGCCTCACCATGTTACACCTTTCTTGCATGCGCCAAGGCGCATGCACCTTTGTGTCAACAATATTTTTGTTACACCACGATTTGGTGCCCCATGGGCACACGTATTGCCATGTTGACAGCACTTTTGGTGTGCCAAGGGCACACATAACTTCGTGTTAACACACATCTTGGTGCACCACAGGGCGCAAGTTTTGCAATGTCGACAGGTGTTTTGATGTGCCACTTCAAAAAGTGGTTGGCGCATTTATTACGCCTTTGCCTATATATAGGCGCATCCGCCCTGTCATTATCACCAGTCAGAAAACACGTGATTGATCTTTTTCCTCTGCACCTGTCAGCACGCCTGTCGTCCTCGTGTCACATTCGTGGACCCTGTCTCACCTCTCGCATTCTATATATTCCGGGTAAGTGGTCCTCGTTTTTCTCGTGTTTTGGTTTTGCTGTTGTTTGTCTGTTTGAGTGGTAGGATAAAATAGATCTGAGAACCATGAAGCTCCTCCTGCTTCCCTGTTTTTCCCTCCCAAAGCTGTTCCCATCCTTTTTCCAGATCTGCTGGTTAGGATAACTTTGCCCTGAAAGCAAAATCCAAAGTCTCCTTTCGCCCCCCCCTTCACCACTTGAAGCAATGTGAAGTAAGCCTAAAAATTGTGATCTATCAAAGAAGGAAGAATCGTTTTCCAAAAAACTATGTTTTCCCTTGGCGCACACGTAACCCTTGTAACAAGAAGCATAGTCGTGGCTATGGCGCACCGGCTTTAATCGTAGCACATGAGGTCTCTGCGCTTTGTGAAAACTAGTCTCCATATGGATGCAGGCGCTTTTCTTATCGCTGCAACAAAAATGTCATATGCTACATGTAATAAATCTGCACCCTTGGGCGCACCCAACTCCCATGTCGCATATAAAAAACCTGTGCCATAGGCACACCCTGCACCCATGCAACACTGACATTACTTGCGCCGAGTGTAAAATTGTGTTCAAAGGCGCATGCACATCCCCTATTACACCAACATCATGTCATGCAGACCTCCCATGCGCCATGCCAAGTTCCCCTTTTTTGCACCAGAAGTCTATGTTACACATGCTAAACTTGCACACCTTTGGTGCACCAAATCCCCATGTAACATGAAAAATATATGCGCCTATGGCACATCCTATCCCCGTGCAACATGAAAAATCCATGCGCCTGGTATAAAACGCACATAAGTGGCGCAGGCGCACTTCCGATTGCAACAACAAAATGCAGCCTACAGTATCCATGCGCCTTGCACCCTTTGGCACTGATTTGTCCCTTGTAACACCATTTTTCTGTGCGCCACGCTATTTAGCCCTGCAGCCTGCAGTATCCATGCGCCCTGCGCCTTGATGCCTTAAAATTGCTAACTCTTCCTTCTGTCAATACTTTAATGGGAGATCAATCAGCTAACATGACTCTCCTGCGTTGGGTTTCGCTTCTTCTTCTTGCAGATCAACAACTAAGTTCAGAACTACATATGTCTACATCAAGCAAGAGACCTACCAAGTCTAAGGGCAAAGCCAAGCTTACAGAGGAAGAAATGAAGTACAAATATCAGAGGGTCAGGATGCCTGAATCCCAGGCAGAGTGTGACCTGGACATAAGAGACTCAGAACTTGGTCATATTGATATGGAAGACTTCTGGGCCAGAACCAGAAGGGTCACAGGAAGTCCGTGGATGGACAAACTGGTAGGCAGTGGCCTGCATTTTGCTGGAGGGATCCCGGTCAGTGCTGTGAACAACGAGTTCATGATGGTAGTACCACGCTGCTACAACAAAGACACAAGGTGTGTCCAGAATGAGAAAGGCGAGGTCGTGATCAACCTCACTGCCCGACACTTCGAAATAATGCTTGGCATTCCTCACCACCGGCACTTTGTGGCCGTCAGCCAAGAAGATTGCACCAAGGCTTGGGAAGATAATGAAGATCAGTGTATGCAATTAATGAATGAGGTATACCTGAAAAACAAGAAGGTGGTGACCAGATGGCCACAAGTCATTCATCGTAGCGATTTCTTAGAGGAACTCAGTGATACCATCACGTTCCTGAGCAGAGTATTTGGGCTTCCTGATGCCCACTACTTTCATAAATGGATGCTTAGATACCTGGAGACAATGAACAAGAATGTGCCAGATCAACGCTTCAAGTGGGCAGAGATCATAAGCAACACTATATCTGAGTAGCTCTAACAACTAATGGGGAGGTTCTATATGAACTCCTACGTAGTTTATGCTGTGGCCTTGGAAAGAGATTATCTAGCGTTGATGTGGTGCGGGGTTTGGTCCCAGGTAAAAATATATGAATACTATCTAGAGCTGAAGCTGGAGAACAGTATTCCTCAGTTTACAAAGATTAACGATGCCTTCTTCTACGACATCGTCTACCTTTTGAGGCCAAACATGACTCATGGTCGTACGACCAAGAGCATTGTTGCAGCAACAGAGAAATGGGGGGCCTTGTTCACTCAATTCCCCACCTTCACTTATCTAAGGGCAGCCAACTTCTTGGGGGAACCAACCAAATTGCCAAGATATGCCGGCCCCAAGCTGATCCTATTGGAGCTGTCAAGACAACTCATAACCTATCACGAGAAGTGCTTGAAGAGAAAGAAGGGTGGAACTCCTTTCCCCCTCACAGTGGGCAGGTACACTTGTCTCTCTCACCACAAAGCACGGGAGATGTTTGCAGAGCTGGAGCTGCTAAACCTAAAGCACAACTTCCCGCAAGGCCCACTTTCGACCCAAGGAATTGTCTGCCCAGGGCCAAACTCGATCCGATCCACATTCCACAGATCGAGGATATTTATATCGACCTGTATCATGAGGTCGAGCTCAGAAGGAAAGACCATTCCCACTTAGCCTTGGCTGAAATCATCCAGTACGGTGTAGCCATCGTCCCAAAAGGTTATCAAACTACTGATCAAGAAGTTGATCAGGTATATCTTGACACGGGTGGGGATGACTGGCCGTTCGCTGTCATTGACAGAACCAAAGCTCCTCAGACGATAGAAGAAAGGGTCAAAGAAACTCTGCAGAGAACAGAGCACTGGTGTAGGATGAATGGTCTCATCTACCTCGGAGTTGATTTCACCACATCTCCATTGGGCAATGCACCTTCCAGACCAAAACATCTGCCAAAGAGCAAAGGTAAAGACAAGGAGGGCGAGTCCAGCTCTGCCCAAGAAAAGACTCCTGAGAGTCCCCCTTCCGCCGCACAAGAACAAGTTATAACTCTAGCTTCTCCAGAGAAAGAAGCGGCCGAGGATGTTCCGATGGGCACATCCACTCAGGATGTTGCCACTACTGCAACTATTGAGGTCCCTTCTATCTCTTCTCCCTCTCCTCCTTCCCCTCCTCGAGTGACCCAAGCGACCATTCCTTTGGTCGTATCCTCTCCCCCGTCTTCTGCTGTTCCACCTTCCTCATCGTCCATCTTCTCTTCTCTCGCGGAGCTGTCCCCCACCATTTCTTCCCTCATCTCTCAGCTCCCTTCCATTCCCATGTCTACCTCCCCTGCAGTATCTCTTCCTCCCGTGAGCACTTCCTCGGCCTCCCTCTCAATGCCGCCTCCAAGTGTCTCCACGCATTTTCCTTCTACTACTGCAGCTGCTCCCTTTTCTATTTCCGGCCCCTCTCCCATAAGTCCAGCATGGATCTCTCAGCACCTGAGCCAAAAAAAGAGGAAAGTTCCCATCGCACCGATGGACTTCTCCGTCATCCCATCAAAGGGGACCAAGAAGCAAAAGCCTTTAACCCGCTTCTCTCAGAGTGCGTCAGGAGAGAGAGTAATGGAGATAGCTTACCCCAATCCTTTAAAGGATAAAAAGGATCTGTCTTCAACAGATTATACAGTGACCCAAGTCACAATGGGGACATCTTCAGAAAGCCTTCAAGGAGAGGCCCTATCTGCAGTTGACGCCCTTTGCAAGAAGCTCCAGGAAGCAAAGGAGGAAAAGAGGCTGTTAAAGGAACAAAATAAACATCTCCTCCATGCCTTGCAGAAGATGGGCTGTGCACCTCCTATGATTGCCGTCGAAACTCCTGAGCCTCTGAGCCAGGACAAGATTAATGAATACGCCAAAATCGGCGAGCAGGGTATGGCAGTTTCCGCCTGGAGGAGCCAAATCCTCAAAGAAAGTGAGGGAGTGATCGCCAAGTTCACTGGATTATATCAGAATATCAATCAGGCGAACAAAGAGCTCCAGGCGATAGCAGGACCCATCTCCGAAGAGCTGGACCATGCCAGGATGCAGCATGAGACCTTTCAGAAAATGCTCGACTGTTCAGTCGAAGATCTGGTCAAGTTTGACGTCTTTGGACACCCCAGAGCCCTCAACAAAATCCTTTCTACTCTGGATTACTGGGTCGATCAACTGGAGTTTGTCCTGGAGAAGATCGACAAAATCAAGGAGGAAGCCCTGGATGCAATGCATCAAATGGAGCAAATTGTCCTGAGAATGTCTCCGGGCTTGCTCACTCCTTCTTTTGCCTTAAGAAAGGTAGAGGAAACTATTCGGATCTTCAAGGAGATCATTTCACAAGGGCTAGGACTAGAGGTCACTTTCGACGCTGAATCCATCAATAACCTGCTGGCTTGTCGTGACTTCATTGGGTACCTGATAGACGCGGAAAATGAATATTCCAAACTCCCAGAAAAGCTCACAGATGAGCGGGAGACTTGCGAAGCTATCAGTGATCGACACAAGGATCCTTCCCAGGATCAACTTCAACCCATGATCACCAAGTTCATGGAATACCGTGCCCAGTTCCACATCTCGTCACCTGAGCAGCAGCAAAAGCAGGATACCCCCTTTCAGCCGCGGGACGATGATGAATAATCTCTTTCTTCCCGACCTTCTCCTTGTAAATATCTAAAGTATGTTGACATAAATGATGACATCATCCATGTTGCACCATGGGATGATGTCATCCACAAAGTTGTCAAAAGTCAACAAATAACTTTGAGATATTTTGTAAGATATTTTTGTAATTAAGTGGTTGGTTCGTTTTTGCCTTCTCTTCTTCTCTTCTTCTATAAATACTTGAATACTTGTTATATTCAAGTGTGGATATTTTTCAGATAAGAAATAGGAGTAGGAAGAAAAGATTTTGAACTTTTTGTAACAGAAACGAATATTAATACAATATTTAGACTTTGTGCTGAATACATGTGTTTTACATCAGACCTTTCTTATGTTAGATCTGTGTGATCGTTCTGTTGAATCTACTTCTACTTTGTTGTCATTTATTCATCAGTATTGCTTTATTTGTCTATGCAAAGTAGGTTCGGCTCTGTATACTACCAACCCAAATCATAGACCTTCTGACCTTTCTGCTTTGGAATTCATTTCTTTTCTCCCTTCAGATCTTTCCTATCTCCCCACTCCGTTTCTTTCCCTTCTTTTACAGTTGGAAATACCTCTACTGGGATGAGATCCCAACCCCTGAAGGCAGAATATTGTGAGACTTGCACAAGATTCCTACTGGTAGAATAACAATAAACCAGTTTCGCTTTGCTGACTCAAAGAGGGGCTATGCCCTGCACACTGTTGGCTCATCTGTCCATAGATCTGTGCACGCAACAAATTTTCAAACCAACAGTTTTTAACTCAACTAGGCCTACAATCTTAGGATGTTTTCAATTGTCCAAAGGAGGAACTACTCGAGAATTTGTAGACATAGAGGCCTCTTGGTTATTGTTCCCTATGGGAGTCCCCTTGTTGGTACCATGAGGGTTAAGCTTTACATTATTAGGACATGTTGGGAAGGGGTCTTTGTAGATACCAAGAGTAGCATTCTGTGGAGCAACATGCCCCATGTGAGTATTTTGTGTAGGTTCCATGGGATTAGTCAAGAACATCTCAACAAAGAGTTGTCTCTGGTCTTCCAGAAGCCATTGTATGAACTTGTTGCAATCATGACACATCTGAGCATCATGTCCTATAACCCTATGGAAACCACAATACAAATTGGGATCGTAATCACGAGGTATTTGGTTTTGATTTTTCTGTGGCCCATAGTTCATGTTGTTGGTTGTTATAGTTAAAGTTTGGAGGCCTCTGGCCTTGGATATGATATTGGTTCAGAAATTGGTTCAAATATTGGCTTGGGTATTAAAATGGGCCATGGGTTTGAACCTACTGAGGTGGAAGAGGATGGCGACTAAAGTAACTACATTAATAGAAGGAGTGAAGTTGTTACTCATTTGATTGTCAGCATTTGAACTATTATTACCATTATTTGTGTTACTTATGCTAACGACATTTGGATTTCTAGATTGATTGGTTACACTATCCATCGTAGTGCCACGGTTCTTATTGAGGACCTTGGGTCCCTGATTGTTATTTTTTGAACTGTTTGGGTAATTTGAATTACCTTGTAAGGGAGTGACTAGTTTCCCATTTGGACCGTAAGTCTTTCGTCCTCTATCAATCATTGTTTGGTCGATGCCGAGAGCACCCTCTAAGACCTCATAGCTCCTAAGAGGAAAATTTTTCACCTCCTCCTTAGTTTATTGATTGAGGGAGTGGAGGAACAGGTTGCGAATCTCTGTTTGCTCAATGTTGGGAACACTAGCTGAGGAGTAGAGGACTTTTCGCCACCTCTGGATAAAGTGGGCAGTGGATTCATTATGCTCTTGATTCATGTGAAGGAGTTCTCTAATTCTTGTTTTAAAGATATTGTTCATATTGAAATGCTTTATAAACTCTAAAACAAGTTTCTTAAATGAATGAATTTAGGCTTTTAGTATTCTATAGTACTGATCGAGAGTAACCCCTTTAAGGGTCTTGGGGAATATCTTAGCTACAACTGCATCCCATGGGAGTAACTCTCTAATGGTAGTTGCATACTCTTTGATGTGAGCATTCCAATCCTCCTCCCCTTTGAATTTTGGAAGATCTGGAAAAGGTCACGGGAGCATTACACCCATATGGTAAAGTCAAGGGGCTCCTTAAGATATTCATAATACGTGCCCACTGCATAAGACTCAACCATGGACAAACCTTAAGGGGCAGGTGGAGTTGGAACATGAGGTTGATAAGAAGTAGTGAAAGCATTTGCAGGGGCATACAAAATCCCCTGATCTTGAGTATACAACCCAGGAAAAGAAAACATGTCCCCTTACGTTGATTTGGAATACATGTGAAGGTATGGGGGAACATTGTTTTGATATGGATTGGTTAGAACAAAACTAGGGAACGTCACATTGCCGGTTGGAATGGCATTTGAGAGCACACTTTCATTTGGCCCTTGTGGTTGGTATCTGTATGAAGAATGAGTGGGCATACCTAGTGTGCATGACCCAGTAATGAGGTCTCTAGGGCTAAGAAAACCCATGTAGACCGGAGAAAGTAATGGTGTAGAGGGAATATAGCTATAATTTTGAATGTGGTGGGGGAATTTACCTTGCCCTACAAATGGTGTAGAAGAAGAAGGTTTTGGGCAGTTGTAGTTCTGTCGACACTAAAATTTTCCTCCGTAATTTCTATTTCATTAATGTATGTATTAGGAATAATATGTTGTTAAGTGTAATTAGTAGTAGCGTCTGATAGAAGATAACGACGCCGTCAGTATGGTGCCGCCAATAATGTAGAGTATGGTAACAGTCAAAGTACAATAGGAATGTTGTAAAAAGTAAATATTTGTCGTAAGTGGTCCGGTAATGTTAAAATGTCAAAGTTGGGATAAGTAGAGAAGTAGGGTCTACATGATTAGGAATTAGAAATATTATATTGGTAATAAGGACAAGGAGTGAGGTCATAAATATTTTGTGTATTTTATTTGTAAAAAGTCTAAAAATGTGGAACCCATGTGAAATGATAAGGTTTATCTTATCTTAAAAGATAATCTTACATGTACAGATAAGAGTTAAGGTATGGAATATGATTCGTCAGAGTGGATTTCTTATCCTATCTTAGAGATAAGATGGATAAGCCTAGAAGTTCTATAAATAAAGAGGCCACCCCCCTCATTTAGCATAGAAGGAAGTAGTGAGAAATATTGTATGAGTAAGTGTGTAAAGGAAGCCATCAGTTTAAAGGTGTGTTGAAGAAGCCATTAAGAGGTGTAATTGTGAAGTTTCTCCCATAGTATTGGTGGAAGGCAAGTGAAGTCAATAACACTTGAAGTACCTCATGGGTGAGATTGTAACAATTTCATGCTAATATTATAATTTACTCTGATATTTCAGATTTATCATCATTCCTTTTTATCATAGTCTATGGTATTTTTGTGTTATGTTTGTTGTTGTATTTCCAGATTACATCCACCAAACTAAAGGCTATGCATTAGTAAATAATCATAGCACGAGGAGTTCCTGGTGAAGAATTATCATAGTGACAGATTGGTAATGACATTTTGGTTCCATTGCCGGGACCATTCCTCGTTAGTGGATTGTCTGGAGAGATATTCCCACTTAGTCAAAAATCAATTGGAGGATAACCTTGTTTTTACTGTGCATAGTACTTACCATAGTAAAGTCATTTTTACTGTGAATAGTATTTACCATAGTAAAGTTACTTTTTACCGTGAATAGTATTTACCGCAGTAACTTCACTTTTTACTGTGAATAGTGTTTACCACAGTAAAGTCAGTTTTTACCGCAGTAAGTCAAGTTTTACCATAGTTTATCGTGGTCATTTCTATTTTCTATTATAGTGATTTTAATTATTGGTGCACATAAGTCTTGTTGATTGTACTTTTGGGTTGGTATTTCACTGTGGTTACTTTTGAAAATGGGGAAGATTCCTGTTTTTTCAGCCCAATCTAATGAAGATGCTTCCTCTTTAATTCAAGAGTTTAAACGATCTTGTATTTATAATGGCCTTATAAGAAGGGAACAATGGACTAAATTTTTTCCTACCTTTTTGGATGGTTCAGCCCTTAGGTGGTTTGAAACACTAGGTGATAATGTAAAAAACTCATGGGATTTATTAACTGAAAGTTTTCTTGAAGAATTTGGTGAACAACAGAGATATGCAGATCTCATGATCGATATCACAAAGCTAACCCAAGGAGAGAAGGAGAAGATAAGGGATTATCATGCTCGTGTTCTAGAGCTAAGGAGAAAGCTCGACGCCCATATCCGGAAGGAAGGATTAGCGGATGGGTTGATGAATGGCGTGGATAATCTCCTATGTAAGCACTTCATTCTTGGGATGAAGCCAGAGATCAGACAACAAGTGAAGTATGACCACCTAGCTACCATTGAACAAGCAAAGGAGATTGTAAGAAGGCAAGAAGAAAGTATGGAAGAGGAGCCAAAAGAAATTGTTGCTAAAGTAGAGCCTACACCAGCACCTTTGCTCCATAATCCACAACCACTCTTGGTGAGCACAAATCTTTCTCCTAGTACATCTACAGAGTATGAAGATCTGCTAAAAAAGATGGGTCAGTTAACTATTAATCTTCTTTAAGGAAAAGAATTTAGTTCTCAAGGAGGAGATAGAGGTCCAAAAAGAAATATTTCTGAAGTTGTATGTTATGGTTGTTATAAAAAGGGTCATTATAAGTATAATTTTCCAGATAGAGCTTCTACATCTGGTAAAGGAGATAATGATAAAGGAAAAGTACTTGTGAATTCTTTTGATGTAGTAGATAAGAGCAGAAATAATGAAGTAGATGTGTTTGTAACAAAAAGAAAGAAAGAAAAAGATAATCAAGATGGAAATGATCCTAAGAAGATGAAAGGAGAAACTAGTAAGAAACATAGGAGAAGAAAGTTGGGTGTGCAGGATTTTCTGATTTCACAGGGGCAAGGACCATACTCCATCTTGGAAGATCTGTCCAAAAGGCCTGCAAATATTACATATGGTCAACTCTTGGCTATGTCTTCTGAGAAGAGGCGGGAGCTGTGAAGTGGACTCAATGCTCGACGAAGGAAGGAGGTTGAGGTCCCTATTTTGGAGGCAGAGGCAGATCCCTATACTCCACAAGCTGAGGTATTATGTAATGGTATTTCAATTCATGATGTCTTAGTTGATGGAGGTGCTGCAATTAATGTAATGACTGAGTCTGTAATGAATATGTTGGGTTTAAAAATTGATCGCCCTTCAACACTTATGTTAAGGTCATTAAATAAGGGAAAAACTAAACCAGAAGGTGTAGTTTCAAATGTGGCAATATCTGTTATGGGTGTTGTATGGGTGGTAGACTTTTAGGTGATGAAAAATGGTACTGTTGCGTACCCAATGTTGTTGGGAAGACCATGGCTAGGGAGAGTTCATGTAAGAAACTACTAGAATGAAGGCTTCATGACACTTGAACGTGGTAGAGAGAGGGTGAAGATAAATGTGATCCCTCGACATCATAAGGTAGAATCTGTGGATTCAAGTGATGAAACTAATGATTGGACATCCTCTGATTACTCTAGTACCAGTGAAGTGGACACTGAAGATGAAGAAAGTGAGGTTGATGTTTCAGTCATGGATATCCTTCCAGTCACACCGACTCATGACCCCATAAAATTATCTGAAGAAGAAGTTGATGATCGTCTCCAACAAATAAATATTGGTGATGCTATGATGGAGAGTGAGAAGGAATCCTACCTCCAGCTCTTTCGAAGGTACATACACATATTCACTTTTGATTACAAGGAACTCCGTCAAGTAAGTTGGGTAGAACATTCTATTGAGCTGGTAGATGGTGCTAAGCCTATAAAGAAAATGCCATATAGAATGAATCCTAATTTTTCCAAGACTGTAAAACAAGAAATAGATAAGTTGCTTGATGCAGGATTCATATTTACTGTGGAGAATTTAGAATGGGTTTCTCCCATTATGATCTCAATAAAAAAGAATGGGAAGCTACACATTTGTGTTGATTACAGGAAGCTCAATAAGGCAACAAAGAAGGATCATTACCTTCTTCCATTCTTAGATCAGATCTTGGACGAAGTAGCTAGCTAGGAGTGTTATAGTTTTGCTGATGGATATAGCAGATACAACCAAGTCCGTATAGCGGAGAAAGATCAGCTGAAGACCATGTTCACCACTCCTTGGGGAACGTTTGCTTATAGAGTTATGTCTTTTAGGTTGTGTAATGATCCAGCAACATTCCAGTGTTTGATGAATAGGGTATTCGAACCCTACATTGGGAACTTCACCAGAGTATTTATGGATGATTTTTGCATCTATGGGAGCAAGTTGGACCACCTGCAATAGATGGAGATGGCATTTCAAAGGTTAGATGAAGCACAAGCCTCACTAAACCCTACAAAGTGTGTCTTTGGATGTTCTAAAGGCATTTTGTTAGGGCATGTTGTATCCAGAGATGGTATTGGTACTGATCCTGATAAAGTTTAAAAAATCAAAGATTTACCATTTCCTATGAATAGAAGTAAGTTGAGATCATTTTTAGGCCATGTGGGTTACTATAGAAGGTTCATCAAGAATTTCTCAAAGATTGCACAGCCACTAACCCAGTTCTTGAAGAAGGATGTTACTTATGAACCAGGAAATAAGGCGCATGAAGCTTTTGGATAACTGAAGGAAGCCCTGGTGTCTTCACCTGTTTTAAAGAATCCAGATTGGAGCAAGCCATTCATTGTGTACACTGATGCCTTAGATGCAGCACTAGGAAGTCCTTTGAGCCAAAAGGATGAAAATGGGAATGAACATCCAATTTACTTTGGGAGCAAACAAATGAGCAGTGCTGAGGTAAATTATACTGTAACTGAAAAAGAGGCTCTAGCTATCATTTTTGTTGTAAAGAAGTTTAGAAATTACTTGCTAGGGCAGAAATTTATAGTTATAACAGATCATCAGGCTCTAAAATATATTGTCAATAAGCCTAACCCATCAGGGAGGATAGCAAGATGGATAATTTTGCTACAAGAATTTGAATTTGATATTATAGATAGGCCAGGAAAGAAGCATGTCAATGCAGATGCACTCTCTCGAGCCTATGATGGTTTAGGATCATCTTGTGATGATGATGATTTTCCCGATGCAACATTGTTATCCCTTGACACAATCCCTAGTGAATACATAGATATTTAGAATTATCTGAATGAATTCAAGTTTCTTGATAGTGCCAATGCAAAGACTAAGAGAAAGATTACTCAAGCCAGTCGTCCATATTCTATTTTGCATGGAGTATTATTTCGAATAGGACCTGATGGACAGTACAAGAGGGTAGTTGGACATGATCAAGGGAAGGAATTGCTAGAAGAATTCCACAATGGTACATGTGGAGGGCACTTCTCTGGACAACTTATAACAAGAAGGATCTTGGATGCAGGTTATCACTGGCCCACTCTTTTTAAAGATTGTTATAATTATTGTAAGACATGTGATATTTGTCAAACACATGGTAACCGTAAGACTTCATCAGCTCCATTATGTCCTATTCTTCCACTTGGTCCCTTTGAAAAGTGGGGAATAGACATTGTAGGTCCACTTCCAACTACCTCACGCCAAAATAAGTATATTATAGTTTCCACAGATTATTTAACCAAGTGGGTTGAAGCTAGGCCTTTGAAAACAGCTTCCATGGATGAAGTGACAAGGTTCATGTATGAACGCATTGTCACCAGATTTGGTTGCCCATTAGAAATTGTAACAGATCAAGGAAGCCACTTTCATTTAATGAGGTGGTAGAATCCCTAGTCAATAAGTTTTCTATTAAGCACAGGAAGGGTAACAACATAAAAGCCAAGCACAAATGGACAGGTGGAATGATTTTTTTTTTGTGTTGTGTCAAATTCTAGCAAAAGATGCTAGCCTTGCTGGTACATAAATGGGATAAAAGGATTCATGCAGCATTGCGGGCATATAGGGCAACATCAAAAGTCAACAACAGGATACACCCCATTTCAGTTTGGCCTATGGCATTGATCCAATTCTTCCTATTGAGTTTGATATTCGCACTGTGAGAGTTATGAAAAATGAAAGGATGGATGAAAGTGATTCAGTAAAAGAAAGGTTGGTACATCTTCATTTGCTGGAAGAAATGAGAGAACTAGCAAAGGATACAAGCCATAAGAAGAAAATGAAGCAGAAAGAATACTTTGATCAAAAGATCCGTTGGTCTCCATTTCATGTGAATGACTTGGTTCTAGTATATGATTCCAGATACAAAAAAAGAAGATAGAGAAAATTTCTTCTAAAATGGATGGGGCCCCTACAAAATAGCAGCTATGCATGAAAATGGTACATACCGACTGGAGGAATTGGATGGCACTCTCATTACGAAATGGGTCAACCACGACAAGTTGAAGATTTTCCAAGCACCAGAATAGTCTACTCCGAGGACGGAGTAGAAGCTAGGAAGGGGGAAGATGTCGACACTAAAATTTTCCTCTGTAATTTCTATTTCATTAATGTATGTATTAGGAATAATATGTTGTTAAGTGTAATTAGTAGTAGTGTCTGATAGAAGATAATGGCGCCGTCAGTACGGTGCCGCCAATAATGTAGAGTACGGTAACAGTCAAAGTACAATAGGAATGTTGTAAAAAGTAAATATTTGTCGTAAGTGGTCCGGTAATGTTAAAATGTCAAAGTTGGGATAAGTAGAGAAGTAGGGTCTACATGATTAGGAATTAGAAATATTATATTGGTAATAAGGACAAGGAGTGAGGTCATAAATATTTTGTGTATTTTATTTGTAAAAAGTCTAAAAATGTGGAACCCATGTGAAATGATAAGGTTTATCTTATCTTAAAAGATAAGCTTACATGTATAGATAAGAGTTAAGGTATGGAATATGATTCGTCAGAGTGGATTTCTTATCCTATCTTAAAGATAAGATGGATAAGTCTAGAAGTTCTATAAATAAAGAGGCCACCCCCCTCATTAGCATAGAAGGAAGTAGTAAGAAATATTGTATGAGTAAGTGTGTAAAGGAAGCCATCAGTTTAAAGGTGTGTTGAAGAAGCCATTAAGAAGTGTAATTGTGAAGTTTCTCCCATAGTATTGGTGGAAGGCAAGTGAAGTCAATAACACTTGAAGTACCTCATGGGTGAGATTGTAACAATTTCATGCTAATATTATAATTTACTCTGATATTTCAGATTTATCATCATTCCTTTTTATCATAGTCTATGGTATTTTTGTGTTATGTTTGTTGTTGTGTTTCCAGATTACATCCACCAAACTAAAGGCTATGCATTAGTAAATAATCATAGCACGAGGAGTTCCCGGTGAAGAATTATCATAGTGCCGGATTGGTAATGACAGTTCCCTAACTATATCCACCAACGTTGAAATCACATCACCTGATGAGGGTGTTGCATTTTTCTTAGGTGCGTGTTGAGCGTTATTGGGTGCAAAGGTGTATAATATCTTACTGTGAATTGATCCTTCGTAGACCACCCCTATTTAGGCATATTTTCTATTATAGGAGGGGTGGCAACGTTGTTCTTAAGAAGAACATCAATATACCCTTGCATTGTATCTAAGGACTGATCTATAATGTTAAGACACTTACCACTTTAGGTGAGACATGATAGGAATTCATCGTTTGGTGAAAGGTAGGAAGAAAAGGAAGCAAACTACATGTTGATTTGAGGTCTAGATAAAATGTGTAGGTAAGACCCCTGTTCTCCTATGAACGTCATATTGTTAGAGTTAGATAACTCTTGTTGTGGGCTATAATTCAGTTGATCAATCTCCTCAATCTTAATTGATGAGTTTATGTTGAAACCTTGAGGTGGAGTGTGAGTGGAAGGAAAATTCGGTGAGTAATTATTAACCCACCATGACAGTGAGGGTGAATATTACATACCCATTTGGTAATAATAAGCTTCGAGGCCCAAAATGGGCCTGCTGTATTCTTGACTCGACATATTCTGGGGGTGTATAAACACCCGTAGACTAATGGGAGAGGAGAAGGATGGATGAAAAAAAAGAAAGAAAAGAATAAATGAAAAGGAACTAGTCCTTCACATCGTGTTCACTAATTTTATATGTTCAAGAATCAACCCACGACTCTAGGATGCACTCAAGCTCCCCAGGTTGTACTAGGACAACCAATATGAGATGGAAAGATGGATATGTGATAGCTAAATAAGATCAATAGGCAGAATATGCAAGACTAGGAGAAATGGATAGAAGGTAGATAAAGGAAAACATATGTCTTCTATAGGCACAATGGATATTTACTCGTTTAAGGAAATGAAATCATATCTTACCTGTTTGGGTGAGACGGAGCGGTCGAGGAGAATGGCTACACAGAGGTTTCAATCAATGTCAATATCACTGAATAGACCTCGAATGAGTTATGGAATATGTGGGAATTGTCCTGTTTCTCTCACGTAAAAGTATCCAGACAAGGTCATAGAAGTGTGAGAAGAGACATGCGAAAAGGACAAATCTATGAATGGTGAAGTCTAATCTCGACCAGGATAATTATGCTAGATTTAATTAGCATTATACAATTCATTGTTCAAGGATATCGATTGTGAGATGATACTGGGTGGAACTGGTGTGGTTTGGAATACTGGTTGTCTAAGACCCTGATCAGTATCTATCAACTATGTTGCAATATTGGGTATTGACACTCTTGGATCACACACTCTTCGCCTAGGTGTCTTCACCCTTGGATGGTCATGTGGATGTGAAAATTATTATTCTAAGGAAATGAATAAACACACAAAGAATCCACAAGAGCCAAGGTCAATATTTGGGTAACCTAGGTCTGCTAAGGATACGTAGGGAGTTGTGTTAATTTCTGGATAATTAGGCTATATGTTCCTAAATTAAAAAAGGAATGCAAACAATTTAAATCAAACCAAATTGATTACTCTCCTTGGATATAATTAAATCTACGCTAAACTAATTAATATAACAAAAGGAAATTAATTAATTGAAACGATGAAGTAAATCTAATCTATTTGTTTTTGTATTTTTCAATGATTTTTGGAAGAAAGGAAATAAGACAAATAAAAGAAACTAAGTAATTTAAATCTAATTTTTTTTGGAGATTTTTTGTTTTCTAGAATTAAACAGAAGAAATCTACATAGATAGTACAACTTCTTCTAATAAAATGAAAATTGCTTCTACTCTAAAACAAACTAAACTAAACATTGAAATAGTCGGATGTGGCTATTTCTCTATTACAAAATGGATTTAATATAATCTAATTAAAATAAATATTTTCCTAATTTGTAATTTTGGATATTACTTCCTCTGGTTCTACCTCATAATCATAGGAAGATTGAAAAGCTTCTCTGAAGCTTTTTTTCCCTCGAAGCTTCCATGGTAAAACAATCGTATCTATAGAAGCTTTCTAAATGTAAATAAATGAAAACTACTGCACACACAAATAAAATTCTTCAAACTAACTTCCCGTGAAAATCCACAGAGATAGGCAAGGAGTCTACTTTCAATAGAAGATTTTTTTGTGTGCCAATAAAATCTAAATAATGAATGTATGAAATCTACATGTAAATTAATTGTGAATAATTAACAAACTCTGTGCACAAAAACTTCCTCCGAATTCCTCCCAAGAAAATACACAAGGATGAGATGATAATAAATCCTCAATGGAAGTTTCTTATAGGAAAATGAAAAACTACAGTAAATTTTATTTCCTTAAAACAAATGTATTCTAATAGACCATGATTTAAAATCTATCTAAATCAAGAAAACTTCTAGGAATATAATAACGCCTCCAACTTGGAAATGTAGTGCAAAGACAATTCCAATGTTGATTATGCATTGTGGTCCCCTCATCTTCTTTTCTAATGAGATATCCAAGAGTTTCTAGAGAACTGTGTTGGCAGTGTGCAAAAGAAATGAAGGAGTGCTGGAGCTAGCTAGTTTGCAAACATTCTGGTAGCAATGCAAAAAAGAGAATAACAAGGAAAATGAACCGATGTTGGCTTGTGTATTTTTTTTTGTTAGGACTTTTAGGTGATGAAAAATGGTACTGTTGCGTACCCAATGTTTGTTGGAAGACCATGGCTAGGGAGAGTGTCATGTAAGAAACTACTAGAATGAAGGCTTCATGACACTTGAACGTGGTAGAGAGAGGGTGAAGATAAACGTGATCCCTCGACATCATAAGGTAGAATCTGTGGATTCAAGTGATGAAACTAATGATTGGACATCCTCTGATTACTCTAGTACCAGTGAAGTGGACACTGAAGAGGAAGAAAGTGAGGTTGATGTTTCAGTCATGGATATCCTTCCAGTCACACCGACTCATGAACCCCATAAAATTATCTGAAGAAGAAGTTGATGATCGTCTCCAACAAATAAATATTGGTGATGCTGTGATGGAGAGTGAGAAGGAATCCTACCTCCAGCTCTTTCGAAGGTACATACACATATTCACTTTTGATTACAAAGAAATCCGTCAAGTAAGTTGGGTAGAACATTCTATTGAGCTGGTAGATGGTGCTAAGCCTATAAAGAAATGCCATATAGAATGAATCCTAATTTTTCCAAGACTGTAAAACAAGAAATAGATAAGTTGCTTGATGCAGGATTCATATTTACTGTGGAGAATTTAGAATGGGTTTCTCCCATTATGATCTCAATAAAAAAGAATGGGAAGCTACACATTTGTGTTGATTACAGGAAGCTCAATAAGGCAACAAAGAAGGATCATTACCTTCTTCCATTCTTAGATCAGATCTTGGACGAAGTAGCTGGCTAGGAGTGTTATAGTTTTGCTGATGGATATAGCAGATACAACCAAGTCCGTATAGCGGAGAAAGATCAGCTGAAGACCATGTTCACCACTCCTTGGGGAACGTTTGATTATAGAGTTATGCCTTTTAGGTTGTGTAATGCTCCAGCAACATTCCAGTGTTTGATGAATAGGGTATTCGAACCCTACATTGGGAACTTCACCAGAGTATTTATGGATGATTTTTGCATCTATGGGAGCAAGATGGACACCTGCACCAGATGGAGATGGCATTTCAAAGGTTAGATGAAGCACAAGCCTCACTAAAACCCCTACAAAGTGTGTCTTTGGATGTTCTTAAAGGCATTTTGTTAGGGCATGTTGTATCCAGAGATGGTATTGGTACTGATCCTGATAAAGTTTAAAAAATCAAAGATTTACCATTTCCTATGAATAGAAGTAAGTTGAGATCATTTTTAGGCCATGTGGGTTACTATAGAAGGTTCATCAAGAATTTCTCAAAGATTGCACAACCACTAACCCAGTTCTTGAAGAAGGATGTTACTTATGAACCAGGAAATAAGGCGCATGAAGCTTTTGGATAACTGAACGGAAGCCCTGGTGTCTTCACCTGTTTTAAAGAATCCAGATTGGAGCAAGCCATTCATTGTGTACACTGATGCCTTAGATGCAACACTAGGAAGTACTTTGAGCCAAAAGGATGAAAATGGGAATGAACATCCAATTTACTTTGGGAGCAAACAAATGAGCAGTGCTGAGGTAAATTATACTGTAACTGAAAAAGAGGCTCTAGCTATCATTTTGTTGTAAAGAAGTTTAGAAATTACTTGCTAGGGCAGAAATTTATAGTTATAACAGATCATCAGGCTCTAAAATATATTGTCAATAAGCCTAACCCATCAGGGAGGATAGCAAGATGGATAATTTTGCTACAAGAATTTGAATTTGATATTATAGATAGGCCAGGAAAGAAGCATGTCAATGCAGATGCACTCTCTCGAGCCTATGATGGTTTAGGATCATCTTATGATGATGATGATTTTCCCGATCCAACATTGTTATCCCTTGACACAATCCCTAGTGAATACATAGATATTTAGAATTATCTGAATGAATTCAAGTTTCTTGATAGTGCCAATGCAAAGACTAGAGAAAGATTACTCAAGCCAGTCGTCCATATTCTATTTTGCATGGAGTATTATTTCGAATAGGACCTGATGGACAGTACAAGAGGGTAGTTGGACATGATCAAGGGAAGGAATTGCTAGAAGAATTCCACAATGGTACATGTGGAGGGCACTTCTCTGGACAACTTATAACAAGAAGGATCTTGGATGCAGGTTATCACTGGCCCACTCTTTTTAAAGATTGTTATAATTATTGTAAGACATGTGATATTTGTCAAACACATGGTAACCGTAAGACTTCATCAGCTCCATTATGTCCTATTCTTCCACTTGGTCCCTTTGAAAAGTGGGGAATAGACATTGTAGGTCCACTTCCAACTACCCTCACGCCAAAATAAGTATATTGTAGTTGCCACAGATTATTTAACCAAGTGGGTTGAAGCTAGGCCATTGAAAACAACTTCCATGGATGAGGTGGTAAGGTTCATTTATGAACGCATTGTCACCAGATTCAGTTGTCCATTAGAAATTGTAACAGATCAAGGAAGCCACTTCATTAATGAGGTGGTAGAAGCCCTAGTCAATAAGTTTTCTATTAAGCACAAGAAGGCAACAACATACAAGCCAAGCACAAATGGATAGGTGGAACGATTTTTTTTTGTGTTGTGTCAAATTCTAGCAAAAGATGCAGCCTTGCAGGTACATAAATAGGATAAAAGGATTCATGCAGCATTGTGGGTATATAGGGCAACATCAAAGTCAGCAACAAAATACTCCCCATTTCAGTTGGCCTATGGCAATTGATCCAGTTCTTTCTATTGAGTTTGATATTCCTACTGTGAGAGTTATGAAAATGAAAGGATGGATGAAAGTGATTCAGTAAAAGAAAGGTTGGTACATCTTCATTTGCTAGAGGAAATGAGGGAAATAACAAAGGATACAAGCCATAAGAAGAAAATGAAGCAGAATGAATACTTTGATCAAAAGATCCGTTGGTCTCCATTTCATGTGAATGACTTGGTTCTAGTATATGATTCCAGATACAAAAAAAGAAGATAGAGAAAATTTCTTCTAAAATGGATGGGGCCCTACAAAATAGCAGCTATGCATGAAAATGGTACATACCGACTGGAGGAATTGGATGGCACTCTCATTACGAAATGGGTCAACCACGACAAGTTGAAGATTTTCCAAGCACCAGAATAGTCTACTCCGAGGACGGAGTAGAAGCTAGGAAGGGGGAAGATGTCGACACTAAAATTTTCCTCTGTAATTTCTATTTCATTAATGTATGTATTAGGAATAATATGTTGTTAAGTGTAATTAGTAGTAGTGTCTGATAGAAGATAATGGCGCCGTCAGTACGGTGCCGCCAATAATGTAGAGTACGGTAACAGTCAAAGTACAATAGGAATGTTGTAAAAAGTAAATATTTGTCGTAAGTGGTCCGGTAATGTTAAAATGTCAAAGTTGGGATAAGTAGAGAAGTAGGGTCTACATGATTAGGAATTAGAAATATTATATTGGTAATAAGGACAAGGAGTGAGGTCATAAATATTTTGTGTATTTTATTTGTAAAAAGTCTAAAAATGTGGAACCCATGTGAAATGATAAGGTTTATCTTATCTTAAAAGATAAGCTTACATGTATAGATAAGAGTTAAGGTATGGAATATGATTCGTCAGAGTGGATTTCTTATCCTATCTTAAAGATAAGATGGATAAGTCTAGAAGTTCTATAAATAAAGAGGCCACCCCCCTCATTTAGCATAGAAGGAAGTAGTAAGAAATATTGTATGAGTAAGTGTGTAAAGGAAGCCATCAGTTTAAAGGTGTGTTGAAGAAGCCATTAAGAAGTGTAATTGTGAAGTTTCTCCCATAGTATTGGTGGAAGGCAAGTGAAGTCAATAACACTTGAAGTACCTCATGGGTGAGATTGTAACAATTTCATGCTAATATTATAATTTACTCTGATATTTCAGATTTATCATCATTCCTTTTTATCATAGTCTATGGTATTTTTGTGTTATGTTTGTTGTTGTGTTTCCAGATTACATCCACCAAACTAAAGGCTATGCATTAGTAAATAATCATAGCACGAGGAGTTCCCGGTGAAGAATTATCATAGTGCCGGATTGGTAATGACAGTTCCCTAACTATATCCACCAACGTTGAAATCACATCACCTGATGAGGGTGTTGCATTTTTCTTAGGTGCGTGTTGAGCGTTATTGGGTTGCAAAGGTGTATAATATCTTACTGTGAATTGATCCTTCGTAGACCACCCCTATTTAGGCATATTTTCTATTATAGGAGGGGTGGCAACGTTGTTCTTAAGAAGAACATCAATATACCCTTGCATTGTATCTAAGGACTGATCTATAATGTTAAGACACTTACCACTTTAGGTGAGACATGATAGGAATTCATCGTTTGGTGAAAGGTAGGAAGAAAAGGAAGCAAACTACATGTTGATTTGAGGTCTAGATAAAATGTGTAGGTAAGACCCCTGTTCTCCTATGAACGTCATATTGTTTAGAGTTAGATAACTCTTGTTGTGGGCTATAATTCAGTTGATCAATCTCCTCAATCTTAATTGATGAGTTTATGTTGAAACCTTGAGGTGGAGTGTGAGTGGAAGGAAAATTCGGTGAGTAATTATTAACCCACCATGACAGTGAGGGTGAATATTACATACCCATTTGGTAATAATAAGCTTCGAGGCCCAAAATGGGCCTGCTGTATTCTTGACTCGACATATTCTGGGGGTGTATAAACACCCGTAGACTAATGGGAGAGGAGAAGGATGGATGAAAAAAAAAGAAAGAAAAGAATAAATGAAAAGGAACTAGTCCTTCACATCGTGTTCACTAATTTTATATGTTCAAGAATCAACCCACGACTCTAGGATGCACTCAAGCTCCCCAGGTTGTACTAGGACAACCAATATGAGATGGAAAGATGGATATGTGATAGCTAAATAAGATCAATAGGCAGAATATGCAAGACTAGGAGAAATGGATAGAAGGTAGATAAAGGAAAACATATGTCTTCTATAGGCACAATGGATATTTACTCGTTTAAGGAAATGAAATCATATCTTACCTGTTTGGGTGAGACGGAGCGGTCGAGGAGAATGGCTACACAGAGGTTTCAATCAATGTCAATATCACTGAATAGACCTCGAATGAGTTATGGAATATGTGGGAATTGTCCTGTTTCTCTCACGTAAAAGTATCCAGACAAGGTCATAGAAGTGTGAGAAGAGACATGCGAAAAGGACAAATCTATGAATGGTGAAGTCTAATCTCGACCAGGATAATTATGCTAGATTTAATTAGCATTATACAATTCATTGTTCAAGGATATCGATTGTGAGATGATACTGGGTGGAACTGGTGTGGTTTGGAATACTGGTTGTCTAAGACCCTGATCAGTATCTATCAACTATGTTGCAATATTGGGTATTGACACTCTTGGATCACACACTCTTCGCCTAGGTTGTCTTCACCCTTGGATGGTCATGTGGATGTGAAAATTATTATTCTAAGGAAATGAATAAACACACAAAGAATCCACAAGAGCCAAGGTCAATATTTGGGTAACCTAGGTCTGCTAAGGATACGTAGGGAGTTGTGTTAATTTCTGGATAATTAGCTATATGTTCCTAAATTAAAAAAGGAATGCAAACAAATTTAAATCAAACCAAATTGATTACTCTCCTTGGATATAATTAAATCTACGCTAAACTAATTAATATAACAAAAGGAAATTAATTAATTGAAACGATGAAGTAAATCTAATCTATTTGTTTTTGTATTTTCAATGATTTTTGGAAGAAAGGAAATAAGACAAATAAAAGAAACTAAGTAATTTAATCTAATTTTTTTTGGAGATTTTTTGTTTTCTAGAATTAAACAGAAGAAATCTACATAGATAGTACAACTTCTTCTAATAAAATGAAAATTGCTTCTACTCTAAAACAAACTAAACTAAACATTGAAATAGTCGGATGTGGCTATTTCTCTATTACAAAATGGATTTAATATAATCTAATTAAAATAAATATTTTCCTAATTTGTAATTTTGGATATTACTTCCTCTGGTTCTACCTCATAATCATAGGAAGATTGAAAAGCTTCTCTGAAGCTTTTTTTTCCCTCGAAGCTTCCATGGTAAAACAATCGTATCTATAGAAGCTTTCTAAATGTAAATAAATGAAAACTACTGCACACACAAATAAAATTCTTCAAACTAACTTCCCGTGAAAATCCACAGAGATAGGCAAGGAGTCTACTTTCAATAGAAGATTTTTTTGTGTGCCAATAAAATCTAAATAATGAATGTAATGAAATCTACATGTAAATTAATTGTGAATAATTAACAAACTCTGTGCACAAAAACTTCCTCCGAATTCCTCCCAAGAAAATACACAAGGATGAGATGATAATAAATCCTCAATGGAAGTTTCTTATAGGAAAATGAAAACTACAGTAAATTTTATTTCCTTAAAACAAATGTATTCTAATAGACCATGATTTAAAATCTATCTAAATCAAGAAAACTTCTAGGAATATAATAACGCCTCCAACTTGGAAATGTAGTGCAAAGACAATTCCAATGTTGATTATGCATTGTGGTCCCCTCATCTTCTTTTCTAATGAGATATCCAAGAGTTTCTAGAGAACTGTGTTGGCAGTGTGCAAAAGAAATGAAGGAGTGCTGGAGCTAGCTAGTTTGCAAACATTCTGGTAGCAATGCAAAAAAGAGAATAACAAGGAAAATGAACTATGTTTGCTTGTGTACTTCTTGGTAGGATTTTGGTAGCATAACAATGCAATTCCAAATCAAAAGACTCCAACCAATGCTTTGGGAAAAATATTGGTTCATATAGAAAATTTGTAGAGAAGTGGTCTATCCCACTTGGCAGCTAAGAAGTACCACATCACTCATAGGAGTAGCAGTTAACTTACTAATAATAATAAGTAGGGAAGAATAATTCTATACACATATAACAAGCTCAAGAACAACTGATTTGGTCAAGAAACATGTGAGAAAAATGACTTTGAAGAAGGCAACATGCATTCAAAACATGCCAGAAAGTCTCAGTTAAATGTGCACAAAACTATCGGTCTACGTAGACTGCGGTTACAAAACCACGGTAGCGGTTGCGTAACTGCCACTCAAGGAAGACTGATGGTTATGCAACTGCCAGGGTGGTTACGTAACTTTTAGCGCAGTTATGTAACTTAAGGCTAGAAAGATAAGGAAAAGGCTACAAAATAACTAAGGAAAGTAGAAAAAGCATGAAAAAGGGACAAATAAGATACAATGATCTATAAGAGCATGGTACAATCGAGAAATTAGACTTGGATATCATTGGAACTGATATTTGTCATCATCGAGGATTCAAACTGTTCTGACAATGTTGCACTTTGTAAATTTGGGTACGTACAGTCTCCTTTATTGACCTTGGTCTTGTTGTGAGTTATTTAAACCCCCTTGTGATGTTGTATTATTATTTCCTTCTTATCTTATTGGTGTTGTTAAACCCTCTTTTATGGGATTGCTATTAATAATTATAATCCTCTTTTCTATTAGTTTTGACCTTAAGCTTAACTCTAACCCCTTGCCTTTTATGCAAATTTGGTTATGTTTTGCTTTAGTCTTCATAATAGAGGATTTGTGACACCTAATCCTAGATTAGGTGAGCCCAACAACCTCTCCTAAATGTCATCTTTGAAAAAGGTGACATTTAGGAGGTGTATAAGGCAAGTTATGGACTAAATTTTCCTTAGAAAGAGCCCATAGAACCTATACTTAGGGGTAGGTGGGATCCTTCAAAGGAAAATTGAGCCCATTTGTCCATTTCCCCCATTTTCTCCCTCATATTTTATGAAAATTTCTTGATTATGTGAATGGTGTTGGGATGTGGGGATCCTCCATGATTGTTTGGATATTTCTTTTCTTATCTTTTAATTCAGGGTTTTTGGGGTGCAAATTTTGGAGATTTTAGATTGGTTGAAACATAGGTGGAGGCTGATACTTGTTACCCTTCCATTTTTCCCTCTGTGTATCTCTTTTCCTATATAACCCCCTCTTATGGAAGGGACGAGGGTTACTTTTTTCATTTTTTTCTTGCTTTGGGTTTGCTTTTGGGAGCTTGCAAGGAGAAGGAAGCGGATTATGGAAGATTGGATTGGAACACTTGCTTAATCTTGAGGTAGGATCTTGCCTCAAATTTTCTTCTTATTTGAAATGGTTAAAATTGTGTTGTGTGGATTGTAATTTGTTTTTTAATTTTATTGTCTTTTGTTTTTGCATCCAATCTTACATGGATTGGATTTTGGGCATGTGTGGGAAGAGGGAAGAATCCCCTTTTGTTACTCACCCTCATGCATGATGGAAAAGCTTGAGGGAACTATGATTTACCACTTCATTTGGTTTGAAGGGCATGGAGGGATAAGGGCAGAATTTATGGAGAGATAAAGAGAGTATTATGATATCTTATAGAGAGATAAGGAGAGTGTTACGATATCTCATGGAGAGATAATAAGATGGTGGCTTACTATGGTTAATTTGGTTCTAAATTTGGAAATATATGGGATATCTTATCACCTCTTCCCTCATTGAGAAATTTGGTGTTTCTCAAGTCTTTGATTGGTTATGTTGCATTGTTTTTGGGGTGTTACTTTTAGGTATTATATCCTTGTTTGTGTTTGGTGACCTTTTTCTACTACTGGTTTGAGGCATGCCCCTCCCTCTTTCCCATGGAATTAGAGGGAGGCTAGCATGTCCTTTTGCTCGACCTCTAGCAAAGTGAATGCTAGAACAGAAGAATGGGGTAAAGAGATTGATCACACTCAACCCCTAACAAAATCAATGCTAGAGCAGAGAGGTGATGAAAGAAAAAGTAGATTTTATCGACCCTTAGTGACGTGAATGCTAAGATAGAAGAGGGTGGGAAACATAGTTTGTGTACTCAACTCTTTAAAGGAAATAAAGTTAAGATGGATGAGGCTTAACAATGAAGGGACATGTACTCAAATACCAACATTACGTGGAATGATTTGATAAAAGTAGGTGTCAGGATAGTTGATGATGCTTATTAATCTATTTAACATACATAAATGTTAATTACTCTATATACGTATAGATGGGTGAATGCTTAAAGTATATAACAATGTTGATATGTCATTACTAAAAAGTACATAGGAGAATGATAAAATGAAAATATTGCACCTGATAATTGCATCGATGATAAAGTGGAATGTCAGCAACTTGCTTCAAGACTTAGGTTGTGATTTTATGAAAGTTTTTGGGTATTCCACAACCCAAGACTTAACCTTGAAATGGGAAACAATTTGCTTAAATTTGGGTTCAGAAGGATCTCCTACAAGGTTTAAGACTAAGGTAAAATGGAATGCATTTTTGAGATGAAAAATCGATCATGAAGGAATATTACTGGAGGTAAATTTGAAAACAGATGAAGCTATTGCAATCCAAGTTTGATCTTGATATTTGGAAATCTCAGTAGAATATGAGGTTGAAGTACTAATTCCAAATGAGGGATATTGGAAGTTCTCAAAGAGAGGTAGAATATGAGTCCAAATAAAGGGTACCATTCCTGGAGGACTTTTGAAGAGATATCACAGAAAGATCCAAATGAAGGATAGCTGTGATTAGATCTTTCTCAAAAGAAACAAAATGAAATTTATCATAATTGATAGTGTATTTATACCTGTAAATTTTGAAAAAGGGATGATTAATGGAGAGTGTACGAAATGAGCATATGTTTATATATATATATATATATATATATACATAAAAACTCACTATACACATAAATTTGAGATATTACCAGAATAAATGTTATAAATGATGTTTATATTGGACAGGTGGTCCTCTAATCTTGTAGATTTGGCTTTGTACAAGGACTGGCTATCTCTAGATTTATCAATGTTCTCTCCCCTACAATGCAGTTAAGGGACTTATTGTAAATGTGATTTTTCTTGGTACACTGGTAGACAAGTCTTAGTAGGTTGTCTTTACTTTACCCACATCCTTAATACAATAGGGCCAAGGATTTTACTCTGCTCAAAGATATCAACTCAGGGCTACATATACGTAAATAACATTATCATTATTCCCTCACGGGTGTACTAGTCAACAGAAGACTGAAAAGGATCTCAATTTTGTAAGCCAGAAAGAACTCAAGGTGTCAAACTACTTTAGGAGCCCTTATGAGTAGCTCCTCACAATAGAAGTAACAATTGAGAACAATTAAGGGGGTACGTAGCAACTGTCCCAGCTAATTACAGCGAGTATCAGGGAATGAATCTCATCACCGAAAGAAGCAACCCCAACAAGAGTTTTATAAAAAAAGTATGAAGTAATAGAGGGTGCATACCCTGAGCGAAGTTTTGTCTAAATCAACAATCAATGAGATCAACCTGCTTATCTTTAGTCCCTTCTTCGAACACACTTACTGTCAATTTCCATGAGGAGTGTTCATGCAAACTAATTTGATTAGAAGTTAATATCCCCAGAACTAGTTTCACTGAAAGACGAATTTTCCATTTTTTTCAGAACTGAATTTTCACCCACTATCTTTTTGAGGGAGAGAGACTGCAGACACTGATGCATAGTTGATGCATGAAAGGTTTCCTGTCATGCATCAACAAATTGTTGACACGTGATAGGAAAGCCTTCCTATCATGCATCAACAAGCTTTGTTGATGCACGTGACATGACAGCCTTTCCTGTTGTGCATCAATAACACGTCTTTGTTGACACGTGACTTTCTTATCAAAAAATATTCTTTCTGTCATGTGTCAACTGAAGCTTTGTTGACGTGCATGACAGAAAGGTTTCCTGTTGTGTGCATCAACAAAGTTTCTGTTGACATGCGATATGAAGGTTTCCTATCGTGTATGTCAACAAATATTTTTGATGCACGATAAGAAACCTTCCTGTCCCGTGTCAAGAAATTTTTTGTTGTGTGTCTTGGGCTTCGAAACCCTAATTTTTTCCTATAAATACCCTTCCACCGGTCATTTTCATGTTTACACTTTCTGGCTCCAAATTTTCTTGTTTATAGGAATCTAGGTCAGGTACAATCAAGCTCAAGGACAACTACAATGGCAACTACAAGTGCAGCCCAAGCCCAAGACAAAAATCAAGAGGAAAATCTAGTCAACCCACAAGCCCTATCCAAGGGAAAGATACTCTACAGGAACCTTTTGTGCCCCCACATCCAGATAGTTTTACAAATGAATTCAGAGTACAACGATTTTATAGATGCATGTGACTTTTGTGGGCTCGTTAGGATGCCCCATTTTGAAATAGACCGTGACATTATGAACTACCT
This sequence comes from Taxus chinensis, assembly GCA_019776745.2. Classification (NCBI taxonomy): domain Eukaryota; kingdom Viridiplantae; phylum Streptophyta; class Pinopsida; order Cupressales; family Taxaceae; genus Taxus; species Taxus chinensis. The sequence goes on from CM034154.1 coordinate 209,671,698, forward strand.
TCTATCCTCGTATAATACAGAGGATGGTTTGTTTACTGTTACTGTGGATGATGGTCGAATGTTTCAATTCAGTATCGACCCAACTGATATTCATCGGTTAACAGGCCTCCCATTCAAAAATTTACCCATTGTTACAATGAAGGAAACACTCATCGAAGATGATAAGAAGTACCTGGAATTGACTTTCGGGTTCCATGTTGATTGTAAGTGTAAACTGTTTTCAATTTTCATTTGGTATTTAGTTTCTGATTTTGATACAATTCAAATTGATATTAATTCCAACGGTTTTTTGGCATTTGCAGCTCATGTCAATAAATCTAGATGTGGTGTGGATACACAAGGAATTTCACACCACTTTCTTGCCACTATGATTTCCTTCTTTCAAGCCAGAATAGTTTTGTAGGGTCACCAAATGGATATACCAAACTGGGCTATTGCATACATTCTTGCAACTATCGGAAAGCAAAAATTTGATTGGTGCACGTTTTTATCCAAAAAAATAAAAATGACATTACAAATGCAACGCTTTCGGAAAAACCAGTCATTCACTCCACAAACTATCTCCTTGGCCTTTATTACGAGGCTCTTCTAAATTTAAAAGACAAACCAATTCCTACTTGCACGGATGAGGCGTTGACGAATTTTTCAATTCCATTTCAAGAACAACAGGTATAAACTATAAAGTTTGTATTTTGACATTAGACTAACAGGATGTTCATCTCAAATCTGATTAAATATTTACTATTTGCAGAGAATATTTTTGGAGGCCCTTCCTCAAAAAAAGGTGGCATCAAGAGGAAGAGGCCAATAACATGCTGAGGCGTCAACAGATTCACAATCTGAAATGGAAGTTCACTCATCTCCAAACCGCCAACCGTTTGAATTCGTTAAATGCCAGAGAAGTAATACCTTAACATTTATTATTTACAAATTCCCATTTTGTATTTTCAATTTACCATTTAAATTTTACCATATTGAATTGACATACAATCGACTGTTGCTGACATTGCAGGGACTTTGGACTATACGCGTACTTCTCAAAGTCAACCGTCTTCACCAACTCACTCAGTTCAGTCACATGCAATTGTCTCTTCTCAACAACCACCTCAGCAATCCCAGCAACAGACAACTCAAAAACCACCAATTACTACTCCAACATGGCCACCTCAAGCACTGTGACAAGCTACCCCTCAACAACAAGGTATTATTTTATTGCTTTAGTACAAGTTTTGAATAGTACTTCATATAATTTCATAGTTTTTGCATAGTTTAACAATTTTTCATATGATTTTTCTTGAACTTTTCAGCACATTGCAGTCCTTCACCTTCTGTACAAACAGCGGCACCACCCCCTCCTCCTCCAATAATATTCAAAATGCCAACTAGAGGATCAGGAAAAAATAACATTGGTAAATGCATGCCAATTCCTTTGGCCCCTAGTGGGACACTAAACATTGCCTCCTTGTTTCGAATTCCAACCCTCTCTCTTGGTGGCTTGCCCAGTGCAATGGGCATATCGGTTTTAAATAATATAACTTTAGATGAAGATTACTTGGGCATTGATAGCAATGACCCAACATGATTTTTCAATACACGTGAGATGATTCAAGGCCAGCAGGTATACTTCTATTTCAACATAATTTATTCAACTTTCATTACATTTCACTTTAGATTTATTTATTTGAATATTGATTTATTTTATCACAAATAGGATCAGGCCACACAAAGGTAGAAACAAGTAGCAGTCGATGATCAACCTGAAAGCCCCCATACCTCTCCAGTGAGATCATCTTCTTCAGATACAGATGGTGAATAGTTGCTACCATTTCCTTTAGAGAACTTAATTGGTTATGATTGTCAATCCCATGTCGATGAGTTTATTGTACCTCATATCAGTCAGCTCATAGAATGGGAGAAAAGGGAAAAATTACTAATCAATGAGATAATAAGTCATTTTGAAAATTATTGGCAAAGGGATAGTTTATACGCTGCAGTCCAGAATCAACCTGCGAAGATGGATTCCTTACTTACCCAAGTAAGAAGTGGGACTGTCACGTATAAAAACAACTATAAAGATGACATTTTGGATAAAGCATTAAACAAATTGGAAAATATTAGTGCTGAAGCCCAGGCATATTTTAACAAATGGTCTAAGGACAAGGATCTGGTAGCAATTGCAAATGCCGAAAGAGATAGAGCGGTTGTAAGTATTATCACTTTGAAACAATATTTTTTGTTAATTTGACCTTTTCTTATTTTAGTAATATGTTTAATTGATATCACTTTTTTTGCAGTTGAAATATGAAAATTTGAAGAGTCAAGCAAAGGTTTTCCAAGTTCACTTGGAAACCACAAAGAAAATTTTATCCGCAGTGAAGAATTTGAAGGAAAATATTGTTTTGGTTAACAAACAAAACAATACACTGAAGTGGATAATTAAAGAGCATGGCTTCGACCCTAAAATTTTATTCAAAACCAAGGCAGCTACAGATCCAAGTTTGCTATCCCATGGAGATGCAACAAAGGAAGAACAAAGAATTGTAAAGAATCTAGACAGTGTTGTGGAAGATCTCATTAGTTCTGGGATTATTCAAGCCATTGGGGAAAGGGGTACATGTGGAGAAGCCATTGGGGAAAGGAGTACAGGAGTGGAAGCCATTGGGGAAGGGGTACAAAAAATTTCATGATTGAGGGTGGAAACTTGATTGAGGGTTTGAAATACTTTATAATCTATATTTGAAAATTTGAAACATTGAATGTGATGGTCATGGCATTTGAAATTTATTATCTGGATTTGAAATTTGAAACTTGAATGTGATGGCGTTTGAAAATTTGAAATACTTTATAATCTTTAATTTTATATCTTCCTATATATTATCTATAGAATTTCTAGATTGTATATGGTGTTTATGTTTCATTTTAATTTGAATGTGTTGTGATAATGGTTAATTATTTGTTTTAAGAAAATATGGAATATGGTATGACATAGGCATCTTAATACTAAGAGTTAAATCTTCTTCTCTCTACTTGTAAAATTCAAACTCTGTATCAGGTTTCTTAAAATTTAAACCTTCTCAGAATCTTCTCTACTTGTAATGATGATTGCATTAGATGTGGATGATGACATTAGAATAGAATCATAGATATGGATTATCATGAATTGTATGTGGACGTAGATTTAGCTTCAAGCACGATCATGGAATCTGGATGATGATAATGGATAATTGTTTTAAGAAAATTTGGAATGTAGTACGATAGAGACATTTAAAAGTTCTCAAAATATTCTTCTCTCTACTTGTAATGATATGATGACATTAGAATGGATATAGATGATGATGAATGATGATAATGGATAATTGTTTAAAAAAATTGGAATGTGTTAGGACAGAGATGTTTCTGCACATTTAAAATAGATAAATAATTGTTTTAATAATAATTGGAGTGTCAGGATTATGATAATGATATGATGACATTAGATGTGGATGATGACATTAAAATATATATGGATGATGATGAATTTTATGTGGATGTAGATTTAGCTTCAAGCACGATCGTGGATGATGAATTGTATAAAATTTGGAATGTGTTATGAAATAAACATCTTAATATGGAAAAATCTTCCTCTCTTTGTAAAATTTGATTGTGTGATTTTATCCCACAAAGTTTAAACAATATATCAAAGCATTTCACAAATATAAAAATAAATTAAACATAATTGTAAAAAATCAAGAAATGTCATATGATAGGGTTTAAGTTACCTCTTGTGTTTTAGATGACTGTGAAAAAGCATATGGAAGGAAAATGAGAAATCATCCTTCGTAGTGTGCTAGATCTTTGATTTAAGAAAACTCAACATGAGAAATGGATTAGTAGATAGATGGGTGAGTTTCCTGACATTGTCAGTCCCGAGAAGTGCGAGCTTCCTCGGATGGATGTCAACCCATGTTTTCAAAAAAAAAGATGAAATAATTGTATTTAAATAAATGTAAATATATATACCTGTAACATCTTTAATGATAACAAGAGCTGAAACAAAATTTGATAAAAATCCTCCTCAGTCAATATTTGCATCTGTAGAGTTAATATGAAATTGAATAAATAACCACAGTTAAAATGTAAGGTGACAAACAATAAAAGTAAGGTCAAGGAGATACCTATTTAAAGTTGAAACAATCCATTATCAATAGCTTCTTCAAACTCGATGTTCTCTTCTGTAGAGTGTGACGATGCACCAATTCCACTCTCATCATTGGGAAAAGTTGTACTTGTAGCTGTATTATTCACACCTCTTCTTTCGGAAAGGGAATTCCAATGTGCAATTGCTCTGTCGAAAGGAAAGGTTTCCATGGAGTAGCGAGATACATAACACCTCATGCAACTTTCCAGATTTTTATCCAACTTGTTTCTCAGTTTTGATTTTATAAATGATAAAGCACTGAAAACCCTTTCATCCTCCATAGACCCCAAAATCATTGTTTGGCATAACTCATATAATCTGAAATATTCACTGATGTCTTCTTGTAAGATAGAACTTTGATAGATTCCTCGCCACAGCCTTGTAATAGCACCACTTTCAGAAGGTTCGTCTAAATTTTTATATTGGTTCCTCATTGTTGTTGCAAATTTTGTTGATTGAAACTTTAATAAATCAGCATTCAGTATACCTTTGATTTCCATACCCTTGAACTCTGAAGTCTTTGTGAAATGTTCCATTATTGTACCCATGGATTTATGGAAATGCTTTCTTACAAAGTCTGCATGACCACCTTCAGTATTCCAAAAATTAGGATTCATCACACCCATTGCTTCAAGAATTTTATCTTTGGAGAAACGTTCTCTAATTTCTGATGATAAGGATTCTAATTTTTTTTTAAGCTTTATTCTTGTTTCAACTATAACAGACTCAAAGAGATTACGTGTCACAGGAACATCTTCTCATTCCGATCCTGTAATAGCTTGACATTTTTGCAAAATGTGCAGTGGTATGTCCCTCCCATTAACATTGATGCAGAGGTGATCGTGGATATTAAATCTCAAATAGTTACTGGGATTTTTAAGATCTAATAAAGCTTTCCAATTCTCAAAAACAGGTGTATCAAAACTATCTTGGGAACAGTACAAGACATCAAGACTTTGACATACCATTTTTCTCATCCGTATAAAATCCACAATATAGATTAATCTCCTTTGTGCATGCTTCATCAAGTGTATTGATCTCCTATAACATTGGAAGAATACCAACCAATGTAAGCAATGTCTCCAAATCAGTTAAATGGAACAACATTTCCCTCACCCTGTCAACTTCATGATGATATTTGTGCATGAAACCAACCAACGAAGGATACTCCTCATGAACTCTACATGCAGGTTCATACAAAGAGATCCATCTCATCTCAACATCCTTCAGAAGTTTTTTTCCATCTGTAATTCCAATTGTGAATTTCTAGAACTCAAGAAATCACTTTGGGCTGCTTGCCATATAGGCATGAAGTTCTCTTATAAGGTCTTCTACTTTAGCAACATTTTTGTAGTTGCTTACCATTTTATACGCTAAATTCATTCTGTGAGCCATACAGTGAATTGGTAGCATATATGGGGCCACTGTTGTTTGTAATCTAACACACAACCTTGTTCGGTGACCCTGCATGACATGATGCACCATCTGCTCCGATGCATACCAACTTTGTAGCAATTTCATAATCAGTCATTCCAACAATATCTTTCAAATGAGAAACAACTATTTTATGTAGGTTTTTGGCATTACAGTTTTCAACCATTTTCATAACACCCAGCAGATGAGGTGTCCTTATATGATTTTCTAAAGTATAGATGTGGATACATACCCATGCAGTGTTGTCGACTGCTGTCACTTCATCAATTGAAAGAGAGATAAACTTTGATTTTTTTACATTCTCTTTCAAATCTTCCTTCTCTATCATCGAAAGGCATTTTTCCATTTCCCATGCACTACTTTCAGACCAATGAGACTGAGGTATGTTGGGCATTCCATTATATTGATACAAAACTTTGAAATCGAGGAAATCTGAAATCGGTCTTCCTTTCTTTAGTATGTGAAATAAAGTAGAGAACTGTATGAGTTTTTCATGTAGATTTGTTTGATTCATCTTACCAATTTGTGATGTGATCGTTCCTCCCTTTTCCATGAGATGTCTGCATTTTTTCTGCTCCACTTCATAATCCACTGTGTATTTAACATGCATGCATTCTTTTTTAGTTTTCCACCTGTGTGTTTTGATTTTCTGGCCATCCACCCCCGTTACAGTCAAATATTGTTTTCCACAGTGTTTTTCTATAGTGTCCAGCTTCATTTGCATTTTTTGTTGCTTTCCCAATTTCCACGTACATATTGTACATGTACATTCAGATGGGATCTCTTCTGAATTAGATGGTTGTATACAGGTTCGATAAATGGAAATTTGGCAGCCCAATCAAACTTGTATGTCCTCCCAATGGTCCACATATTCTTGTTCATTTTCAATGTTTTACTTTTTTGAGTAGAATTTTGAGCAATATCACAATCACCTGGTTTCCTCTTTCATGAACCAAAATTTGAATTTGATATCTATGTGTTCCATTTTGCCGAGTATTTATATGTGTGATATCTTGATGCACTCCTGGTTGTACCCCAACAGGAAGAATATCTTCAATATCTGGCATCTCAATAGGTATATCTTCAAGATCTGGCATGGTATCATCATAGGTGTCATTTGGTTGATACTGTGCAGAATGCATGTCCACCTCGATATTACCTTCCACACAGTCAGTATTCTGATTCTTTCTGGTGGCAGCTATATGGTTGTTGGTAGTTGCACTATCTGTATCAGCAGAGTTTCCAAAATACTTGAACAGGGACTTCTGAGATTTCTTAGTTACTTTTTGGGTCTTCACATTCTGAGGACTACACCTTCCATTATTCTGAATAGAGTCATGCGTCAGCAAAAGAACCAAGTTACGTGTCAGAGAAAATTGTGTCACGCGTCAGGTATAACACTAAGTCACGTGTTAGAGGAAATTGAGTCACGTGTCAGAGGAAAATGAGTCACACGTCAGAGGAAAATAAGTCGTGCATTACAGGAAACTGATTCATGCGCTAGAAAATTCACTAAGTCACACATCTGCAATACCTCCTTGTCACGCGTCAACAAATTTAATGAGTCATGCGTTAAAAAATATCCCTGTCACACGTCAACAACTAACCCCTTTGTTGTGTGTCAGCAAATTCAATGAGTCGTGTCATGCGTCAAAAAATATCATCTGTCGCCTGACTCTAAACTACTAACAACAATCAAATCTGTATTGTGCTCCGTTTCTTAGAGTATGCAAGTTCACAGTGTTGGTAAGTACTGGTGGTAGTATGGTGGTAGTATACTACCGGTGAATCACCTAGGTTTTTAAGGAGATGTTTTCAAATGTAGGAAAAGTCGACCTCCCCAAAAATATATACTGTAAATTTTAGGCGAACAGGACACTGACCTGCTCCGAAAAAATTGCCTTTTCTCCTTATTTGAATGAGAGTGATCAGATTCATGAGGTATCTTGATTATTGAAGTAGGTTTCTCCAAAGGTGGGGGTTGAGCCAAGGGCTATCCCACATCATTACATTCAGCAGTAGTAGTTGGAGCATCATCAAAGGTTGGAGCATCCACCGATGGGGTAGTAACTTCAAATTCTTGATCATCTGAGTCCGATCCGAATTCATTTTCAAAAATTGGAGGGCTCCATCTTTTGGGAGTGGATCTTGTTTTCTTTGAAGCTTGGACTTTTTGTTAAGGGTAGGAGCCTGAAGGTGACCCAGATACCTGTAATTTCTACATAGGAAAGCCATGCTTTCATAGTTAAGAGTTTGTATGTAAGTCACATCTGCCATCTTGAGAGTCATTTTATATGACAATCCTTTACTAAGATCCACTTCAACACAAATCCTAACAAAATTAAATATCCCACTCTGTAACCTCTTGTCATCCTGTTTGATAAACCTTCCTAGACAATTGCCGATATCTTCCAAGTTTAGGAAAAAATGGAGAGGAAGATTTAGCAATATGACCTAAATAGGAACACATGAGATAGAGAATGAGTTCGGGTCAAACTATGGAAACCATGGGGTAGTGAGCAACCACGTCGTGCCCCAAAACCAAAGTCCTTCATCCACAATCCTTTGATAGTCCTCTAAATCATATAAGTATACTACAAAGAAACCCCTGACATAAAAGAAATAATTGTAATTTTTCATCCATGAGAAATGAATCCATTGGATCAAAGCATTAGTCGTTAGCCAAAACCCATTAAACCGACATATGAGAGCCTTGTTTTCTAGGTTCTCCTAAAGCCAAGAGTGTCATTTTTAAAAATAACTAGAGAGGGGGAATCAGATGATTGCTCCACTATGTAGGCACGAGGAGGAAGAGCTAAGGAAAATGAAGTGGAAGTGGCATTTTTAAAAAGGGCCTCTCTAAAAGGTGCAGGGTTTCTCAACTTGGCTCCACCCAATACCTGATTGATTATTGAAATAGTTGAATCTCTACCAATCCCATAAGAGATGTGCAGGAATTCATCATTCAACATGCTTCCTGCAAAAACTAAATTTAAAAAATCCTCCCTTCATCCCAATCTCTGTGAAATTACCGATTTAAGATCCCTAACTAGAGAAATACGAGGGAGCTATATGTAGAGGGTAGATCCTATCAAGATGTGTACAAATAAATGTAAAACATCCTTGAGAGGAGTTGAGCCATATAACAGTGGGGATTAAAAACCCCCAAACTCATTGAACTTGTCCCCAATCATGTCCTAGTCCCTAGGCACAAAACTAGTCCCAAAAATTGCTATCCCTATTAGTTTAGGCCTACCGCCATCACCCAGGAAGACTACTCTGCCCCCAAGAAGCTCACAGGTGTGGCTACGGTTAAGGAGTTCGAAAGCATAGTAAATCACCATCAATTCTTTAGTTAATTGATTGGTTTAATAAGATAAGAAATATTGATTATTGTAAATATGGTTTTTACCAGAAAGGGTTTTAAACTAAATAATTTAAGTAACCTATTATAAATTTGGTTATGTATTAGAAAGGTTATCTCTCATTTATAAGTGTTTTAAACTAAATATGTTAAAGAACTTATTGTAAATCTGGTTTTTACCAGAAAGGCTATCTTATATATATACTTTTAAAAAGAATGAAATTATTTTAGCCAATTTTTACTAAGTAGGTGTTTGTGTATAAATTAAAAAAAAAGTGAGTCTAAAAGAATCTAAGGACAAAGATTTTCTAGTTAAAAAAATGGAAAACCCATAACCGTGAAAGTGGAGGGTTTGTTTATTTAATAAAAAAATAAAAAAATAAAATTGTGGAGGGGGTGGGACAGCTGTCCCACCCATCCCACACACTATTTTTCTTAAAATGGCCAAGGCCATCTCCTTTCACACACAAGCCATGTGGCCTTTAAACCTTGCAGTCGTCCTCACTTTGGGTCTTTCTACGGTGCGGCCAACACTATTATTTGGGATATATATATATATATATTGATAAAATGAAGATAAAATTTCAATATAAAATAAATCGGATTTCTCATAATCTTTCCCTGGATCTAAGCCATTATAGAAAACAATAGAAATTTCAAAAGAAATAATAAATTTACAGATCCCTTGGGTTTATACCCAGAAGATTAAATGAAAACCATATAGTTGAAACCCTGGCAAACCAATCAACTTGTGAGCAAACTAGATTTGCATATACAAATTTTAATGGAGTGGATAATCCTCATGAAAGATCCTCTTCCTTGAGCTCTCCTTCCCTGCAAAAAAAATACAAAGAAAAAGAAAACTAGGGCATCTGGGTGAAGGAGATGAATAAAAATGAATAATAAGAGGCTATGTTTGATATTTTATCCTCACATTGGTTTTAGGTTTAGCTTATCTAACGGTGGAGATTAAAGCAAATATAGGGCCCTGATTTAATTGGATTTTCACTTGGCTGAATAAGGTTGTTTTTAAAATAAATTTATTACTTTATTTTTTAATGAGAACATGAATATACCCTATATTTGATCTTTAGTAGGGAACTTTAAATTTAAATGTGAATCATGGGAAGTGACTTAGGCGGTGTAATAGTATTTTTTAATTAAATTGATTAATTAACTCGAACGACGATTGTGATTTTATCCATAGAATTTAGTAAACAACTTATTTAAATCCCTTTTAAATAAATTTAAAACGGGTTAAAATTTATTTAATTAGTAGAAATTTCAAATAAACCTTGATTTTTTTTCCGAGCGTGATCACAAATCACTAATGGGGTTCTTTCGACACTTTACTGCTGTCATGAAATATTTATCGTCGACACTTATAAAAATAATTGTAATTTGTATAGCTTGCGAAAGCAGTAGTAAGCCGACTTCTTGTCCCATATGGTCGTTAATACAATGTTGTATTAATATTGCATTTTTTTTAATAATTCTCCTTGTCATTCGCAATTGTAGTTTAGTGCCGCTTCGCTGTATGTGCGAATTAGTCGCGTTACTTTTGTTATGTGTAATATTAATTATCGCATAAGTAATTTAAAGAAAATAAATTATTACCACATTTATTATTATTATTTTTGATCAAAATTCTTGGATGTCTTTTACCTTTTTGGAACTCGTGTTGAGTGTGGTGCGACATTTACCACCGTAGTTATCAAATCAGAATCCAAACCCTCTAAGTCAACACCAACTAAAAATGAAATCAAAACACAACCACCTTCCTCTTCTTCTTAGACTAAGACGGAATCAAAGGCTCTTAAAAAACCCCATCAAAGAAAACCTTCCCTCTTACCCTTATCCATAAAAACTACTTCATCTACAAATTCTTCTTCAACCACCCCCATTGGGTCTTACATGGAAATATTTCAACGACTACTTCAAGCATCTAGAATCACTCTCCCACCTATCAAACCATTTGATCCACATAGTTTGTAGACACCCATAATTACACCCGAGCAATTTAAGTACTTAAATTGCGCTAATTATCTCCCTTCCTACAAATTTGTGACATACCGTCAAAAGTTCTCACCTTCTCTCCTATCGTCATTAATTAATTACACTATGCTAATTAATTAAGTTGCTCATCCAACAAATACCCTAATTAATGACCTTCCGTTAATTAATCCCCCCTTCTATCTAAAATAATTAATTATTATTAATTAATTAGCTTCCCCTTTCATTTAACCAATAAATCAACATTTAATTGATTTAATCCCCTTCTATAGTTTACATCATGCTAATATTCCTCTAAAAAGCTTCTATAAGATTGCACATCTATTAATTAAATCATCTTGATTAATTAATGAGCCCCCTTTATCCACATGGGTCACTAAAGGACAAGCTAAACCCTCCTAAAGTTAACTCAACCTTATCTAAACCCCCCCTTATCCAAAACTAACTCAACATCTCTATTATCCCACATACAAAGGGATGTAGTGATTCCTTTATCCATTGGGCTATATAAAGAGCCCTCATCCTACCTTTACACTTACACCTATTCCTTGAAAAAAGAAGAAGCATATAGTAAATACACTATAGCCATTTTGTCATCTTGGAGCATTCTTCATTGGAGAGGCTAGCTACTTTCATCTCTTGTATTCATCCATCCAAGTTTTGAAGTCATTTGGAGATATGTCAAATGGTCTTGTAGCCATGATTTGACAAGACTCCATTCTTGAAAAACCTTGAGATTCAAACATATAATCAAACATTTTGATTGCTAAGGATCTAAGTAGGTTCATTTCATTTTTAGCATTCAATAGAGATAGAAATTAATGGATTAACATGTTAGTTTGAATATTTTTTCATGTTCTAATGCAAGGATGTTAGTAGATTAGTTTTTCTTAAGCTCTAAGCATGATGGTGCATTAAATTTGATTTAGTTTGGTTATAGGACTACTAGGTGTTAGTTCTAACTTTCTTAACCTTGATAACAAAACCATGTACACATTTGGCACATCCGGTGGGACTTGAACCTGGGTTTCCTACTCGTTCTCACATATTTGGCTCTGTTGGTTGTATAATATGCTTCTAGGCTGACCATGGATTCATGCCATGCAGGCCGTGCCATCGAAATTCCATCAATGCATTAAGTTGAAGCACAAGGGACATACGGTCACAATATAAGGAGATTCAGAGCCCTTCGCTCACCGCAGAGCTCTCAATATTTTTACACGTAAGGGTACATATGCGTGTCCCTCCACTGATATAGCTATCCCTCTCCAATCTGAAGCCATGGAGTCTCAGGTAGATTCAGATTCTCTCAGTTCTTGCACCCATGGTGCCTCTACATCAACCTATCATTTTGATTCATGGGAGATGAATGTTCTCGAACACGGCTATGGAGAATATAATGTGCAACAAGCCCTCTTGGTTTCCCACCTCTCTTTGTCACCTAATACTAGAGGTCAACCCAGCTGTCACTTCAAAAGACCTAGAAATGAGCACACTATTAGGTCATTCTTACCTGGAGGCTTGCTGGCTGAAGAAAAATTGTTAGATCCACCTACAACTTGGGTCCTAGAGGATACTCAGTTAACATGCTATCAAAACCCTGAATACGATAAATCTAGTAAAATGATGTCATCCATGGGCTATAAGGGCCTAGGATGCGGAAGGAATGAGCAAGGACAACGAGAACCAGTGCCTCTCCCACATTTAAATCAGAAAGATATGGCATTGGAATTTTCCCTTATGGGGCACATCCCAATGATCAAGATGCTACCTGTTCTGAAGGTGAGGATAGCTCTGACTATCTAGATAGAGATACAAATTCCCATTGTAGCCAATATGAGGATCTTGCCTCCATGAACCTATTCATGAATACCGCTGTCCTAACCATAACCCCTATAGAACCTACACTTGACCTTGTTTACCCTTCCCTTGTTGAATGGTACCAACAACATCATATGTCATTAGATCCATTTTATAATGATGAAGCTATCGCAGAGTTCATGGGCATTCGGGATACAATTCCCATTGGAGACCACAAAAAGGGCTTCTCTATTCACTTGGATATCTGTGCCTACTTTGGTGAGGAGCTTGAGCTTCCTGGTCAGCAAAACTTAAGAAAAAATGAGGGAAAAATTTCCAACATAAAGCCTGGGCAAAAATCAAAGTCCCAGTCATAAAGTGAAAACCTCTTTGAGGCACCGATCGAAAAATAGGTGCAAAAATCAAAGGACAATAAAAGTGACCACGCCAAGGATGAAAATCTTCTAGAGACATCCTTAGACGAAGATATCAACCTTCCTCCCGATCCTACGTGTATGGAGGACTTGTCAAAGTTGCTAGTAGAGGAAACTATCGATGTAAAGATTAGCACAGAAGACAACCCAAAAATAGTCAAATTGGGAGCATCGCTCTTGGCACAGGAACATAAAACATTCACCATGTTGCTACGGGAGTTTATAGATGTATTCGCATGGTCCTATAAAGATATGCCAAGCTTAGATTCAACTTTGGTCATGCACAACTTAGTTGTACATGCAGATGCTAGCCCTATTAAGCAAAATATTAGAAAGATGCACCCAAGGGTAGCCCTGTTGGTTAAAGAAGAATTAGAAAGATTGCTTACAGCAGGATTCATTCAGCCTATTGATTACTTTGAATGGATATCCAACATCATCCCTGTCTAGAAAAATCCTGTTGGGATTAGAATCTGCACAAATTTTAGAGACATTAATAAGGCTTGCCCGAAGGATGATTTTCCACTGCCAAGTATTGATATGATTGTGGATTCAATAGTAGGATATGAGATGCTATCTCTTATGGATGGATTTTTAGGATACAACCAAATCAAGATAACTGATGAAGATCAGCACAAGATAGATTTTACAACTCCTTGGGGTACCTTCTGTTATTAGGTAATGCCATTTGGTCTCAAAAATGTAGGAGCTACTTATCAAAGGGAAATCACGATAGTTTTCCATGATATGATCGATGATATCATGGAAGACTATGTGGATGAAATCATCAGAAAATCTAAGACAAGAGAGGATCACCTTGTTATTTTACAACGTATCTTTGAGCACCTATGGGAGTACAAGGTCCAGCTGAACCCAAAGAAATGTGTATTCGACATGTTATCAGAAAAATTGTTGGGTTTCATTGTATCAAGAATATTAAGCAACATTAAGCAACATTAAGAACATTAAGCAACATTAAGCAACATTAAGCAACTTTACTATTACTGAAATGCCTCCTCCTAAGAACATTAAGCAACTACACAGCTTGCAGGGAAAAATGCAGGCTCTTCACCAATTCATCTCCCAGCTTGCCGATAAGTGTCATTCGTTCACCCACCTGCTTGAAAAGGACGTCGCCTTCATCTAGGGACCAGAGCAATAACATGCCTTCTCCTTGATTAAATAGTACTTGGCTAATCCGCCTATCCTCATGCCTCCAACTCCTGGTGATCCACTCCTACTTTTTATCTATGCTACTTAATCTACTATTGGTGCGCTGCTCGCCCAATACGACCTTGGTCACAAAGAAAAAGTGGTGTAGTACCTCAGTCGCACTCTCATTGCTTATGAGCTAAACTATCCCAAAATTGAAAAGGCTTGTTTGGCTGTAGTTTTTACCTTTCAAAAACTTCACCATTATCTATTGAATACGAAAACCAAGCTTATATCCAAAGTTGACCCACTCAAGTACTTGTTGTCTAAACCCGCCCTCACAGGAAGAATGACTAATTGGATCATTCTACTACGTGAATTTGACATAGAGTTTTTACATCAGAAGTCAGTTAAGGGACAAGTACTCATTGATCAATTAGCAGAAGCACCTTTGCAAGGCACTGAACCTTTAAATCTGGATATACCAGATGCCTCGTTGCTATACATTGAAGAATCTATCATATGACATATACACTTTGATGGGTCTTTTACTTTTCATGGTTCAGGGGCAGGTGTGGTCCTCATTACTCCTTCTGGCGACCCCATACCTCAATATTTTCACTTGGGTTTTCCTTGCATGAACAACATCATAGAATATGAGGCACTTATCACATGGATGAAGCTCACCATCAAATGGTACATTCATCATGTTAAGGTTGTGGGTGATTCTCAGTTAATTATCAAGCAAGTTAATGATGAATACAAGGTTAAGGATGAAAAACTCATACCTTACAAGAAGATGGTATAAAATTTGAAAGAGTATTTTGTGCACATCACATTTGAACAAATTCCAAGAGTGTAAAACAGATATGTAGATGCTATGGCAACAATGGGTTCTATGCTCCGTATTCCACCAGGAAATAATGACATGCCATTCTTTGTGGAAAATATATGCCAGCCTACGTATGACATGCCAGAATCATGTCTGGCTTGTGATTTTGTTAGTCCCAATTCCCCATGGTATGAGCCCATCTTTACCCATCTCAAAGACAACACGTTCCCTCCCGACATCTCCCATTCCAAGAAACAAATCCTAATTCACCAAATAGTCCATTATACCCTTTTAGGAGGTACACTTTATCACCATGGCTACGATGGGAATCTGTTACGTTGTCTCGATATGATAGAGTCAATCCAAGCAATCAAAGAAGTACATGAAGGGGTGTGTGGAGAACATACTAATGGAATGGTTTTGGCCAAGAAATTGTTAAGAGTAGGATACTATTGGCCTCCCATGGAAACTAATTGTTATAACTATGTCAGAAAGTGTGTACTTTGTCAGAAGTATGGAAATTTTATCCATGCTCCATCACAACCGTTGTAACCCATCACCACCCCATGGACATTTTCTAAATGGGGACTTGATTTGATAGGGAAGCTTACCCCTACTTCATCTAATGGCCATACCCACATCATCATGACTACTGAATACTTTACCAAGTGGGTGGAGGCCATCCCTTTAACCTATGTAACAGGAGCTCAGATTTCCAAATTCATCATGAATCATATCATTTGCCGGTATGACATTCCTACAGCCATTGTTACTAATAATGGAAAGTAATTCAATAATAAAATGGTAAAAGGTCTCTATCATTGGTTCCAAATCAGGTTATTATGGTCTACACCATATTATCCCCAAGGTAATGGATAGGCCGAAGCCACAAATAAGAATTTGGTGTGAATAATGGAGAAAATGGTAAGTAAGACAGGTTGTAATTGGCATTTGCAAATCCACCCAGCTCTTTGCGCTTACAAGACCTACATTCGCACTCCTACAGGTATGACACCATATTATTTGGTATTTGGGATGTAATTTATCATCCCATTAGAAATTGAACTTCCTTCCCTAAGAATCTCTCTTAGGGATTATCTGGATAAAGATGAAGATTACCAGGTGGCTAGATTGGCTGAGTTAGAGCTCTTAGATGAGAAACACATTTGTGCCCTTAATCACCTCAAAGTGTATTAGAACTGAGTCTCATGAAATTACAAAAAAATAATTATACCTTGCCAGTTTGAGGTTGGTGATTTGGTCATGAAGGAGAATCAATTCAACACAAGGGCCGAATGAGAAAAGAAAGGAAAGTTCGAACCACATTAGTTAGGACCTTATGTTATAGTGGACAAGTAAAACACAGTAGCATACAAACTTGCTCACCCCAATGGTGATGAGCTCTGTGTGCCCATGAATGCCATGCACCTTAAGTGGTTCTATGCTTAAACATGATGCAAAAGTCAGAAAAAACAAAATAAAAAACATGGTAAAATAATCAAAATACAAAAAAATAAAAAAAAGAGAGAAAAAGAAAAAGAGAAAGTAGGTCATCCACAACTGAAAACCACACAATTGTGGTGCTTTGGATAAGTCCTTGGGTGAAAATTAGTTTTCAGCACCTTGGGAGGATTCGTTGTTCATAAGCATCTTGCATCTGGGGGGTACTTTTACTTAGCCTAGGGCTAGTTCCACGTCTACCTCCGAGATTCCATGTGAGCCTAATCTTTTCAGGCCTTGATCCGACTTTGTCTCCTTTTATTCGTCTGTGAAGGGCATGGTTTTTGTCTATTCCCCTTCTTACGCTGGGGGCACTTTTGTGACTTCACCTTCCTATTCATAAGCGCGTGGCATATGCCCTTTTATATTCCCCATCTAACGTTGGGGGCATCCACATTTTCTTGGTTACCTGTGCATAACTATAGAAAAATGTTAGAAAATGCGCAAAAACATTCAAAAAATATCAAAAACCCTAAACAATAGAAAATTGTTTCGGAAAAACAAAAAATAAAATAAAATTGTGTCACAAAACACAAAAACAATAGAAAATTGTCTTACAAAAGAAATCTTACAAAAACATTCACTTGCATTTTCTTGTTTCTTGCTTTGCTTGATTGCTTGTATAGTTGCTTCGTATTTGTACGTTTGTTTTGTCTGTTACTTTGGCATGATTTTTTGGGATTCATCTTTTATTGATTAGATTAGATTTACTCTTGCTTGTGCATATTGAAGTGTGTTTTTGCATTCTAATGAGTCACGTTAAATTGTTGTATTGGTTCATTATGTTCTTTGTTAGCATTTGATTATGTTTTCTTGTTGCATGTGCATCGTTTTGTTATCACATCATCAATATCATCACAACTAACATCATCTATACATCATATATCAAGAAAAAGCTAAGTATACATCATACATGAATGCTAAACTAATAATCACATATTGTATCCTCAAATGGGGGCAAGAGGGATCACAAATATCAAAATCTAACCCCCCCTACGGCCATATCATCGTATCATCCCATTCACTAAGTCTGGCACATCACATGAGCAAATACATTTGATATAACTATAAGATCTATCATATGAAAATCAAAACACGTATACATGTCAAATCAAATCAGGATACATCACAAACACTTCTATCTATCCATGAAATCCATCAAGAAATAACAAATAAATTTCCAACATCTCATACACACATGTCATGTCAAAAGAAGGTCCATATGTATATACATGTGTGTGGTATATCTGTATCAAAAATGGGTATACGCCACTGCTATACATAAAAAATTCCTTCATCAAATGTGTACAAAAGAGATGATATGCATCAAATCACTGAATACAAAATCCTTCATCAGAGGCATGAGTCAAAATTACTATATAAATAAAGAATGGTGTACATCAAGCACAATATGCTCATAGCCTTCATCAAGAGGCGTATGTAAAAATACAATCATCAAGGTTGACTTGAGCCCTTCGATGGGGTGGCTAGTATGTCTTGTGGTGGTGGCATGACATGAGCATCACTAGGTCTCACTAGCCGTGGTTGCTCCACTGAGGCCTGAGGGCTCTCGGATCTAGTCCCTCCGCTCGATGGCTGACTATAAGAAGGTACCCACAACTCAGCTGACACTACCTCAAAGTACAATGATCTATAGTAGGATGCTCTACCCTTTGCTGTAGCTAGGTCTCTGTGCATCCGGGAAGTCACTACTATACCATTTGTGTGTTAGAAAGATGCTATCTCAGTTAAGGCTCCGAAAATCTCAGCTTGGACCACTACACGCTCTGCTCTTACCATATCTTGCTCTAGTATCACGGGCTGTAGCTGGGCCTGTATCTGTTGATATAGGCTCATCACCTGAGCCATCTGTCATATCTGCTAAAAGTGAATAAAACTATCATCTCCTTGGCTAGCCTAGGCCCGAGCCTGATCCCGCTCTGCTAGTACTGTCAAAGTTTGAGTTTGAGCCTGATCTCACTCGGTTGTCCCTATCACACTCAGGGCTTAGGCCTGATCTCTCTCTGCTCTAGCCTCATCTCTCTCTGCTAGAGCCTACTGTAACTACTACTATAGGGTGGTTGTCTGTGCCACTGGCTATGCCACCGAGGCCTATCCATGTACCGGCCTAGAAGACTGTCCTTTCTCTAGTACTGTAGGCCTAGGAAGCTGTGTAGGTGCCTGTCGTAGTCCCTACGGCCTCAGTCCTTATACATGTGTGGAACGCTGCTCATAATGTGGTAACCCATCAAATGGATCCTCTAGGTCACAGGCCGTTGTACCCTCTCTCTCGTCACCACCATGATGAAGCTCTCATGGTGGTCTAGCACTTGCTGCCCAGGCCTCCTCTAGGATAGTCAAGTGTCGGGGTAAAATAGTAGTGTACCAAGTCTAGTAATTTGTGGTAGTGCCCGGATCTCTAACCTATTGCACTGGATACCATACTTGTGGAACCACATGTAAGAAACTGGCCCTATCTTGGGTTACATGTATACGAGGCCCCATGGTCAGCCTCTTAGAATCTCGATGGGCATACCATATGTTTGGCTGCGGAACCCCCTGCACCATGCCTAGCTATCATTGACATCTGTCTACCCTGTATAGCTCAATGATGTAGCTATGACTGCCAAGAAGGAAATACTCTACTGTATAAACGATGAGCTCTACTACATCCTTTGGCCATTGTATCTTCCTGTAGGGTCTCCATATGATATCTCTATCTAACAACTCATCGAACTCTCACTGATATCTATATAAGCTGCCCAGGTGACCTCATACATCACCAACTACTGAAACCCACGCCATATAAGATGGCTCCTCTAGAGCTTGAACATGTAGAGTGCCTACGGGGCACCTAATGGCTATGTGGTCCCATGACCAAATCTACAGTAGTGAGGCAGGCCCCACCGTCTTCTGATGGTGGTAGGTGATAAGATGTAGATCCCAGTAAAGGTGCGCCAATATACACTGTCCCCATCAATAACGCTCACCATTGAAAATTCCATGAACTAGTGTCATCAACCTTCTAGGAAAGGATGTCCTAGTCTTATTAGTGAGCAAAAACTCATTGATAAGTGCCATCATGTATAATGGACCCCGGTGTAGTGTCAGATCTGCTATGCACTTGTGAAATGTAACTGTCATACTGTCATGCAATATATCATCTCTATAGAATAAGTCACTCACAACCACCCTGATCTGTCTAAGGTCGCTAGTATACTCAATTAGTGAACCCAAGATAGGCATGCAGAGAATCTGCCATACGTCCTCTAGGGTCATGGTCATCTCTCTATTAGGGAGTCTAAAACATTAGCTCTCACTATGCCACCGCTCGGCCAATGCAGTAAGTAGCCCATGATCTAATGTAATCGATGGCATCTAAGACACAAGGCCTATGCCCATTACCTCTACAAGTATGGCTACCACATGCCGGTCTTACCGACACATGCTCCCCTCCAGCTCGACAATCCATGAATGATGCTCATGCGTCTGAAGCACTGGCAATTGTCTCTATAAAAATCATTTCATTCGTTAGTTACTAACATTTCTTCTAAATTCTACCTATCATTTTTAGGGTTAGCCCAAAAATCCTAAATGTTCTTCTAAATACCATCATTTTTGGTATTTTTCTGGCTATCCTCCATCTTCCTAGTGCACCTGCACATGCCCTTTAGGGTGTATGCACCACCCTTTCGGTGCATGCACATGCACGCAACCATCTAAGGGTGCTTGCGCCATCATTTGGGTACATGTGCATGTGTGTGTGCGAGAACACTCTATGTGTGTGTGCCACTGTGTCATGGGTGCGTGAGTGCACACATGTGTAGCATACACGTATGTGCATTAGCATGTTTTGTGTGTGCCTGTGCGCATGCACACATTCACTCTAGGATTCCTACATGCCACCATTCAAATTCCTGCGCCGCCTTTAGCATGTAACTACGCTTGCACGCATGTACAATGACGATGCGACCTCTAACCCTAATTCCTACTTCTAGGGGCATTAATTAAAAAAATTGACAAAGAGGGTTTATATACTCGTAAAGACACCATCGTCAGCATGTCACTCGTACCCTTAGATTGTGTCTACCCACCTCAATCAGTCTCGTGCTATCACCATCCTCCTCGTCACTGTCAGAGCCTCGTCATAAACACTCAGCAGTGGTCAGTAACAAATGAATTGGTCACAGTGATTTACCCCCCAGGTGGGGTATATCAAGTTGTTTTTCACTGACTGTGATCCCTGAAGGATGGTTTTGACCACTCATTTTCTCCTCTGTTCACCATTGGATAATTATTTTAATTAAATAATTATTTTTCTTTTATTTTTCACGTGTGCTAGGGCATTTTTTGCCGTCTAGTACCCATTTCTTCTCACTAGGCCAATTTTTAATTGCTCCTAGGTGATGATTGTTCTTCTCCTCCACACTCTCGTAAATAATTATTTTCAAAAAAAACTATTTTATTAATTTTTTCCACTATACAGGGACATTATTCATCACCTGTTGCTTCTTTCTTCCCCTAGGGCATTTTCTATTGCATTTAGGCAATTCCTTCTATTTTCTTCTATTTTCTTTTACTCTCCACCACATTTTAGATGGTAGAAAACAAACAAACAAACAATATATATATATCACTATCATATATATATATATATATATATATATATATATATATATATATATCACTCCAAAAATCCAAAATTAGGGAAATATTCTTCACAAAATTTTAAAAAAAACCTGCAAAAATAGGTAACCTGCTTATTACGGCTGAAACTTGTGTCTTGCGCATGGTATTCTTCCCATATCCTACTGGTTTGTTTCACATCTTCACCGATCAACATGACTTGCGGATCATTGGATTCACAACCATTCACAAAGCTAGTTGCTTGCTTCATCTGTACTGTGGGGTACATGTCTTAGTGCCATGGTGTTGTTTTGTTATGCACAAGGATTTCTACTTGGACCTAGTGTCCATTATCATTTCCCCTTTTATGTATCCTTGCTCAGGGAATCATTTCTAACCCTTTTTGTCAATCACGAACATGTGGATCTCTTCAGTTTGATAACAAAACATTTATACAACTTGTCTTGACCATTGTTGGGTTGGATATGTGCATTCGTACTTGTTTTCCCTATTGACATAAGCTTGTTTCCTTATCATATTGCATTGCATTTTGTATGTTGTATGGTGTTGGTGTTTTTAGAAATGGAAAATTGTTTATAGTATAGATTTTCATGTCATTCTACTTTTGTCATATGCTTATATTTTTCATAAGGACCAATGATGTAGATCTTTTGGCAATGTTATGACATTGAAAGTTGTTCCAATACTAAGGCTAGAGGCTAAGTTCTTCTCTCCACTTCTTCATATTCCTTCTACATAACTTTTACTCTCACCCCTAATCTCCCATTTCCCTAGGAGCATTCTGCCCCTGCCCTTTCTTCTATCTATTTCTCACCTTTTTCGATCGTTGATCGTCTTCCTTCATCACCCCATCGACACTTGAGGGGGCATCTCTCACTTCTACTAATTTTTCTTCTACCCCTTCAAAATTTTATTCATCTACTATCTTTGAAGTGGCGTCACTTACGCCACCATAAAGAGGAGAAAATGTAGACACCCATAATTACACCCGAGAAATTTAAATACTTAAATTGCACTAATTATCTCCCTTCCTGCAAATTGGTGACATACCGTCAAAAGCACTCACCTTCTCTCCTATCGTCGTTAATTAATTACACTACACTAATTAATTAAGTCACTCATCCAACACATACCCTAATTAACAACCTTCTGTTTATTAATCCCCCCTTCTATCTAAACTAATTAATTATTATTAATTAATTAGCTTCCCCTTTCATTTAACCAATAAATCAATATTTAATTGATTTAATCCCCTTCTATAGTTTACATCATGCTAATATTCCTCTAAAAAAAGCTTCTATAAGCTTGCACATCTATTAATTAAATCATCTTGATTAATTAATGAGCCCCCCTTTATCCACATGGGTCACTAAAGGACAAGCTAAACCCTCCTAAAGTTAACTCAACCTTATCTAAACCCCCCCTTATCCAAAACTAACTCAACATCTCTATTATTGCACATACAAAGGGATGTAGTGATTCCTTTATCCATTGGGCTATATAAAGAGCCCTCCTACATTTACACTTACACCTATTCCTTGAAAAACAAAAGAGAAGCATATAATAAATACACTATAGCCATTTTGTCATCTTGGAGCATTCTTCATTGGAGAGGCTAGCTACTTTAATCTCTTGTATTCATCCATCCAAGTTTTGAAGTCATATGGAGATATGTCAAATGGTCTTGTAGCCATGATTTGACAAGACTCCATTCTTGAAAAACCTTGAGATTCAAACATATAATCAAAAATTTTGATTGCTAAGGATCTAAGTAGGTTCATTTCAATTTTAGCATTCAATAGAGATAGAAATTAATGGATTAACATGTTAGTTTGCATATTTGTTCATGTTCTAATGCAAGGATGTTAGTAGATTAGTTTTGCTTAAGCTCTAAGCATGATGGTGCATTGAATTTGATTTAGTTTGGTTATAGGACTACTAGGTGTTAGTTCTAACTTTCTTAACCTTGCTAACAAAACCATGTACACATAGTCCAAGACCCTAATGGTTTGATTCTAATCTTATTTGTGCATACCATTGTGCACCAGGGCATAACATTGAACATTTTAGGGCCCTTCAAACCATCATCCATAATCTGATTGATGAGGATGATCTTCTTGTTGAAGGATACAACCCTCTTCCATCCACCAATCCCACTTCTCCATATCAATATTCATCCACTAAAACATCTAAATCTCATAATCCATCTAAGAATTACGTTATCATTCCTCCTCCAACTTCAACCTATCCTAAGGAGGGTCCCCCTCTTATCATTAATGTTGTTCAGATCACAACCCATACTCATCCCCATGAATACCAGTCACCTGCTCAATCCAAATCTAAAGTCAGTATCATCACTCTTCCTAGTAGGCCTACTCTACCCCCTTCTTCATAAAAAACCAAGGTTTCTAGCTTAGCTGCCCCTCGACCTACGGTTATCAAAAAAAGTGTTATGAAACAACTCCATCGGGCCCCAGTTAAGATGCCACTTTATGAGATCATCCAAATCTCTACATACTATAAGAAAACTCTCATTGAAGCTATCAAGCGTATGAACACTCCCAATGACGAGGCTCATCCCTTTGCATCTCTTGTTGGAGCCCTCAACACTTCTACTTCCATATCCTTTGACGATACTGAAATCTATGACATCACACCTAATGAACATGACCTTCCACTTTTCATCATTGTGCATATCAATGACACATTTATCCACCTTTTTCTATGATAGACAATGAAGTTAGCATAAACATCATCTCATCTCACACTTTTGATCAACTTAAGCATCCTAATTCCATTGTTTCCTAATCACCGACAATCCTTCACACTTTCAATGATGTTGTTACCCCCGCTTTAGGAACTATCATTGTCCCTATTCGTGTTGGTGAAAAAATCCTCCACGAAGTCTTCTATATCATAGAAGGGGAGTTTTAATAAAACATCCTACTTGAAGGACCATGGATTCACACCATGCGTTGTGTCCCTTCCACCCTTTATCAATGCATCAAGTATGAACAAAAGGGGAAAAATATAACTCTCCCAACATACATTCCTCTATTCAAAGCATGTCACATGACTTACCGTCCTAATGACATGCTCATCCCTACGTAAGATCCTTCCGAAGCATCCACTAGCTCATCCATTTTTGCATCCAAAATTCCTAATGAAAACTCTTTAGACAAAGTAATGGATCAACTCTTACTGGGGGAGTATTGCCTTATCATGCTTAATGCCCTTCCCACGCCTAATCAACTCAGTAGACCCGATAAATCTCCAATGTATCAACTAGACATTGGGAATATCATTTCCTTCAGTCCGCCTCATCTTCGTACCAATTTCATCTATGGTGAAATCAATCACCCTTCCTCTCACATCAAATTTCAACCTCATACCAAACCATATACCAATGATTTTGAATGTATTTACAAGAAATTCTTTACTTACACCTATCTTCATCGCTGCACCTGGAAAGGATTTGGAATGGGGCGTTATGAACAAGGAATCCATGACCTCGTCATTGATCAATTTTGTAAACCCCATGAAAAATTTAGGTTGGGCTATAAGGAACAATCTACCAACCCCCTTCCTCCATCTTTAGCTCTTATGGACACTGACCCACCATATTCTCCATCCCATGAGGTTATGGATAAAAATGACACTGTGTCTATCACCTTCAATTTTTTAAAAAATCTCCATCATAACCTTGGGAGTGGTATCTTATTAGTGTGAAATTGAATAAAGGTCCCTTCAACATCCAGAAATGATAGAGGAAAATTCCCCTCTCATTGACGCTCTTCACTGCACCGAAGATGATTCCATTCTCTCTTACATGGGGACATAAGATTCCTATCTTCATAAGACCTTATCTCCTGACACATTCACCCTTCTCAATGAATCCACCATTAACACCAATATAGGGACTTCGCAAGAGCTTCACATCCTCAAAGTGGGTCAATCCCTTGATCCGCATGATCTCGAATCTTTTACCACTTTTCTTTCTCAACATATCTAAGCCTTCACATGGTTGTATGTCGACATACCGGGCCTCGATATTTTCATTGTTGTTTATAAAATCATTACCTTTTATAACATTAAATAGGTTGAGTAGAAGCTTTTCCACATGCACCCTTACATTGCCCTCCTTATGAAAAAGGAGCTACAACTCCTTCTTTAAGATAATTTCATCATCCCTATCAAATATTCGGAATGGGTTTCTAATATCATACTCATTTCCAAAGCTTCTGGAAAGCTCCACATCTGCACTAACTTTCAAGATCTTAATCTCATTTTCCCTAAAGATTATTTTCCTCTTCCCAACATTGATTGACTTGTAGACCTTACTGCAGGCCATGAGATGCTTTCTCTTATGGATGTTTTCTCTGGGTATAATCAGATCCTTATCACACCAAAAGATGAAAATAAGAATTCTTTCATTACTTCTTGGGGGACCTTTTGCTATAGCGTCATGCCCTTTGGTTTTAAAAATGTCAGAGCAACCTATTAGTGGGATGTGACATACATCTTTCATGAACTCATCCATAAGACTATATAGGGACTATGTTGATGATCTCTTGGGTAAATCCAAGCATTGACACAACCACCTTGCCACCCTTGAAGTCCTTTTTGAGCACCTTATCTGTTTATTGATGTTTTAATACAACCAAGTGTGTGTTTGGAGTGCTAAATGGTAAAATCCTTGGTTTTATCATTTCTATCAAGGGTATTGAATTTAACCCTGCTAAGATCAAGGTTATCCTCAAGATGCCCCCTCCTTCTAAATTGAAGCAATTTTGTAGTCTTCAAGGCCTTCATTAATCAATTAATTATTTCATTTTGCAACTTTATGATCATCACCATCCCTTTCATCATCTCCTTTGAAAAGATATTGATTTTAACTCAGACCATAACTGCCAAAAAGCCTTCGACAATCTCAAGTGGTATCTTTTATCTATGCATGTGCTTACACCTCCACGTGAGGGGAGACCTTTTATCTCTATGTGTCTACCTCCAATCATGCTCTAGGATCCATGTTGACACATCATGATGAGAAAAGGTAGGGAGCAGGTTGTATATTACATTAGTCACACCATTCACGAATATTAGACTCGCTACAGTTGAAGCTAAAAATTTGTGTTGCACTCTTCTCTTCGATACCTCTAAGCTTCATCATTATCTTCCTTAATCACAAGACTTATTTTTTCACTAGCTTTCATCTTATTAAAACCATGGATTCTAAGCCTTATTGAAGTGACCACATCACTTGATGGCTCATGCTTATGACCGAGTTTGACCTAGAGTTTATCTCTCTAAAATCCATCAAGAGCCATGATATCACAAATCAACTAATTGACGCCCCTTTTTGAGATAATCATCCTCCTCACGAGTAGTTTCCTAATGAGTCCATATTCCACTTTGACCATGAGTATTCTCCTCTCAAAATGACGCTCTTCTTTGATGGATCTAAGTGTCAACAAGGGAGAGGCACTAACATCATTATCATTCCTCCTTAGGATACTCTTGTAGACATATTAAATGTCGACATGATTAATTATGATTAATTTGTCTTGAAAACATCCCAACATCATGTTGGGGTTAACACAAGATTGTACAGATAATATATCAGATCTAAACATACATGTAATAAAAGCATATATTCTACCAGAATAAATATACAAAACAAGATATATAAATCTGTTGGGTTTCAAAATGGAACATGGCTAGAAACCATAGTCAGGGGATAAACATGTCCCTCCTCTTTAATGGGAGATATTACCTTATTGAAAGCAGGAAAAAAAAAGTACAAATATACAACTCTCAATGTCTAGACCCTGATATTCTGGAATGTTTTCATACTTAAAAGATTATCAATACGAAGGATTGGAAGAGTAGAGAGATGAAGAAGGAAGAAAACAAAAATGTTTTCAGGAGATATAGGTAGCAGAATATATCCTTACTCACATTGAACCAAGAAAATATAGGAAAAATATCAATCACTTCATCACCAATGTGAATTTGCAGACACAAAGTTCTAAAGATTACACAGACAAGAACACAAAGTTTCTTTTAAATGCAAAGAAAAATGATCCATTGAATCGAGCAAGGAGAGCGAGAGATATAACAAAGGAAATGAGAAATAAAGATTTTGTATTGAATTACTTCCAAATTTATAACCTTCCTAGAAAACCAGAATCCCTTTTTCCATGGCCAAAACATATTCTTATGACAATTCGTGTACATCCATACTTTGTCCCCAATAAAAGAATATCCAAAAGGAATAATGTTTGTTGTAGATCTGTTTTTTGGAAAGTGACATGAAACAAACGCACTCATGAAAACCAGAGGTTCAAAAAGGTGAATATTTCATCAGTTTGAGCATGATTACTTTAGGAGGGGGCATGTCATGATTTTCTTCTTCACGTGGTCCTACCATTTCCACCTTTTAACCACTTTCATAGCACTCAAGTGTTTACTGGTAAGTTTTCCCCCTTTTTTAATTGTGTATGCCCGATAAAATTTGTTTTCTGATAATTAAACTTTACATCTCTTTAAAATTATCGATTTAGCTAGATAACAAACCAAAAATGCATCTCATGAATAAACGACAAGGAAACAGAGAGAGAAAACTGAAGAATGTTTCACATTTGTATTCTTTGGAACTCTGGTTTGTTAATGGTGTCAAAAACTAGATGAGTGCATTTTGGCTACTCTTTCCCTTTACTAGCTCTGAAATTGGACCATATGCGTGGCAAGCTCCAAGAAACAACAGACCTGGGGAAAAATCCTCATTTTAAGACATTTGGGAGAAAAAACACAATTTCTCATTTTGCTCCACCGACTCGCCTTGAGTTTTTAACATGAACACAGTGCCACACCCTGATTGGAAATGGGGTCACGGCTCAAATTCTCATTTTCCTCTACCGGTCCACTGTTCTGATTTCATTCTTTAACACATGGCATCACCTGATTGGTTGCAAGAACATGTTTCACTTTTATACTTTATCTATTTTGAAAAGGGGAAAAATTCCTACTTTTCCCCTGAAAGTTCATGCCTCTGCCGTTGAATTTTCAATGTAGGCCATGTGTCCCTTTTTGATTCACTGTGGGCCTCAACTCTGAAGTTATCCCTTTGTGTGAGAGGGGCCGCGGGTCATTTTAGAACTTTTCACCCTTTATGGAAACAAAGCTAAAATTCCTAAAGTCCTCCACCAGTCCGCCAAAGTGCATATGAACTGAAAAACAACCACGTGTCCCTTTGCATGAGTGGGGCTATGGGTCATTTTAGAACTTTTCACCCTTTTTCCGTAATGCCTTAGAGAATAAAATGGATCCATCACCCCAAACTTATGCTAAAACTGCTCCAACTAATCAGGGACCTGCGGGGATACGGGGCAAATCTGACATTTTTTCCAAAATCACCAAAAGTGATAAGTTCAAAAAGGAACCCATCCGACTACATCTAATGAGAAGCAAACACATAGCTTCACCTTTTGAGAAATAATTTGATGGGGAAAAGAATGTAGAAAATTGCAGAGAACGAGAAAATGCCATTTTTGCACCCGATGAAGATTTTCTTTCTGCACAAGGTTAATATGCGAAGAATGCAAGTTTCTGCATCCTTCAAATACATAAAAGAAGATCATAAACCCCCTCCCATCCACGAGAAATAGATAGAACATTATAATGGCCGTAGACTAAGGAAATGCATAAAACGTCATGGGGGATCAAAACGAGCACTTGAGGGGCTCGAAACACGAATTCATCCATGGTAAGACTTCAATTTTCACAAAATCAGATTTTGAAAAAGGGGGCAAAATTGAGGGGACAAAAAAATCAACACCAGATCTAACATGGTTCACCCAATGTGGGCTACATCCACCAAGAAACAAGGCAATATATTATCCAAAGCATTTAGAAGATATATAATAAAGATTTACAATCTTCCACACCTCTCACAATTGTAGAAATTACTCTGATCTAATACACATATTACATGAAATAGCTACACAGACAATAATTGAAATCAGCAACTCTATATTATATTTTTATTATTTCACTATTTCAATACACTCTATTATATAGGAGATGTATAATAACAATCCTCAACAACAACCTTTGTCTTCATATACAACTATACACCCATATGGTTTCAACCTCTCACCAATATAATAATAAAACGACACTAATTGTTTTATTATTCTAACTTACTAACTTATCACATACTAACCACATTTTACATTTACTATTTACATTTACATAGTAAATGTACTTTCACTAATTTACCATAATAATAATTACACATGTAATTATTATTCACCCATACAAATGGAGCACTAAGATATATTTCCTAACATTCCCCCCCTTAGTGCGAACATGGGGAAAACTTACCTTTGTACTTGCACTTACTTTCATGATCTGATGATTTTATAGGATGATCATAAACCTAATAGATGGTTTTTCACAGGGTTGACCATAAACCGAAAATGATAGTTTTGCAACTGGTTTACCACAAACCAAAAGGGAGATGGTTTTTCATAGGGTTTACCAACAACCGAAAAATGGTAGTTTTATAAGTGGTGTACCACAAACCAAAAGAGTGATGGTTTTGCATAGGGTTTACCAACAACCGAAAATGGTGGTTTTACAACTGCTATACCACAAACCAAAAATGAAGGTTTTCAAGTGGTTTACCTACAACCACATCATGATATGCCAAGTACTATTATTAGCTCTCATCACATCTCACTGCAGGGAATGACGTAGGAAATTCTATTGAAATCTACTGCTCGTATATAGAAAATACCAGAAATGTAGAAAACTAGAAATGAAACATTGAGATCATGTTCCCCCCTCAATCTGAAATTTCATTTATTCTGTAAACCACAATAGGAACACTGCAACCAAACACTCTGCCAAAAATACAAAGAAACAACAGGAACACACTGTATAAAAAATAATCACCATAACTGATACGGCGCCATCGTTGGTGACTGACGAGAGGTCGCTGAATGACCTCCAACCTCATGTACCTCCTTCCTCCAAGAACTTCTTCAGAAGTATAGTCAATTTCATCTGTTATTCGTTCATCTTCATTGTCTGAGCCTTCTTCAGTGACTATATTTGCTTCATTTTTAAGATTTCCATTGAGCAAGTCTTTAGCTTGATCTCTACAAAAAGACTTAGTATGACCCTTTTTCTTGCAATAGAAACATTCAATTTCATCCTCTTTTTTTGAGATTTTTTTGTATTTCTTTTTAACATATAAAGTAGTTTCCCCTTCTATATCTTCTTTAGTTCTTTTCTCTTCAGCTAGGAGAGCTGAAATCATGCCCTCTAATGACTGAGAAGACATTTTCCCTAGAGTAAAGACAACATTATTGTACTTGGATGGCAAACTATTTAATAATATGGATTTTGCATCTTCATCATCAACAGAAGCTTTAACTTCTGCTAGTTGTCTAAGAAGATATCTCAATTCATTTATATGACTTGACATTGTGACTTCTTCATTCATTTTCAATTTGAATAATTACAACTTTATAGAGAATTTTGCATTATTTGATTTAGCCCCAAAATTTTTGTTTAGTAAGTCCTATATTTCTGTAGAAGATTTTTCTAAATCTACATGATGTAATTCAGAATCTGAAAGACCAAGTCCAATTATTGTTTTGGCTTTGTCATCTCTAGTTTCCCATTCTACAATTTTGCTCACATCTGTAGGTTTTTTTTCTTTTCCATCTACTATCCTCCATAGATTTTTATTCATTAACTGCATCTGGATTTTTACTCTCCATGTATGGAAGTTCAGCCCATTAAATTTATCTAATGGTGTATCCATTTTACTGAATCTAAATATCCAAAAAAAATTGAATGTAGATTTGAATTACCTTTAATTCTCTGATTTCTTAAAAAAACAGTAGTGATCAATGTGCTGTATAGTAAATTGCACATTTCTCCCAAACTATGAACTAATTTTTGCTGAAATTTTTACTGTAGCTTCCTATATAACAGATCATTCCACGTGCACAATTTTGGAGAAACCCAGATCGCAAAACAAAAGTTACGAGATCTTATTTGAGACAAATTTAACCTGATCTAGTACCAAATGTAGAAATTATTCTGATCTAATACACATATTACATGAAATAGCTACACAGACAATAATTGAAATAAGAAACTCTATATTATATTTTTTTTATTTCACTATTTCAATACAATCCATTATATAGGAGATGTATAATAACAATCCTCAACAACAACCTTTGTCTTCATAAACAATTATACACCCATATGGTTTCAACCTCTCACCAATATAATAATAAAACAATACTATTTTTTTTTATTATTCTAACTTACTAACTTACCACATACTAACCACATTTTACATTGACTATTTACATTTACATAGTAAATGTACTTTCACTAATTTACCATAATAATAATTACACATGTAATTATTATTCACCCATACAAATGGAGCACTAAGATATATTTCCTAACAATAATGTACAATAATTTCTTTCTCTCAAGCTTCTCCTTCTTCTCCAAGAATTCTCTTGCTCATAATTATTTTCACAATAATCATTCCATACTTACAATCCTTACTTCTAAACCCTAGCTTTCATGCTTATATATACATATACAAACTTAGGGAACATAGCCATGTAATTACAATCAATAGATATGCTTTAATAATAAAAATAAATCTAATTGCTGTGAGTTAAATAAAACACTCACACACAGGTAACAGATGCTAGTTAGCCCTAACCGATGTCAGTTCCTACTTTCCTAACTGATACCGGTCATAGGTGACCGATGTTGGTCCCTTCATAACCGATGTTGTTTACTGTGTTTTCCAGCAAGTTTAATATAACATGCTAAATTGAAGTAATTAAGCTCCACAACTCAACAATCTCCAACTTGGAGATAAATTACTGCAATATACCTGTACAATGCCATTCTTGGATCCTTTCATTAGCTTTGTTTCTTCCTCTTCAAGTCTCAAACTTGAAGAATAATAAAAGTGGAGTGTAGCTTTAACTTTTCTTTTGCTAATGGCTTCGTTAGCATATCTGCATGTTCTCATTCGTATGAATCTTCTTTAGTTTCAATTTCCAATCTTCTAATACCTTCCATATGAAGTGATACCTCAACTAAATGTGTTTCGTTTTAGAATGAAACGTTGAGTTCTTTGCCAAATTAATTGTATTTTGACTATCACTGAACAATTTACAATCATCTTTCTTCTTTCCCAACTCTTCCATGAACCTGCTCATCCATATCATCTTTTTGCTAGCCTATGCAGCTACAACATACTTTGCCTCTGTAGTAGAAAAGCGACAACCTTTTACAATCTCGATATCTAGCTAAATTCTATCCCTCCTACTATGAACATATATCCAGTAGTGCTCCTCCTACCATCCAAATCTCCAGCCATATCTAAATCAACATAGCCATATAAAGAAACATCTAAACCTCCATAGCATAACTGCATGCTAAATGTCCCTCTCAAATACTTGAGTATCCATTGGACTACTTTCCAATAATCTTTACCTAGATTGGCCATATATCTACTTATAACTCCCACTGCTTGTGTAATATCTAGTTTCGTACAAACCATAACATACATGAGACTCCCAACTACTAAAGCATATGGTACTCGTGTCATATATTTGATCTCTTTATGTGATGAAGGACACTGATCTTTACTTAATTTGAAGTTTCCAACCATAGGTGTACTTACAAGTTTTTAATTCTACATTTTAAACCTTTTTAACACCTTGTAGATATAATCCTCTTGAGATAAATACAATTTCTTGTTCTTCCTATCTCTGTGTATTTACATGCCAATGATTCTTTTTGCAGCTCCTAAATCCTTCATAGAAAATGCGTGAGCTAGCTTTCCCTTAAGCTCACTAATGTCCTGCACACTAGATCCTGCATTAAGCATATCATCCATATAGAATAACAAAATAATATGGCTTCCATTTTCAAGCTTCTTGAAATAAACACAATGATCATATTCACATCTCAAGTAACTATGCTTATGCATAAAACTATCAAACCTCATGTAACATTGCCTTGGAGCTTTCTTGAGCTCAAATAAACTCTTTTTTAACCTTTACACTAATTTCTCTTTACCCTTGACTTCGTACCCAAGTGGTTACTGCATATAAATCTCTTCATCCAAATCACCATGAACGAAAGCTATCTTCACATCTAGTTTCTTTAAATGTAAATTATCTACTACAACTATACTCAATATAATACATATGGAATTCATTTTAACAACAGAAGAAAATATTTCACCAAAGTCAATACCTACTTTATGTGTAAATATTTTTACTACAAGCCTTGCCTTGTACCTTTTCTATCCACCCTCTTCTTCCTTGATCTTGTAAAATTATTTGTTTTGAAATGTCCTCTTACTTGGTGGCAACTTAACCAAATCCCAAGTTTGGTTTTGTTCCAAGGACTCCATCTCCTCATCCATGCCATGCTCCCACTGAACATGGGTCTCATTCTGCATTACTTTTTCAAAACTTTCTGGTTCACCATTATTAGTCAATAATAAATAATATAGAGAAGGTGTAAATTTTTTGGAGGTTTACTTACACTTTGTGACCTTCTCACTGAAGTTTGGGGTATCGGAGGCTCATTCTGGACATCCTGGACATTTTTTTCTAATTCAGATAGTGACCGACGCCAGTCACTTGTAACCAATTCCAGTTCTACTAACCGATGCTGGTTTGGGTTTTTTCTAACCGATACCAGTTCAACTGATTGATGTCAGTCAGGGGTTAACCGACACTGGTTATTGTGTAACTATGTAGGTATGAATTTTAAATATGTGATTTCATTTTTCATTCACAAATTTCACAACTAGTTCATCCTTGGGTGTCAAAATTTGATCCCTATACATTCTCTTTTCATTCCATTCAATGTCACAACTCCTAATAATTTTAGAATTCTCTAAATACTAAAAATGAAATCTAAAATCACTAAATCCATAACCAATGAAAGTGCATCTCTTGGATTTTGCATCCAATTTTTTTTATTTTCCTTATCAATATGCACAAAAACTTCTGAACCAAAAACTTTAAGAAAATAAAGATCTACCTCTTTTTCGGTCCAAGATTCTTATGGTATTCCTCCATCTAGTGAACTTAAAGTCCCATAGTTAATCAAATAAACCATTGTATTAACTACATCTGCCAAAAACTGCAAGGAAAATCTAGCATGTATCATCATACTTCTAGCATGTTCCATGATTGTCCTGTTCATTCTCTCTGCAACACCATTCTCATGTGGTGTTCTTGGAACCGTTCTTTCTCTACATATCTCATTCACTGAACAATAATAATTGAAATCTTTTCTATATTATTCACCACCATTGCTAGATATAAGGCATTATAATTTAGAATTTGATTCATTCTCAACAAGGGCTTTCCATCTTTTAAAAGTCTCAAAAACATCATATTTATGTTTAATAAAATAAACCCATACCTTTCTTGTAGCATCATCAATGAAAATAACATAATATTGGGATCCTCCATGAGAAGTTACCTGGGCTAGTCGCCACACATCTGAGTGTACAAGCTCCGATTTTTTCTCCTTATTAGTTTCCCTAACTTTGAGAAATCTCACTCTCTTCTTTTTTCCAAAGACACAATGTTCACAAAAATTAAGATCTAAATCTTTCAAATCTAATAACTTACCCTTAGCCTTTAAGATTTGCATTCCTTTTTGACTCATATGGCCCAAACGATTATGCCACATGCATACATCTAAATTTGAAATATATAACATAGAAAATGAATCATTAACATAGGTAGATAAATATAATGTTCCTACCTTATTGCCTCTTTCCACAACAAAGGCACCCTTGGTGACTTTCCATGAGTTTGTTATGAATATAACCATGTAACCAACTTCACCTAGTTACCCTGCAGAAATAAGATTCCTCTTGAGGCTTGGCACATGCCTCACATATTTCAATACCCATTTATTTTCATTATGAAATTTTAGATGAACTTCCCCTTTAACAATAATACTGCAAGGTTCATCATCATCCAAATAAACATGCCCAAAATTTCTCCCGACATAATTTCTGAAATAACCCTTATAAGGGGTTGCATGGAAAGAAGCTCCTGAATCTAAAACCTATGACTATATTCTATTATCCAAAGAAAGAATAAGAGCATCTTGCATTACCTTTGCTGCAATATTTGTCTCTTTACCTTTTTCTAGGTGTTGGTTCTCTTTATCCTTTGACCAATAATATTTCTTTGCATGTCCTTTCTTTCCACAATTCCAACAGGTAATTCCCTTACCTCTTGATTTAAATCTTCCATTCCTTGAGTTTGATTTCCCATTATTTTTACTCTTGGATCTCTCCTTCTGCCTGCCTCTGTTTTCTACATTCAAAGCATTCCTAGATGATGATTCCTCTGTACTTTTCCCATGAATATATTCATTCAATATTATACGAACCACATCATCAAACTTCAAAATAATATTAGCAGATGTTGTATTACTAATAGCCATTACCAATTTATCCCAACTATTAGGCAAAGAACATAACAATAAGAGTGCTTTCACTTCATCATCAAACAAAATATCAACTGATTTTAACTGATTTAAAATAGATTGGAAATCATTCAAATGACTAGATGCAGATCCACTTTCATGCATCTTAGAACTAAATAGTTTCTTCATCAAATAAACTTTATTTAGAGCACTAGGTTTTTCATATAAATTAGCAACAAATTTCATTAACTCTACCGTAGATGCCGCTTCTGTAATATTAGAAGCCACAGATGCTGCTAGGATCAATCTTATATATCCCAAAGCCTTTCTGTCAAGAATCTTCCATTCTTAATCAGTCATCTTCATAGGTCTAGACTTTTCATCCAATGGTAAGTTCAAGTCTCTTTGATACAAATTATCCTCAATCTGCATCTTCCATAATTGATAATTTCAATCGTCAAACTTCTCTACCTTGTATTTGTTTTTCTTCTGCCATTGATGTAGTTCCCATTCAATCAGAAAACCCTCAGTGAGTAAATATGTCAACACATAAAACCCTCTAATAAATCTCTGATACTAGTTATTGGTGTTAACACAAGGTTGTAACGATAATATATGATATCTAAGCATATATGCAATAAAAGTGGATATTCTACCAAAATAAATATACAAAATAAGAGATAAATCAACACCATATTTAATGTGGTTAACCTAGTGTGGCTTCATCTACCAAGAAACAAGACAATCTATTATCTAAAGATTTCAGAAGATATACAATGAAGATTTACAATCTTATACACCTCTCACGATGTACAATAATTTCTTTCTCTCAAGCTTCTCCTTCTTCTCCAAGAATTCTCTTACTCATAATTATTTTCACAATAATCATTCAATACTTACAATTCTGACTTCTAAACCCTAGCTTTCATGCTTAAATAGGCATATACAAAAACTTAGGGCAATTAGCCATGAAATTACAATCAATAGATTTTCTTTAATACTAAAAATAGATCTAATTCTCATGAGTTAAATAAAACACTCACACACAGGTAACTGACACCAGTTAGCCTTAACCGATGTTGGTTCCTACTTTCGTGACTGATATGGATCATAGGTGACTGATGTCGGTCCCTTCATAATTAATGTCATCTACTGTGTTTTCTAGAAGGTTTAATATAACATGCTAAAATAAAGTAATTGAGCTGCACAACTCAACACATCATCCATATAATACTTAATAAAAAGATTAATTATTATTATTTAATCCATTTTATCATATCTACCCCATTATAATTATTTATCATTTATCCTATCATATTATCAGTAATCCTTTTAATTCATTATTTTATCCCATCTTATCATTAATCACTTTTATTTCATTATTATATCTTATTATGTTATTTTAAGTCCTTTATTAACATTTTCTAGGAATTTAATATTCCTACTTCTACCTACCCACCTACCCTACACATCCCTACACCTAGCTTCTTCTAGTAACCTCACCCTTAATCACCGTTTATTAACCTATTCTAATTCTAATCCTAATCACATCCTCACATATAAATCTAGAGACTTCTAAATCTAGAAGCATCTCTAATCTTCTCCTTCCATTGAATTTTTAATTCAATGGAAGCTTCTTTCCTCCATGAATTTTGAATTCAAGTTTCTAGAGCCTTCCACTATAGAATCCTCTAATCCTCACATGCATTCTCAACCCTTGATAAAAATCCAACATGGCTTCATCTTACCCATTAAATCCTCCACCCACAAACTATAAATTGAGCTCTCCTCCTCCATGAGAGCTAAGAAAGTTAGCAAGCCATTCAATCCATCCATTTTATCTTCTTAGCACTCAATCAATCCATAACTTATCTTTAATCCATCTACACTCAACCCATCATCATTTTTATCAAACAAACATCCAATATAAGCAAAGGGGAGGTGCTACCCAATTTTATCCACACAAATTTGAAGCAATCCAAGAGCAACCAATATCAATCAAAATAAAATCCAATAAATAAAAGGAGTTGTGCAATTTATAGGTAAGTGTAGGTATTTGTCTCTCCCCTCCTTTCCATCCATTGATCTATCTAAGGATTTGTTTGAAAATATTAGATTAGAGGAGCAAGTTTGTTTGTTTTCTCACATTTTCATAACTAATATTTTCTTACATTACATTTTTGACACCCACCGCATGGATTACCCTCCACTTCTTTATTGTTTTCAACTCTATTTTACCCCTAGAACAAGCTGTCAAAGTTTCAATAATTTTCACATTTTTTTACACCTTCAAATTTTGAATTTTTGTGCTCATCTACCGTTTTTCACACGAAATGATGCCTATGACCTGTGTTTTGGTGCCTATGTCCTAAATTGGCACTTTTTCTCTGTCTTAGTGCCTTTGTTTTGCTTTTTTTCCCTACCTTCTAAGAGCCATACATTTTGATCCCAAACTCGAAACAAATCCATTTTTTTCTCAGACAGGTATCGAAAAGATCTATGTAATCAAAGTGTTAATTTAGTATCTTGGAAGATAATTAATTCATGGTTTTCATTTTACTAAATATTTTCATTTTAGCTACACATTGAGTTAAATTTTCTTGTTCTAGACTACTAACACTTTGTGTGTAACTTCCTACGCTTACCAAAGATAAAAAATCAATCTAAAACTACTAACCCTTTGTTTTATATCATGATCGGTCCAAAACATTTGAATTTATAAATCAAATTACTAATATTTGTTTTGTAGGACCTCCTCTTGAAGATCCAATCATCAAACTAATAATCTTTGTCATTTAATTTTATCATCTAGAATTTATTTATCTTATATTTATCATCCTTTTATGTCTTTTTCCTTTATTGCTTGTTCATCCCAAAGGAAAAACCGTGTATGCTCTCCTCTCGCATCTTAGAATGATCTCAAGGATCAAAAGCGGCTAGCCTTCCCTTTTTTCTTTTGTAAGGGAAATGTGATGTGGAAGTGATATCCACACACTTGTCATAGTCACAGGGGTCTCGTGACCATGGGATTCATCTCCATGCACGTAGACACACCCCATGTTCTGGCGGGGTATACAAATTCAAGGACAAATGTCATTATTGGCTAACTTCTTGATTTTTTTAAGAGCGGCGTGAAGTGAGGGGATTCCATGTACCAATACCCATGCCTTAAACAAAATCCTTGCAGCATGAACTTGGGCCCCACGTACCGTAAGATATATTAGGGATGCCCCTAGTGAGCTCATCTAACCTAAACTAGGCAACCTTTTGGCCGCATATCAAGATATAATACAAGGAGGATGCACTCCCCAAGATCACTCGCTAGCTGACCGCATATTGACACATAGGTGGAGAGCTAATTGTGGAACTAATATCTATGTGTGGTATTGAAAGCGGGTTATATCTTGACTGTAATCCTACTTTACTAGTTAGGGTGTGTGTTGCATATTTTTTTCTTGCTTGTGAACACCCTTATCCATCTCATCACATTAAAATTTTAATCAATCAAAAAAATATCCTTAATCAAACAACAACTCAATTAAAATCCCATCACTATCCTTAATCAACAATCCTAATCCAAATCAAATCCCCTGCACATCCTATCAAATCATGGCCTTTGATCCTCAATCCCCATCATCTGCAAACCAACGTCCAAACCCCTATCTCTTTTCTAAATCCATCAACAAAATTATCCCATCATTCCCCACCCATAAAAGTCAACCATATCACTTTGACCACAAAGTCCCATACACTATCCAACACCTTACTAAACAAATCTCAAATCTCACATCCTACCTTAACTAATCCTCTCCTCATCCAAATCAACCATCCGAAATTGATCCTAATATGCTAGAAATCATCCAACATCTTAACCAACTTATATCCGATCTTCAATATTCAATCAACCAATCACCCCCTAAACCATCATCCCCTAACCTACCCCATCCAAAGTCTCCCTTTTCTATGATCCCTAACCCTCACCTCATTAACCTCCTCCTTGAGGAACCCAAATCATCCCAATCCACACTTTGACCTAAATAATATAAACCACTATCCCCAAAAGCCAATTACATTGACCTTGACCACCTCACTAACTTTGACCTAGACCAAGATGACCTCCTTTATATCCTTTCTAATCTATCCTCCAATCCCAAGATCACACAACCATCCCAAACCCAAATCTCTAAACCCCTTATCAATCATCATGAACTCCATCTTCGTCCCATCAAAAATCATGTAGATAATCCAACCCCATCATAAATATCAACCCCTAAATCTAACCATCATCAAACCTATCATCGATTTCCATTCACATACCCACAACAATCCCAATCACTTACCCCAAAATTATTATCTAGTCCTCCATCTTCATCACCTTCATCATCCCAATCTAATCCTAAGAAATTTCTCCTTAATTGTCCCACAATCCCTAATCCACCATAAAGTTTATCCCCTAAGCCTATTTCATCCCCTTGATCATCTAAGCTTAATCCTATTAACACTATCTCATCTAACGCGAATCCTAAGTCACCCACTCCTAAATCTAAAAAATCCAATCCCAGTCCTCACCCCACCCCATCTCCTACCCAATCTAATGAGGATCATATGCCACCTTCATCCATGTCATCCCCCAAATTGAAAAAATCTAATGAGGTTCCTACACCATAACCATCTTCCAAATCTACTTCATCCCCAAAATCATCCAAAAATAATGTGACCCCCATATCACACCCATCCCCTTCATCTACGTCTACTAATCCCAAACAATATGATCCTAAAACCAAAACCATTTACCTGGAAACCACATAGTCAAACAAATCCAAAATCAACTAAATCCACTTCAGCCCCCAGGCCTAATCCATCCCCCTCATCTTCTAAGCCACAACAATTTAATCCAACTCATAAATCCCAATAAACCAAAACATCTCCTATTCTACCCAATCTTTCACCTTTACTTCATACTCCTCGAAAGCCGTTTAACTTAAACCACTTCACTCCTTTCAGAGAATCCTTGACAACACTCTTCCATCATCTAAAAACCTTCAACATGATCATCCATCCCCCAATCAAATCATGCAATCAAAACCTTCCCAAACCATCTTAGTATCAGGAACACTATTATTGTGACTTTCATCACACCCATGGTCATTTGACCAATTATTGCATGTAATTTAGGTCTTATGTCCAAAACCTCATTAACCAAGGGCTTCTTATCCTTACACTTCTTTATCCACCACCTTTCCATCCCAATCCTCTCCCTAACCATCGTCCACCATCCAAATCCCACTTGACATCCAAACATTGCCAGCTATCCAAATCTCACTGTACATCCAAACATCCCTCACCAACCAAAAACCAAAAACAATTCTCATCCCCCATCCTTTGTTAAGTCCGGCCTCTTAGCAGATGACAAAATTACAACCCCCTAGTCTCATGATGACCACATGACATCACATTCCCCATCCACTTCATATCCTATAGCCAAAAATATATTCGCTAATATGAAACATTGAGGCAAAGGCTTAGGAATCCATGAACAAGGCATTCACGAACCCATCTCCCTTCATCAAAATCCAAGTCATTTAGGCTTAGGGTATAAACCTAACACTAACAATGACCCTCCAACTAATCCATCACAATACATTTCTATCACTCTTCTTGTTAATCCTACCATCCCAACCACTCAACCTAATCACAAATCATCTAATTCCCCTACAACTACCAAACACCTAAAACTTTATTGAGCACATAATTGGTCGCTTATGCACAGATGTTATTTCCTTCCCACCCATCCTCCTTCCACCCAACATCTAAAACCCTTTGCATCTAATCCATTATTATCATCACAATCATGCATATCCTCTTTTAATCCATTCATTTGAACACTTGATCAAATTTCTCACACATGCGGTAAGCCAATAGTACTTACTATAAGTGTGTGACCTTGGTCTGTCATTACCTCCAATGTTCAAGCACCATTGTCCTTCTAGAGATCCATACAATTTAACACACTTAATAAACTTGTGGTGAAAACCCTTGGGTTAATTTTCTGACACTCTGGCCAATGTCATCACCACACTCATTTCCATCCCCCCATCATGCCTTTAGTGATTCTTAACCCCTTGAGAGTTCTCAAGAGAGTGGAACCGCTTCATGAAAAAAATTCAAATATCAAAAAAGAAAAAAAATCATATCAAAATTTAAAAATATCAAATAAAATCCACCTCAAGAGTATCTCTAAAGGTGTTTCCAACAAATCTTCCGAGGTTGTGGATGCCTAGTTGGCAATAGAGCAATGTTGTGACAAGAATCAAATGTATTTCTGTCAGGGCTATAGTCGCCTGGATGGCAACAGAGTAATGCATGACTTAGCATTCCATTCACCCTCCATCCACATATTTGACTTAATCACTCCCTATACATTGGATAGTTTGTCTTCACATAATACTCATTAAGTCTTCACTTCAAGCGGTAATTAATCATCATAATCACACAAACTTTGATCTCGTAGAGACATAGGGATCACATGTTGCCAGATATTGTTTATACCTTGGTCACACTTTTGTTTTAGTATAACTCTTTCCTTACAACATGTGTCATTAGGCTCATCTCTTGTTCATCACTTATGTTATTTTCCTTACATCCATCACATACACATCCTTTTCCCTTCGATTGAACATCTGTTGGCATACGATGATCGTTTTCCTTTCCATCTAATCCACCTCATGTCCCTTTTAAACTGTCATCATCATGACTTCGGGAAGCCTTAATACCATCTACTAGGGGCATCATCCCTTTTAAATACCTCTCACTTCCCACCCTACTCTAAACCTGGGGGAAAATAGAACCCATCCATCCATCCACACATGCCACCCTACTTTACACTTAGGGGCACACCACATCTAGCCCTCAATCTATCCCCATTTCTACTTGGGGGAATATATTCTAATCTTCCATATCCCCCATCTTATCATATACCACATCCCTCATCCTCTCTATCTATCTCCCATATCCCATCCCATCTAATCCTAACCTATCAACTAATCCCTATCCTATCCAACCCACTTGATTTCTCTCAATCCTTTCCTTTCATCCTATCAAAACATGCTTTGGGACTTATAGGATAAAGTCACATCCCACCTTACAACATTTCCAATCCCCCCATGAGTTATCCCATCATAAATCCTTTCATATTACCTATCCTCAACCATTTCCCCCATCCCAAATCTAAAATCTCAACATTCAACATCACATAATCTAAACATAAAAAAATACAAACTCTAAAAAAATAAAAATCAAAAAATCTAAACATCCACATTCCAATATAAAAAAATTCAAACAATAAAAAATATAAACCTCCACAATCCAAAATATAAAAATTCAAACATCCAAAAATGTAAACATCTAAAATCCAAAATCTAAAAAAATCAAAACATTCAATAAATCCATAACAAGAACACATATTCACACCAAAAACAAAAAAATACAAAAATACAAGGTGTGTGATATTTTTGCTTATCTGCATTTAAATCTCAACCAATGATACAAGGAAATTTTTTTTGGTCCAATGATATGAGGACCATCATAATAATAATATGTCCAATGATATGAGGACAAGGGCATTTGGCAATTTAGTCATCACGATCTTTATACCATGGTGCATCTTTCTCTATACCAAATTAATAAAACTGATAATGATGATAATAGTGGGCACTTTATGGTAGCACACCCTTTTATATCATCATATTTTAACCTTATCATCACCACACCTAATCCTCATCATTATCTAATTATCTAACCTCCTCATTCTCCTATCCAATCAATCATTTCATCAATCAATCGATCTCCACTTCTCAATATTATCATCTCACATCCAACATCCAAAATCCTCACCCCTTGGCTGGGGCATCTTTGATCCAAAAACCAATCCTTATTCTCACATCCAAACATCCTCAATATTCTAATCCTCTAAATCCAACTACCTAACCAATCCTCAAATCCAACATCCTTGAATCTAACATCTCCACCTCTAACATCTTCAAATCTAAATCCCAAATCTTCAATCCTAACCCCTTGACT
The DNA here is from genome assembly GCA_019776745.2 of Taxus chinensis. Lineage (NCBI taxonomy): Eukaryota > Viridiplantae > Streptophyta > Pinopsida > Cupressales > Taxaceae > Taxus > Taxus chinensis. The sequence goes on from CM034154.1 coordinate 209,715,656, forward strand.
GGGGCATATTATAATCCCAAATGTTCCAACCTAACCCCTTGACTAGGGCATCCTCTAATCCAATGATTGTGAATCTTCACCCTTGTCATACATCCTTGACTGGGGCATCCTCTAATCCAAAATTGACTATCTCCAATATCATCTAATCTCCTACTCCTCTAATCCTCTCTCCTATCTTCTAATCCTCTAAATCCTAAAATATTCTAATCCTCTAATCCTACATCATCATCATCCATCTTCTCATCCTCTAATCCTCTCTCATCTACTCACTTGGGCCTCTTCTCTTTTCAAGTGGTTATTCGACTCATTCCTTCCCCGCCTAACCCCTCAAGGGGGCATCATATTACCATCATAACATATGTTCTTTTTCTTTGAACTGTCATTGCTACGCAATAACCCTTCAAATAGGGGAAAAATGTAGACATCTAAAATGTTGACATGATTAGTTACGATTAATATATCCTGTGAATATCCCAACATCATCTCTATAATAATTAATCAAAAGATTAATTATTATTATTTAATCCATTTTATCATATTTACCTCTTTATCATTATTTATCATTTATCCTATCATCTTATCATTAATCATTTTAATTCATTATTTTGTCCCATCTTATCATTAATCACTTTTATTTCATTATTATATCTTATTATCCCATTTTAAATCCTTCATTAACATTTTCTAGGAGTTTAATATTTTTTAGTCACAAAATCACGCACTTACTATTACATTTATACTGCAAAGTATGAAATTTTATATATGGATCTTGCATAATAAAATTATTCACTAATGACCTATTCCCTAGTCCCGTCATCAGTTAGTTGATCGTCTTCGTCATTTGTCTCACATAGTCGTTAATTGTTTACATGGTTTTGGTCATCTCTTGGGGAGTATCAGGTGTCATTATTTAGTCATTTATCATCTCTAGACTCTGACTAAGGTGCCTAGGGTAGTGCTAGGGCACCCATAGGCACCCTGGTCTATAATTTTAGGCTCCCTAGTCCCTGTAACACTTGGGTCTAATTAATCTATTTGAGGTCGGTCTTTGTTGTTTTCCTGCTCATTCCCCTAAGTACTAGTCGACATGTCAAGTCATTAGTGTCAAAATTTAAACAAGAGATCCTTAAATAAACATAACATACTCACTATTTTATGGGCGGACTATCTACTATCAAGGGTTAGCTATCTACTAAGGGATAGGACTAAATTTGGGCATCATTTACATCTGCATCACACAAGCATAAAGGGAAAAGGTTGCATTCATTCTATTCCATCCACCATTTTCATCTTTACATCTAGTTATCGCGCCCACTTATGTGTCATTGGTGCTAGGGCAGCCTAGGCACATAATTGCACACACAAGAACACATAACTACATTGGGTCTGAAATGTAGTGCAATGCTTAGTTGTAAGTCCACCTTTGTGGTAGCTAAGTTCAGTTTGAACCCTTCATATGAATCTTTATTTTTTAGGATTTTTATGCTTTGTATGGGGTTTTGTAGGTAGATATTCACATCAAATTTGCAAAGACATGAGAAAACATATTATGAAAACCATGTGACAAGGATAAAGACACTGCGAAAACCTAACAACACTGTTAGATTCAGATCCTGAGCTTTTATGCAGACCAAAGCACCCACATTATAGACCAGGGCCCCCATAGGTACTTAAGTACTCTCCCAGGCACCCTAGTCCAGTCAGATCTTTGATTGCTGCGATTCCCAGGGTAGCACCTTCACATTCTGAGCTTTCCGCACATCCACCTGTTAAAGTCCAACACATAGTGAGGTAAGTCATATTCAGGTTAGTATCTTATCCTTATAATTTTTTATTATTTTATTTCATTTAAAGTTAAAAATAAATTATCTAACATTACTATTTCAGTTTACATTAGTTATTCCATTGTTGTTTCTACTTAGATTAACTCATAAAATTCATTATTTTAGTTAATCATATTCCTACTTCTACCTACCCACTTACCCTACACATTCCTACACCTAGCTCCTCTATGTAACCTCACCCCTAATCACCATTTATTAACTTAATCTAATAATAATCCTAATCACATCCTCACATCTAAATCTAGAGGCTTCTAAATCTAGAAGCCTCTCTAGCGTTCTCCTTTCATGGATTTTTTTATTCAATAGAAGCTTCTTCCCTCCAAGAATTTTGAATTCAAACTTCTATAGCCTTCCACTCTAGAATCCTCTAATCCTCACATGCATTCTCCACCCTTGATAAAAATACAACAGGGCTTCATCTTAGCCATTAAATCCTCCACCTCTAAACTATAAATTGAGCTCTCCTCCTCCATGAGAGATAGACTAGTTAGCAAGCCATTCAATCCATATAATTTATCCTCTTAGCACTCAATCAATCCATCACTTGTCTTTAATCCATATATAATAAATTCATCATCAAATACAATCAAAGGGAAGGTGTTACCATAGTTTACCCACACAAATTTGAAGCAATCCAAGAGCAACCGACATAAATCAAGAGAAAAACCAACACATCAAAGAAGGAGTTGTGTAACTTGTAGGTAAGTGTAAATTTTTTTCTCTCTCTTCCTTTCCATCCATTTCTCTATCCAAGGTTTTGTTTGAAAAGATTAAATTAGAGAAACAAGTTTGTTTATTTTCTCACATTTTCACAACTAATATTTTCTTGCATTATAACTCCTATTTCTATCACTTATAAACTTGATTTCAAATACACAAATAATATGGTTGAGTATGAAGCTCTCATCTTTGGTCTTGAAACCATTGTCTTACTTGGCATCCAAAACCTTGACATCTACGGGGATTATAAACTTATCATTAATCAAGTCAAAGGTATCTGTCAATGTAAGAATGAGATCTTTCAAAAATATAAGGACATTGTTGACTTCTTTCTTGGAGCTTTCGATTTCTATACCATTCAAAATTTCCCTCGTTCATCTAATCACTTCACAGATACTATGACATCTCTTGCATCCCTCATCCCATGGGAAACTGAAGAATCTAAGCTTTCTGTCATTGTTCAGTGTCTTGATCAAGTGTCTCATATTCATGAGCTTCCCTATGTCAACCACGTTGACACTAATCCTTGTGATCTTTGGTATTCTCAAAATTTTAACTATCTTTCACAATCTATCATCCCCTCTGACCTATCTAAAAATGGTAGGAGGTATTTTATTCAATGTGCTAACCACTATGTCATTCTTGGTGGCATCCTTTACAAGCGTGGCTTTGATGGTGTCTTGCTTCATTGCTTTAAATCTCATGAATCCACTCGAGCTATCCAAGAAGTCCATGACGACATCGATAGTGGACATTTTAGCAGTCTAGCTATCGCTAAGTGTATCCTTCGCATAGGTTATTACTAGCCCTCTTTTATTCAAGAATTATATGAATACATTTAGAAATAAATCAAATTCTAACACCATTCATATCTAATCCAAATTCCTAGTCAAGCCTTACAGTTGGCTCAGGACCTTTGGCCTTTCTCATAGTGGATGCTTGACCTCATTTTCCTTATCAATCCAAATTCTTCTCAACGCCATCATTATATCATCATTGCTACCGGGTAGTTCACCAAATGGGTGGAATCTATTCCACTCACATCAACTAAAGCCAATCAAATCATTAATTTTTTCTATTAACATATCATTTTCCATTTCAGCATCCCTTACAAAATCATCACGGATAATAGAAAGTCCTTTAAAAACAAAGAAATCAAGAAGCTTTACTACTCATTCAATATTAAGCTTAGTTTCTCTTCTCCATACTATCCTCAAGCTAACGACTAAGACAAAGTAACTAACAATAATCTTCACAATATCCTTACCAAGACTATTGACAAATCATGTCGTAATTGGCATCTTCATATCCCCTTCACTCTTTGGTCTTATCGGACTAACATCCACACCTCTATGGGCACTATTCATTTCTTTCTCATCTATGGCTTTGAATTCATTCTTCCTCTTGAATTCAAAATCCCCTCTTTATGTATTTATCTTCGTGACTTCATCTCTCATGAAGATTATCACCAAGAGAATCTAGCATAGCTTGAGTTGTTATACAAACGTTTCCTTCTCAATCTTAAATATCATCATGTTTATCAATAGTGCATAAAATGTGCTTATAACAAACACCTAAAGGAACATGACTTTAACATTAGTGACCTTTTCCTTGAAGAAAACCAGAACGCCACTAATCTAGAAAGGAATAAACGTGGAAAGTTTTCTCCTAACTGGACTGGACCTTACATTATCACACATAAGTATGGGTATGAAGCCTATTTTTTAGTTTCCATTGATGGTAAACTAGAAATGAAACCTATTAAGGCATTGAAATTACAACCATTCTATTGTTAACATATCCACCAACGTGAACTTAGTCATCTTAGTGGTCATCCATCCATCGTTAGCCTCTTCCATATTTCATCGTAATGATATGGAATTATGTGGTCTACCGTCACTTTCCTACCTATGACCTTGAATATGGACACCACAGATCTGCCCATAACATATTCCTTAAGGACAAGTTCTCCCTTCTAGGTGAGAACCCCATGATCATTACATCCACTTCCCTCTTATTTACCTACTGAAACCACACTAAGGGCCCATAATTGTCACTTGTAAATTCATCATCCCCTCCTAAGTGGACTACCTAGTTATCCTAAGCTCTTCCATAAAAATTCAACATTTTGAATGCTCATCTAAAAAGCTGTCATATCAAAAAATAGACTGATCCCTCAAAGGAAAACTATTTAGAAAAGAAAAATATCAAAGAAAAATAGACTGATGTCTCAAAGGATAGCTATCATGCACATCTTATCCTACCATTTATCAAAGCAAAACCCAAACAATCAAAAATCATAAAAGCTAAATGTAGACCATGTTATGTTTGTGGAGCCTATTTTCATGTTAGATTTTGGTACACCTTCTATGTGTTACACTCGAGTATTTTTACGGTGGTCCCACTCGCTAATGAGCAGGTCAAGGGGGTTCGGGGGTGAAGCCTCTGAAGAAAATTTTCATGGGTGGTTTATTAACCCATGGGTAATGGGTAACCGTTATGGGCTGTTTTTGGGCCCATGGTTTTTTCGGTACCCCATTATTTTGTAAAACTACCTCTTCGGCTACCTATTGATGTACTTATAAATAGATGGACATACAATAGGATTTAGATTAGTGTGTTCTGTGAAGGTGAATAGTGTGTGTGAATTCAAGTGTGAATTCGGGAGGGTTTGTTGAGCGCAGCTCCAAACAAGATCTGATTATTGTAATTGTGAAGATTGTTGGCTTGTAATAAAATCTGAGCAAGTGTTCTTGGTGGATGTAGCCCACATTGGGTGAACCATGTTAAATATTGTCTTCGTGTTGTGCATTTTTCATTTCTGTAATTCTATTCATACTTCTTATTATTGTGATTCTGAGGAATTATTCTGCATTAGATATTATTAATTCCTTAAAATTGGTATTGGAGCCTGGTTTGGTTTGTTGAAGTGTTGAATCACAGGGAAAGTTTTTAGCTTGAGTAAGAGCTATGGTAGATGATGGAAGATCTAGGGTTAATAAATTCAATGGGAAGAATTTTAGTCTTTGGAAGATGCAAATGGAAGATTATCTTTATAAGAAGGATCTTTATACTCTATTGTCTGAGAAGGTGAACAAACCCTCGAGCATGACAGATGTGGAATGGGATTTGCTAGATAGGAAGGCACTTGGGACAATCTGGTTGTGTCTTGCATCTTCGGTATTATTTAATGTTTCAAAGGAAAAGACTAAAAAAGATCTAATGGATGCATTAGGGAAGTTGTATGAAAAACCCTATGCCTCTAACAAGATATTTTTAATGAAAAAGTTGTTTAATATGAAGATATCTGAGAATAGTTCAGTAGCAGGTCATTTAAATGATTTCAATACGGTTGTGAATATGCTAGCTTCGGTTACAATAGAATTTGATGAAGAAGTTAGGGCTTTATTAATTCTGTGCTCTTTACCTGAAATTTGGAATAGCCTGGTAATGGCGGTAAGTAACTCGGTTCCAGCTAACTCGAAGTTGAAGTTTGAGGATGTTGTAGGGGTGATTCTAAGTGAGGAAATGTGAAGAAAAAGCTCTAGGGAATCTTCTACTTTAGGGAATGTTTTGACAGTGGAAACTAGAGGGAGACAAAAGAATAGATGAAACCATGGAAAATCGAAAGATCGGGCAAGGTCAAAATCCAAGAGCAAGATTGTATGTTGGAATTGTGGAAAGTTTGGGCACACAAAGGACTGTTGGGAGCTTCAGGATAAGAAGAAACAATAGGAAGAAAACAAGGAGGCAAATGTGGCATCAGGTAATGTATGCCAGGATGCTTTGATTCTTTCTTTGCATAATATTACTAAATCTCAGGTTTTAGATTCAGGGGCTTCCTTTCATGCTACTCCACATAGGCATTATTTTGTTGATTATGTTTAAGGGGATTTTGGGCATGTTTTTCTTGGTGATGATGAGCCTTATAGTATAGTTGGAAAAGGTTATGTTCAGGTTAAGATGCAGAATGAGAATACATGGCTATTGAAGGATGTCAGACATGTGCCTACATTAAGGAGAAACTCGATATCGGCAAAGCAATTGGGAAGTGATGGTTGTACTGTGATATTTATAGCTGACTCTTGGAAGGTTACCAAGGGTGCTCTTGTGGTGGAAAGAGGTAAGAAGGTTGGATCCTTATATTTAACCACTGATAGTACTAATGATTGTAATCTTGTAGCTTCAGATGTAGATACAACATTATGGCACTATAGGCTTGGTCATATGAGCCATAAGGGCATGGACATTATAAAGAAGAATTTGCCAGGATATACAGAAACATGTTTGGATTTCTGTGAGAACTGCATATATGGGAAACAAAAGCGAGTAAGGTTTCTCAAGGTTGGACCTATGAAGAAAGAGAGTAAGTTAGAGCTGGTACATTCTGATGTGTGGGGGCTGGCTCAGGTATCATCTCTTGGGGGTTCAAGTTATTATGTTACTTTTATTGATGATGCAATAAGGAAAGTTTGGGTTTATTGTATTAGAAACAAATCTGATGTATTTGATAATTTTGTTAAATGGAAAGCCTTGGTAGAGAATGAAACATACCTTAAGTTAAAATGTCTCAGGTTAGATAATGGAGGGGAGTATTGCAGCAATGAATTTGATGATTATTGTTCTAAGAATGGAATCCACAAGAAAAAGATGGTTCCAGGAACCCCGCAGCAGAATAGGGTGTCAGAAAGGATGAACATAACAATAATGGAACGTGCTAGGAGCATGAGGATACATGCAGGACTGCCTCTTTATTTTTGGATACAAGCAGTGAGCACAACTGTGTACTTGATAAATAGAGTACCCTCAAGTGCCTTGGATGGAGGCAGACCTGAGGAGGCTTGGTACGGTAAGAAAGTCGATTACTCATTTCTTAGAGTCTTTGGATGTGAGGTGTTTTTTTCATATTGACAAGGATGATAGGACCAAGCTAGAGGCTAAATCAGAAAAATGCACTTTTATTGGTTATGGTGGTGATGACTTTGGATTTAAATGTTGGAGTATTAAGGACAAGAAAATCATTCGGTCTAGGGATGTGGTCTTTAATGAGAAATTCATGTATAAGCAACCGTTGCAAGAAAATAGGGAAGAATCCAAGAAAGAATATCCAGTGGTAGAGGATCTTCTGGATAAGAAAGTGACCCATGAATCAGTTCAAGAACCTACTCAACAGGAATCCAAAACTCCTACAGTGAGGAGGTCTTCTAGGGTAAGAAAAGAAATTGAATGTTTTTCTCCTTCTCGTTATTATTTATTACTCACAGATAGTGGAGAGCCAGAGAGCTTTGATGAAGCAATGCAGGTAGATGCCAGTAAGAAGTGGGAGCAAGCCATGGATGAGGAGCATAAGTCTCTCATGGAGAACCAGACTTGGGATTTGGTGAAGCTACCGGAAGGAAAAAGAGCATTGCAGAATAAGTGGGTGTACACAGTTAAAGATGAAGAAGGAAAGAAAAGATATAAAGCCCAGTTGGTGGTCAAGGGGTTTACACAAAAACAAGGTATAGATTTTGATGAGATTTTTTCTCCTGTAGTAAAAATGACTTCTATCAGAACTGCTCTTGGAATAGTGGCAGCAAAAGACTTGCACTTAGAACAGTTAGATGCAAAGACTGCATTTCTCCATGGTGATTTGGAGGAGGAGCTATATATGCAGAAGCCAGAAGGATATGAAGTCAAAGGTAAAGAGGAGATAGTGTGCAAATTGAAGAAGAGCTTGTATGGCTTGAAACAAGCTCCACGTCAATGGTATAAGAAGTTTGATAGCTTCATGATGGAGCAAGGTTATATTAGATGTCATTCTAGTCATTGCGTGTATACAAAGAAATTTGAGGATGGAAGTTATATTATCCTGTGTTTGTATGTTGATGACATGTTGGTTGCAGGTAAAAACATGCAAGAAATAAAAGTACTCAAAAAACAACTAAGTGAATCCTTTGATATGAAGGATTTGAGGGAAGCCAGAAAAATCCTTGGTATGAGGATAACTTGGGATAGGAAGGAATTGAAGACGACTTTATCTCAGGAAGAGTATATTAAGAAGGTATTGGATAGGTTTAACATGCAGGATGTTAAACCAGTTGGGACTCTTTGGCAAGCTATTTTAAGTTATCAAAGGAGCAGTGTCCCAAGATAGTAGGAAAGAAACCAGATGTCCAAGGTACCTTACTCATCAGTGGTTGGCAGTTTGATGTATGCTATGGTGTGCACTAGGCCTAATATTGCCCATGTAGTGGGAGTTGTGAGTAGATTTATGAATGATCAAGGTAAAGAGCATTGGCAAGTAGTAAAGTGGATCCTTCTGTATTTGAGAAGGACCATGGGGACAAATTTGTGCTACAGTGGATTAGACACCACTTTACGTGGTTATGTAGATTTAGACATGGATGGAGATGTAGACAACAGGAGGAACACGATAGGTTATATTTACAATGTAGGCGGGACAACAATGAGCTGGATTTCACGACTACAGAAGTTGGTGGATTTGTCAACCACAGAGGTTGAGTATGTTGCTGCCACAGAGGCAAGCAAAGAGATGATTTGGTTAAAAAAATTTCTTGAGGAGTTGGGGCATAAGTAGGAGGAATGTAAGCTGCATAGTGATAGTCAGAGTTCTATACACCTAGCTAAGAACTCTGCTTTCCACTCTAGAATGAAGCATATACAGTTGAGATATCACTTCATCAGGACAACTTTGGAGGAAGATAAGTTGAAGTTGGAGAAGATTCATACCAGTCAGAATCTTGTAGAAATGATGACCAAGGTGGTCACTAAGGATAAACTAAAGCTATGTTCATCTTTGGTTCGCCTTCACGGATGACAGTGAAGGGTTGAGAAACTTTCTCAGTGGATTCAGTCTCTAAGTGGGAGATTGTTATGTTTGTGGAGCCTGTTTTCATGTTAGATATTGGTACACCTTCTATGTGTTACACTTGGGTATTTTTTCGGCAGTCCCGCTCGCCGGTGAGCAGGTCAAGGGGGTTTGGGGGCAAAGCCCCCGAAACAAATTTTCATGGGTGGTTTATTAACCCATGGGTAATGGGTAACTGTTATGGGCTATTTTTGGGTCCATGGTATTTTCGGTACCCATTGTTTTGTAAAACCGCCTCTTCAGCTACCTATTGATTTACTTATAAATAGATGGACATACAATAGGATTTAGATGAGTGTGTTTTGTGAAGGTGAATAGTGTGTGTGAATTCAAGTGTGAATTCGGGAGGGTTTGTTGAGTGCAACTCCAAACAAGATCTGATTATTGTAATTGTGAAGACTGTTGGCTTGTAATAAAATCTGAGCAAGTGTTCTTAGTGGATGTAGCCCACATTGGGTGAACCATGTTAAATATTGTCTTCATGTTGTGCATTTTTCATTTCTGTAATTCTATTCATACTTCTTATTATTGTGATTCTGAGGAATTATTCCGCATTAGATATTATTAATTCCTAACAGACCACTCCCTCGAAGGATGGTTACCATATGATATCATGGCAGTGAAGGCTTCCCACATTGATCAAAATTCTATATATCTTAAGAGCAAAAAAATAAGTTTCAAAGAAAACATCTTAAGAAAGCTTTCGACATGGATCAAATTTATCATCCATAACAAATGTCTTGCATTGATCAGTTTGCATTATATTTCTCAGATCTGGGGCATATAATTAGGAACAACCACCTATGGAGAACCTATTTCTTTGGCATATAAGTGTCATCCAAAACCCTTTGTGTTATGTCAACATTAGGTTTATAAGGTCATTTTCCATAATTTCCCTCGTGACTCTTGAGATCACTAACTATCGATGGTTATGTGTTAACACCTACTATTTGATGCAAGTGCATCATTTCCTTGATTGGTTTCCTTTTTGTTTACCTCCAATCTAATTTGGAACATTGTTTCTTCATTTCATCCTTATGATGATCACATGTCATTTACCTTATTTTGGAAACCTTCTATCAAGGTCGTATCCTTTCTCTGGCATTGAGCATACTCTTACCGACCTAACCATTTCATCCATGTCTATGTTTTCAAGTAAACCATCAATTATCCATATCATTGATATTTAACATATTTATAAATTCACCACATCATTTATCCATTATTTCATCGTGTTTAAAAACTATCTATACATTCCAAAATCACATTTATTTAACATTTGTATATCAATTATGATAAATCACATTACAGTCATTATCACATTTTAATTTCCATTGCCATCTATCCATGATAAAGCCTAATGCATCACATCGTCTATATCTAATACATAACAATTAAATCCATAACATCATGATCAAACATTTATAATCATCAACATCTAATCCATAGTCATCAATTAGACATCTATATCCATTTATTATCATCAACTAATAATTATCATAATTAAACCAAACATCTACATCTAACCCATAATCCATAATATCTATATCTAACCCATAATCTTTATAATCAAATCTAATCCATAACATTATAATCATCACATCACATCTAGAGCTAGCATAACATCATCAACACCATGAATCAAATCACATGACACCATGAATCACAGTAAAATCACATATAAATATATATCATCATAAATCCATGTACATATATACATATGTGACAAGACACTGAGGGTCCTGTCTCCAACCAGATACAACATCAAAATTAGTAAAATCTACATCAGATGGTCTCAAATATTTCCCTCTTAGGATAGGTTACTAAATCAATCTCTGGGCCTTATCACCTCCATCATGGCCTGCATCTCACTGTGGCAGTGCCACGTTCACCGCCGCTTCACCTTTGGTTACCGCCGACCATTTCTGGTCACCGTAAACCCAACCCTCTTTTCTCCTCTCTATCAATCCTTCCTTTAAAATTATCTTTTCTTCCACTTTTTCCTTGAGTGCTCTTCGTATCATGTTCTTATTATGTCCTACCTGGGCTTCGTTATCTATCACATCGTTATTTTGTATCATCATGCCTTTGTGTCCAACCTTGTGTTTCCTCTTGGGACACCATTATCTCATCCTTTATCATCTTGCCTTTATGGCCATCCTCATGTTCCACCTTAGGGAACCATTATTTTACCTCTTTTTTTCCATCCCACCCTGGATGCATATTTTTGATTCATCCTTTGGCATGACATCACATTCAATTTTTTCCCACCCCTATCCTTTTTTTTTTTTCGCGACCCTTAACGTGACCATTTTTGCATTTGTTTGCACATATTTGATGTTTTTCTTTGACCCATTTTTCCCATAACTTGCACATCCATTTGAGCAGGTTCTCTTTAGATTCCCTCCATATTGTAGTGGTTTTTGCTGATTCACAGGTTTGTAGAATATTTCCATCGTTTCCATTAAGGCCGTACTTTGTTTCCTACTGAAGTGATTTTGAAATCACCGCCATATTTTTATTTAATTTTTTTAGTTTTTGTTTATCCTCATCTGGGATATCTTATCCTATCATCATCTTTTCTCATCCTTTCCATCCTTTATTTTGTCATCTATCTCTTTCAAACTTGTGATCAAATTCCTTCACATCGTCAACCCCTATTTTGAGGGGGAGCACTTCATCAATCATCTTTTCAGTTCTTCTTGTTTTTGTCTTGCAGATTTCCCAACAAAAACCACTCAACAAAAAGGCCCGCAAATGTAAACACCAATATTTGATATCACTACCCCTCACCCCCGCATTCACTCTCCTTTGTATTTTCACATACATACCTCTCTTCCTTTTCAAATTCCCTTTCCCTCCTATATTCAATTTATACCACCCTATCATTATTTACCATCATTATTCATCCATTAGTAATCCCTAATCATGTTTAGTTAATTCTAAACACCCATTTAATTCATTTCCCCTTCTTAAATCTTCCATTTTATCCTTTCTAGGCCATCATTCAATGGTTTCACCTCTCCATGGCCTTTATTTAATAATTTCCACCCTTCACCTACCTATTTACTCATCCTAAGTAACCATAATTCATCCTAATCCTTCCAAATCCCTAATCCTTCCTCTTATGGGCTCCTTGTCTTGAGCTTATCATCTTCCCACCGCCTAAATGGATGGGTCCCCACAATCAACAATGACCCATCTAGGTCGACGTCAAACCTATAAAGCCACCATTTCCTCAAAGATGCAATAATGAAGATTTCTAGAGCTATTGCGATCTTGATTTTGTTTTTTTGTGTGTCCTTGCAACTACCATCACTCTCTTGGAATCACCTTTGAAGATCTTGGGACCACTTTGGATATTTGGAGTCATCTTTCATCATTGCATGTTTAGAGATTCCTTTGCAATTATCATCATCAAATCTTTTTTTAGGTTCAACTGTCATGAGGAGCTCTTTATGTCAATCATATCCAAGCCTTCATTTCTCATCTGTAGGTATTTTCTCAGTCCATCCATTTTTGTCCAAACAAAGTGTTTAGTCTCATTCACCGTCGATCTTATCTAGTCATTGTTGACCCAGCCTCCATTTTATTGTCCTTTCTACCATCTAGATCCCCAACCATTCACTTTATATCTCCACAACCATCCAAGCTCTAGATCCTTTCATTTTCATCTTTCTATCATATAATATCTATTCTGCTAGCCCCCAGTCACCATGAATCATCCTGATCACCGTCCACTGGATCTATCTTCATACCATTTATCTTTAGTTTCCATATTTTTCTTGCATACTTTCGAAGAATTCCAGATGCAGTCAGTTCTATAGTCTTTTGCTGCCAGCTCAGATCTACTTTCAGATCCAAATCAGCTTCAGATCCAGCTACAGGAGGTCTTACAAGCCTATTTTCTACATTTTCTTCTCATCTTGCCTCGATCATCATTGACTAGAACTTTGTAGCCTCGGGTCATCGTTGACCTGCCTAAGTTTGGTTTATTTTTCCTACATTTAGATCAGATCTACATCTTTATCTTATATATAACATTTCACTCTCTATTTTGGTTCAGATTCTGCTACATCAAATTTATCAATATCTGATTTTACTTATCTTTATCAAAACGAGGGTTTACATCCATCCTAGGAACTTTTCACTTCTTGGGACTGACATTGTCAAGCAACCCTCCCATCTATCTACTAATCCATTTTTTGTGTTGAGTTCACTTGATTTGTAGGTCATCTAATTCACAGTGAAGAAGGATTTCATTTTGTGCCTGCATATCGCCATCTCATCTAGAGGTGCCTTAAACCCTCCATATTTTGAGTTACTAGCTTTCTTGTTACATTTTAACTAATCTGAAACACGTATTGAGGAAACTTGTCCAAAACTCTCATCCTTTGTTTTAGTTTAGATTATGTTATCATCTATTCATTGTTATTTTTAATCAAATTTTTAATCTAAAAGTGGGTTGACATCCATCCTACAATTTTTTCACTTCTCGGAATTGGAATTTTTGGGCAACCCACCATCCAATCTACTAATCCTTTTTCTATTGAGTTTCTCTTTGTTGGTTAGGTAATCAAGCTCGCTACAAGGAGACTATTTTTTTTCACACCCATATTCATCATCATCTCATCTAGAGGTACCTTAAACGCTCCCATATTGGAGTTTCTTTTTTTCTTTGTTGTCATTTCACTAATATGAAACATGGACAAGAAAATCAGTTCAACATTCTGGCACGCCCAGTGGGACACACCCCTTCTTTGGTGAGTCTTTTCATTATTTTTCATTTCCATTTTTCTTCTATATTCTTTCTACTAACCTCATAGGTAGGAGCTTTGCTTTCTTGTGCGTGTAGTGGATCGCTTTGTTTGGATCAACTTGCTTGCTTTAAAAATAAAAATAAAAAGGAGAAAATGTTATCCAGGTATTCCTCATTTTTCTCTATTTTATCCTTTTGTATAATTTTTTCATTCTTTGTTTGAGTGTCCTTCATCAAATATAACACTTCATTTTTGGACTTAAAAATAACCTTCATACTTGCTTGGAAATTTAGTCTAATTAGGAGGTTAATTCTATGCATACATATCCAAAATGCACACATTAAAATTACACATCTTAAATATCTTCTTCTCAGGTGGAACTATTGAGATATCATCACCCAATAGGAAATCCATCATGGTGGTTCTGGCTGCATTATAAATATTTTGACTATCAGTATATTCACTAAGCACCTGACACCCTTATCCATGAGGTGCGTGAAGTATGGGGGTAGGCCCCCAATATCAGGCCCTGTATTGGTAGTCATAAAAAATTTGGGCCTCACGTACCTTCAAGTATATCGAGGAATCCATCTAAAAAAAACCCGAAACCATCCATAGTGTGGTTGTTTCCTAGGCTCCCTTCAAGCCCATTTTTTTCTCTTTCTTCCTCACATTTTTCTAATAATCAAGATAATTAAAACTTTGGTACGTGATTTATTTGAAATAATTAATAATAAACATAGTTTTTCACTACTATTTGTTTCATGCCCATTATTACACGTTATTAAGAAAGAAAAAATGGAACAAACCATGGCATCCAAAAACATTCCTACTTCTACTATTATTTCCTAGAAAACTTCAACCTTTTCTATCATTTCTTCCACCCCTCTTGGTCACCTCTCCTGTAGTTACTCAACCTTTGGTTTCCATTCCCCCCTCTTCAAGAGTCTCAAGTTATTTAGTCTAACACCCATGTTGAAACCAAAACCTTTATTTATCACCACTTGATCCCATATAGATTGGCTACACCCCCATCCGCCACTTTTATGGGAGCTTTTGAACCTCCCACCATCCCTTGTGGGTGTGTGATGTTCCAATAAATACTTGATGCCAACCACGTAGATCTACATGATTACCTTGATAGGAGGGATACCCATCCCCCCATCGATGGGTCCTCCTCTCCAATAACTCGATCCTTATCCTCCCTACTTAGAGTCCACAAAGGTTCGTACCTCACAACTCATTGTATTTCTTCCTGAGAGCTATGAATGACGTTAGTTATAGCTCAATAATAACATGGTTCCCACCCTCATTAAACCACTCAATTGGTGGTGCCCATCCCCCCCAATTTATCTCACATTAGCATTAATATCATCTCTTTTATCCCTATCACCTCTTCTTTCCACTTAGGTTATTAGTGCCCCTATCTAATCATCACAAGAGTCTTACTTGCTTCCCCTTCATCTGAACAACATAACCAAACTTTACCTCTTATTTCCACCACTCATGCTCATGTAAATGTCATCACTTAAAAACTCCATCCTTTTGAATTAATCTAAACCATTCAACCTCCTCTTCGGAGTGACTTTCATTACATACTTCCAATCCATGAACTCAAATAACTCAACTACCCCATACTTATATCTCAACTCATCCCATACAAAATCAATCTAGTATCCCCATAACTCAACAACCAATGCAATCCCATCAATATTATTACATCCCCATTCCCATCACAACAACCTATAGCCCAATCTATTTAGTCAAAACCATTCAACAACATCCCCCCATATCAACCACTTCCATAAATGCCTACTCATCCTCAAACATATCAACCTCATTCCCAACCCAACCCATCTACTTCATATATTACACAACCTCATATTTTAATTTCTCATCTCCATACATCCAACGATCCCATTCATGCACTATTAAGTAGAATGAAAAACCTTGAAGCCACTACCTTGGGATCCAAGACCACCTTCTCCTATGAACAATTTATAACAAACCTATCAATCCACAGTCCTCGTAAATACTTACCCCCCACATTAGGAGCTACCAAAATTATCTAAGTTTAATAGTAAGGGGGATCCAAAGTAACACCCTTCATGCCTTTAAGCATGCATGCTACCCTCATTTCTCATGACCAAGACCTTATACTCCACACCTTCCCCATGTCGTTGACCGGTCTAAGCATTGGATTGGTCACAACAAAATTCTACAAAAATCACATGTATCAACCTAATTTCAGGGACATCATTTCTTTGGGTCCAACCTATCTTTGCACCAATCTAATATATGGTGGCATTGATGGCCCTTCCTCTCGCATTGATGCTCAACTACACACACCAAGCCTTATACCAATGGCTTTAAATTCCTTTACAAAAAATCATTTTCCTACACTTACCTCCATCACTATGCATGGAAAAGAGTTAGAATGGGGGTGCTATGAACAAGGCATACATGACCTCATCATCGATAGATCTTGCAAGCCCCCATGAGAAGTTTAGATTGGGTTTCAAGGAACAACCTACCGACTCTCTCACACCTTCTTCATCTTCATCTCTTATGGACCATTTATCCCCCATATTCTCTATCCCATGAACCTATGGATATGGTATGACATCGTGTCCACCATCACTTTGGGACCGATCACTTATCAGTGTGAAGATAAAACTAGGTCCCTGCCTCTTCCATTTTCTGATATTATAGAGGAAGATTCCCTTACCATTAAAATTCTTTAGTACACCAATGATTACTCCATCCTTTCCTACATGGGAGTAGAAGATTCCCATATTTATAATACCTTACCACCAGACACATCCAACCTTCTCAACGAATATACCATCGACATGAACGCAGGGACTCCCAAAAGAGTTTGGAATCCTCAAGGTGGGGTCAATCCCTTGATCCACAAGAGCTAGAGTCTTTCAATGCATTCCTTCCTAGACATATTCAAGCCTTCACATGGTCATACACCAAACATGTTAGGTGTCAATCCTTCTATTTTTGTCCACAATATAATCACCATTCTTGATGCTAAGTCGGTTAAGAAAAAAACTTCACCACATGCATCCTCGTGTTGCCCTCCTTATCAAAGAGGAATTACAATGCATTATTTCTTCCAACTTCATCATTCATATCAATTATCTGCAGTGTGTTTCCAAAATTATAACATGTTTCCAAATCCTCTGGAAATCTTCGCATCTGTACCAAATTTATAGATTTGAATCTTACTTTTCCTAAAGATGACTTTCCTCTTCCTAACATTGATCATCTCGTTGATCTTATTACGGAACATGAGATGATTTATTTTATGGATGGTTTCTCTGGATACAACTAAATCCTCATCGCACTAGAAGACCAACATAAGGCCTCTTTCATCACTCCATGGGGCACTTTATACTATCGTGTCATGCCCTTTATTTTGAAAAATGTTGGAGCTACCTATCAGTGGGCCATAACTTACATCTACCACGATCTCATCCATAAATTAGTAGAGAACTATGTCGATGACCTATTGGGTAAATCCAATCATTTGCGTGATCATCTTTCCTATCCTTGAAATTCTCTTTGAGCACCTTATCCACTTATTCCTCCATCTCAATCCAACCAAGTGTGTATTTGGCATCATAACATAGAAAATCCTTGGTTTTATCATTTCTATTAGGGGTATTGAAGTTGAACCTGCCAAAATTAAAGCCATCCTCAAGATGCCCTCTCTTTTTAATCTACAAAAAATTCATAGTTTTCGAGGTTAGCTTTAATCAATCTATTGCTTTATCTCGCAACTTCTCTCACCATTACCGACCTTTTTCATCATCTCCTTCACAAAGACATCAACTTTCATTGGGATGAAAAACTGTTAAAATTCCTTTGAAGACCTCAAGCAATATCTTTTATCCCCGTGTGTGCTTACACTTACATGTGATGGGGATCCTTTCTATCTTTATATCTCCACCACTAATCATGCTTAGGGTACCATGTTGGCACATCACGATGACCAGGGTAGGGTACAGGCCATCTATTACATCAATCACACTCTTCAAAAATATGATACTCGCTATAATGAAGTGTGAAAATCTATGTTGTGCCCTTTTCTTTGCCACTTCCAAGCTCCATCATTATACTCTCAATCATAAGACCTTCATCATCACCAGATTTCATCTTCTTAAAACCATGTGCTCTAAGCCTTATTACAGTGATCAAATCACTCAATGACTAATTCTTATGACCGAATTTGACCTAGATTTCATCTCTCAAAATATATATTGAGGTACAGGTCATTTCCAATCAGCTTACTGAAGCCCCTCTTTTTGAAAATCCTCCTCCTCATGAATAATTTCCTGATGAGTCTATCTTTGCCATTGTTCATGAATTTTCACCCCTCCAGATGACACTTTTCTTTGATGAATCTAAGTGTCAACAAGGGGGAGGCATATGAATTATCATCATTGCTCCTTGGGACAATCCCATCCCCATCACTTATAAGCTCAATTTTGAATGGACTAATAACATGACTGAGTATGATGCCCTTATCCTAGGTCTTGAAACAACTGCCATGTTCAACGTCCAAATCCTCAACATCTTTGGTGATTATCAACTCATCATTAATCAAGTCAAGGCCATCTATCATGTAAAAATGAGATCCTTAAAAAATATAAGGATATCACCAATTTTATTTTAGAAGCCTTTGACTTCTACACCATCCAAATTGTTCCTCGTTCATCTAATCATTTCATAGATATGATGGCATCTCTCAAATCCCTCATCCCATGAGAAACAATGGAATCTAAGATTTCTATTATTTTCTACCGTCTTAATCAATCATATCATGTGCATGAGATTCCTTGTATCAATCATGTTGACACTAATCCATCAGATCTTTGGTATTCTTAGATCTTTGAATATCTATCTTAGTCCAAAATCCCCTTTGACCTATCCAAAAATGGTAGTAGGTCATTTCTTTAATGCATTAAGCACTTTGTCATCCTCAGCAACATCCTCTACAAGCACAACTTCGATGGCATTTTTCTTCATTACCTTAAGTCTTATGAATCTACTTGTGCTATCCAATAAGTCCATGATGGTATATGTGGTGGTCATTTTTAGTGGCTTGGCTATTGCCAAGCACATCCTTTGCATGGTTAATTATTGTCCCTCTCTTAATTAAGATTGTTGTGATTATGTTAAGAAGTGTGTTAAATTCTAGAAGCATTCTAATATAATCCACATTCCTAGCGAAGCCTTATAGCCAACTAAGGATATATGACCTTTCTCACAATGGGGGACTTGACCTCATTGACCTCATCAACCTGCACTCCTCTCAACACCATCATTCTATTATCAGTGCAACTGAATAATTCACTAAATGGGTGGAATCCATTCCACTCGCATCCAAAAAATCTAGCCACATCATTAATTTTGTCTATCAACATGTCATCTGCGGCTTTGGCATTCCCCATAAAATCATCACAGATAAAGAAAAGTCCTTTAAAGACAAATATCTTAAGAAACTTTGTGACACTTTAAATATCAAGCTTAGTTTCTCTTCTCCTTACTATCCTCAAGCTAATGGCCAGGCTGAAGCCAATAATAAGACTCTTCGCAATATCCTTGTTAAAACTATTGAAGGATCAGGTTGTAATTGACACCTTCATATCCCCTTTTCTCTTTGGGCCTATCAGAATAACATTTGCACCTCTACGGGTGCCACTCATTTTCATCTAGTCTATGGATATGAGGTCGTTCTTCCTCTCGAATTCCAAATACAATCTTTACATGTCTCAATCTGTGATTTTTTCTCTAACGAGGACTATCATCAAGAGTGTCTAACACAACTTGAATTATTAGACAAGCATCACTTAGTTGCTCTTCAAAATCATCATGTTTATCAAGAGTGCATAAAAGTGCATACAAAAATAAACATCTCAAGGAATATGACTTTAACATCGGTGACCTTGTACTAAAATAAAATCAGAATGTCACCACTCTAGAAAGGAGTCAACGTGGAAAGTTTTCTCTTAATTGGATTGGACCATACATTATCATGCATAAGTATGGGTCTGGAGCCTATCATTTAACGTCTCTTGATGGTAAAACCGGAAACATAACCTCTCAACGCCTTGCACTTACAACCTTTCTATTATTATCATATCTACCAATATAGTATTAGTCATTTCTTAAAATATTGTTTTCATCACAAGCCTCTCCATATCTCTTTGTAATGATTTGGAATTATGTGGTATAACCATCATTTTCCTATCAATGACCTTGACTTTGGGCACCACGGCTCTACCCATGGAATACTCCTTATGGACACATTCCTCCTTCTAGGTGGGAACCCCACAATCATTACATATGTCACCCTATTATCTACTGAATGGATCAATTTTAAGGGTCCATATGTTTCCCTTGCACATCTTATTATCCCCTCCCTAAGTGGTTTGTTTGGCTAGCCCCAGATCTATCCTAAAGTCAAAAATTATGAATGATCCTATTAAAAATCTATCATATCCCCCCCAAAAAATAGATTGCTCCCTCGAAGGACATCTATTCAAATAAATTCAAATTATCAAAACTATAGAATGATCCCTCAAAGGACAACTATCATCCATATTCTATCCTGCCATCTAAAAAGTCAAAAATTAAAATCAAAAGAAAAAATCCTAATGTAGACTACTCCTTTGAAGGATGAATACTATTTCATATCATGGTAGTAGAAGGCTTCCCACATTGATCAAACTTCCAAATATAAAAATAACAGTTAAATACACAAAGCAAGCATCCCTGGAAAGCTTCACGCGTCGATCAAATTTTCCATCTGCAATAAACTTCTTGCATTGATTAGTTTGCACCGTATTTCTCAAAGATGGGGCATAGACATAGGAATGTGTTGGTTACTAAAAATTTGGCACTTAGCAAAGGACATATAGAAGGTTTGTGTAAGAGAGAAAAGCACATTCAAAGGCATGAGAGTATTGGAGAGGATCACACGCGAAGGAAAAAAATAGGTTCGGACTTGGCCGTTTTCATGGTGAGGATATATTTTTGGAGATAGCGTGCGGAGCACACAAACCAGTCAAAGACTTGCGCAACACGCATTAGCTATTTTTTGAGGATCAACTACGAAGTTTTTTACATGGATACAGGTTGAGAATAGATCTAGTACTGTTAGTTAACCAAAAGTAGTTTATTGTTAGCGTAGTTACATATGTGTCTATTTTTGTAATGGTGTGTGGCTAATAATAGCATGCAATCTATTTTGGGATTAGATAAGTGGTGAAGGGAAAGTCCCACCCTTATAAATATGTATTAAATTGTGTAGCATAGAGAGAGAGTATGTGAGAACTGTGTTATAGTGAGATTATGCTACCAAATCTGATAAGCTTATGAGTGTATACTACTGTTATTGTAAGGAAGCTTCTGTGTATTACTGAATTTAATATAATGAAGATTATGGACTGAATCAAATTGCTATAATGATTATAGTTCAGTGTTGCATGTTTGATTTCATCATGGTTATCTTTTAAGTCAATTATTCTTTGGATCTTGATCTGAACATGCACTGTACAATGATATATTAGGAATAGATCTAAATGCTTTAAGTCTTCATCATGCTAACATCCTACAACAATAACCCTAAAGAGGGTCCTGGTACTATTGTGTGCTTCGGGTGAGTTCTCAGTCTAGGCTGAGTGATGTGCCAGCACACCTGGGCTTATATTGGTGAATTTTAGGTTGTATCAGAATGTCATATAAGGAGAACCTATTTTCCCCGTAAAAGCTCCATCTTAACCTTTTTTTCGTGTTTATAGTAGGTTTATAAGAACATATCCCATATTTTTCTCACGATCTTAAGTTTAACTGACAATAATTAGTTATAGGTTAACATATGTCAATAACCATAAGTGCAATGCTTTGCATTGTTCTCTTTTCCAATTTATCTCTAAATCCTATTGTAAGGCATCTTCTTCTACGTATACTCCTCTCTATGATGAAGTGTACCTTCTCATGTTTTAGTCATCCCATTGAATTTTGCATTCTATTCCATTACACTCTTATATTATCTCATGTCTAAACTCATTTATATTTTCATCTACCCATATCTAGATCCAGAATTCTTATCACCATATACATACCAACCCATAATTTCTACTCTAGTATAACTCCTATCATCTCAAACACATATATCATGTTAATCTAAAATAAATCACATTAGATCAATCCTATTATATAATCATGTTCTTATCATCATCACACGCCAAACCAATCCATCATATGCCAACATCCAATTATTATAATCAAATCATGAAATTAAAACATCACATCGTACATATAAGATCAAATCAAGATATCACATCATTAAATATACATCACATCTAAACTAACATCCATGTAATAATAAAATAATCAATCTCATCACATAAGTCATCATACACCTCATATAAGCAATGAAAAAATCATATATATATATATATATATATCCTCATCAAAACATGTCCATACATCTGTGATAGGCCTCTATGGGCTCTGTTGGGTCCTGAAATCACACTCCAAGGAATTGAGAAACTAGCCGGAGTAGGTTGGATTTGAGGGAGTAATGACCAATGACAAGTTTTTTTGTCATTGATAGCTGGGGATTTTTTCAACACTCAACCTGTTGTCAATTTTAACCACCTAGGAAAAATTGGACAATAGGATAATACCCTGAGACCAAATTTTTTTTCCATAAAAGATTTCAGGGTTATCAGAATAATTTCAAGCTTTAAGAGGTATTTATGATCATCTTGGAATTTTTCTCCTTTTGGGGTCCTTAAGGTTCCAAGTTTTTCTAATTAAAGAATGGGCCATATTCTCCCACTCCTAATTATCGTAGGAAAGAATGATCAAAATTGATAAATCATTTTTAATGGGTCTCTCTATGTTTTCATGACTTTGGTTCTGAGGGTCAGGTGCATATGAGTTTAAAAAACTCATTGAGCAGCTTGGTAAATTAAGAGTGTGTTGGCAAATTGGGGTCAACGTTGCAGGATACATCTTGATGTATGAATAAGGAGGTTATATTTGCAAGGTTTGAGAAATGGGTTAACAAGTCTCGGTCAAACAACTCGGGTGTCATTGTGAGTTTGGGTTATGCATAAGGAGAACTGGGTTAGAGTTGAGTGAGTTGTTTGGCTGAGGTGGGAGGTGGTCATATTGAATAAGAAGCTTGTGTTTCCCGCGTAACGTGCTCCCAATGAGCTCAACATGGAAAATCACGACATGGCCCGCATGAGAAAATATCTCAACATGAGTTGGTGTGATCAAATGAAAATGTCGAGCTATGTTTATCCCTAGAAAAGGTGATTAGGAGTGGCCTGAGTAACTTGGTTAAGGAGTTCATGGGTTAACTCACTTCATTAGTGGAATCGAGCCACTCTGTGACATTGTGTAAAGGAGTTGGTCTGAGTGAATCTTGCAATGATCCAATGAAAGAGCCAATGTGAGCTGAAACAACTCAGATCAAGCTTGAAGTGATGTGATCTAATTACACAAGAGGCTCGATGGATCATTTTTCCCATACGTAGCTGGTGTAGGTTTTATCTCGAATCGAGTTGGGAGGCTAAAATCACAGGGCGAGATCAAATCCCATGAAGAGGAGCTCGACAAAATCAGCTCATAGTCATATGTAGAGCTCGGTGGATTTATGAAGATGTTGAATCGTATTAGGTCATGGTAGAAATTAGGAAATCATGACAGAGAGAAATGATCGGGGGGCATGGATAACGTGACCGCTTTGAACATACCACATTCAATTGAATCATACTAAGGGCTAATCTATAGAAGCTCGGGAACGAGGCAGGCCAAATTGAATCATATCTTGGAGCTCATTTTGGAGCTCGGTTACAGTGGAAGCTGCAGGAGCTCGGGTTAGTAAAAGACCACTGAAGAAAGTGCCCGAGCCAAATAGATGTCAAATGAGACCATCATGGCAGTGGCCTATGAAGATAAGAGCTCGAATTAGTGAACTAAGTTGGAACCAGGCTAAGAACGACTCAATGTGGTATTCAAGTATGAGCTCGGTAGGAGTCTACGAAGCCAACAAGGTAAAGTAACTTGAGGCAAACTAATACAACGTACATGTAAAGCTCGATTGATTTCAGATGTCTATACAAATCCAAGGATCTTGGCTCGACGAGGAGGCTCAATCATGGGTCAAATTTGGCAGAACGAGTAAAAAATGAGCTCAATGGTGAGAGCTCGTTCCACCAGTAATGTTGAACTAGGTAAGATGGTAGAGTGATGACACAAGAGATAAGGACAAGTTGTTGGTAATGGCTCTTTCGTTAAACTCAGCGAGTCACATAAGCAAGCTCAATTGATATGGAGAAGAGCTTGGTTTGTGATCTGGCTTTTTAAATGCATGCATTATGTTGAAGACAAGCTCAATGCATTTGTATCATCCAGGGAAACCCAACGGTTGAGTTTTGAGACGTAGCAATCACGGGAGCCTTGGATATATTTTCTAACTGAGTGAACATGATGAGAGATGATATACAGGAGATAGCTTGGTTATGAGTCACAGGAGTTTGACATAGGCTCAAGATATGGCTTTCGAGGAAGAAAAACGATGAAGGAATTAATGTGCCACGAGCTCATGTCGAATTTTGTTGAAACAAAGGTGAAGAGAGATCAATTGATGAGCTCGGTTGGTTTTGGATGAGTCAATCGGTATGAGGAGGGGATCGATATGAATTCGTGGGAATGATAAGATCGAATCCAAATCAATGATGAAAATATTGCAATTCAGAATGAGTCATGGATCAAACTCTCTCAGACCAGCAGTGAGCTCAAGGTAGTGAGTTTAGTCAAGATTGAGTTGGCTCATTTGATTAAAATGGAAAGCTCGTGAATGATGAGATAGATAATAAATGGAAAATGCAGTGAGTTATAGCTCGGTTGACTCATGGGTGGAGAGCTAGGAAGCATGCAGTGATGGTATCATGCTGAAGATATTGAATCAAGCTCTGTGAATGCACTAAAAAACTCACCACTTTAAGCGATGCATGATGGATCTCGACACATAAGTTTACTTGGCACAGAGCTTATAGGGAGCATAGCTCAGTCGATAGGAGAGCTTATTGGGTTTGATGGAAGAGCCAACCAACTCGGTGAAAAAAAAAGGAGAGCTCGGCTCTATGAATCAACTCACTCAACGAGTCAACGAGTAACTAGAAAGGAAGCCAATAGGCTCAGTGTCAAACTGGGGCAACTCGGTGGTAAGTTCAAAGAGATGAGACCTAGCTCAGGATCGATGCAGATAGCGAGCTCGATTAATCGATCGGTTGAGGAGATTTCCCGAGGTGAGATTTTTTGGGAAATTTAGTATCTCTGTCGATGTGATGGGAATGGACTCGGCCGATACATAGCGCGGAGAAGCTTGGACCCAACTCAGTGAACTAACCACCAAGTTGGGCTATTTTTTGGCCTTTTCCCATAATTTCCCCTCCAGTGCAAATCGGTCAATAGGGGGCTCACCAGTAATTAAATTAATTTAATATAATTTTTATTTAAGTATTTTAAATAATAATATTTATTATTATTATTATTATTTAAATTAATAGAGAATATTAGGTCAACTGGGTATTAATGATGTTGTGTGATGGAACTTTCTCAAGTGGTTCAACCAACTGTAATAAGTGATACATCATGTACCTTCAATTTAGGAAGGGAATTATGACTCTTTCTCTCCTCTACCTCAATTTCTTCTATAAATGTAGGTTGGAAGATTATTCCAAGGGGTTCTAATAGGTTAGATAGGTTAGAAAGTTATACATCTTAGGCAAGTGTAATTTTTCAAGAGTCCTCTCTCTTTTGCAAGTTGTTCTTTTGTGTTAAGAGAACTTTCAAGCCTCCTCTTCAAGATTGTAATGGCAACCATTGCCTCTTCTGAATGTATGATGCATTGTGCATGTTATTGAAGCAATAAAAGTGTGTGTTTTGTGACTAATCTATGTCCTTTCATACTTCTATACTTTTTCTCATGCTTACAGGTACACAGTGTAAGTTCACGTTTCTATTGCAGGTTCTTGGAGTTCTATGCTTATCGAGTGGTGGAGTATTCCATGCAGTTGAGTTGTGGTGTCCATTCACCCTTCTATTTCATCCCTCTTCACTGGGAGATTGATATATCACTTTGTTTGATCATGTTTAACAAAGGGAATGCGTGCTTCCTAGTTTGTGGTATTTTGTACCCTCTTTAAGTTGCAGTAGGTGAAGTTGACCTATGGTGTACACAACCTCTTCAAATTAACCCTTTCTGAGTCTGGAAATAACCTTTATTTGGTACATCACCATCCCTATTATAGTTTCATTTCTGCAAATCTCTTTCCCTAAAAACCCATAAAAATGTTAGCATAGGACTAGATAGCCTTTTTATTACACTAGGAGTAATACAAAACTTAGTTTAGGAAGAGGAAGCCGACCCTTCTTTGGAGGTTCACCTCGAGTCCAAGTTTTATAGATTTAGAGGTGATCCCATGTGTCCTAATCACACCGAACATCCTATTCACATTTTGGCCATTCAGAGGGTGTAGTGATTTGGCGAAAACAATTTTTGGCATGCCCAGTGTGACAATAGGTGAAAGTTCTACATTTCACAGGCATCTCATTGCATATCTTAGTCACATTTGTCAATAGGTGTGTGTATTTCTGTTCACTTTGTTTCATTAAGTTGTTGTGCCTTTAGTGGAATTTTAGCCTTAGGAGGTATACCCAAGCACAACTGACGACTCCATTGGTCTAAGTACCTTACTCTCTATGCTGCAGACCTTCATTTTACCCATTTTCATGTTGTTTTCTTCCATATATTTCCATTTTTTCTCCTATTCATGAAGTTGTGCAATCATGGCTTCATTTCCATAGTGGGACTCCCACTTGCAGTAGCAGCAACACTTTCCATCTTCAAACTACTTTAACCCACCTTCAGCTCCATTTTATGATGATAATCAACAACATGAATATCCCTCTGAGAAAAGTCATGATTAGTTTGGTTTTCCACCTAACTATGCAACTTTTTAAGAGCAGAAATATGTAAATGATGGAGGCTATCCTATAGGCGAAGATGTAAAGTTGCAACTTAAAATGCAAAAACTGGAGGCATGCATGATACAATCTAAAGCCATAGCTCAAATGAGGGCATTCAAGAATGGATTTAAGGCAACATGTCCATGGGTTGGCCCTATGCCAAGTTTTAACAACTTGTAGGAAAATATTACTTTTATGACTGAAATGTTGCCTCAGCTTGAGGGTTGATTGAAGAAATAGAGGCCTATGAGTTTGAGGCAATGCAATATTGTCAATGGGTGAGCCCTACACTACCACCTCAGGGTTCACTTTCCATTTCTCAGTCAATATCATTTCATTCCAAACCTCAAATTCCAAGCTTTTCACCATCAACACATGCTGGGAATTCCTTTCCTTCACTTCCTATTTCTCCATTCCATCATGAACCTTCCATGCCTTGCCCTTATAAATTTCCCTCTTTTCTAAAAGGGATATCAAGACAAGAGAATTAATCTCTTCCTGAAACAGTGAGGGAATAAGTTAAATCTTGCCCTGCCCTTCCTCTTGTCATCCCAAATCCATTTTGGGAGGAGCATTGCCAAGAAATGAGAAAAAGGGAAGAGTATATGGTTGAAGAGAATAGAAAAGGAGAGCATGTATATAATATGAAGAAATGGGATGCAAAACTTAACATCAAGCAATCTTCATTCCTGACTAAACCTTCTGCAGAAGTTGAGGCTCAAGATTAAGTGAAACAAACTAGTTTTGTGCTAGAAACAAATCTAGAGTTGAACGAGGAGGACCAACAGTGTACTTGTTCAGAATATAGCATCCATATTGGTTCAATTCCATCAGAGAATTTTGAATCACCAAAGGTGGAAAAATCAGTAATAGAAGAGTGTGTGCAAGTTGAAGAAGAAAGATTCTCAAATGTACTAGCCGATTATAATGAGTGCAATGATCCTAATTTCCATGCATGTTAAGAACTTGCATCACTTTTGGAAGGTAGTAAAATATTTCCAAATTCATCATTAGATGTTACAATCAGCCACAAAAGGTTTTATGAGACAAAGGTAGATTCAAAGATCAAGAATGAGGATGAGACCATGCAGAGGATTTCTAATCCTTTTTCCTGTCTACCTTCTCAAAAATCTAATTTTTTTTAGAGGAACTTGATCTTTCTAATTTCATGTTTGACGATAAAGAATATAAAGGTGAAGAAGGTTCCAGTTCGGAGGATAATGAGATTGAGGAGGAGCTTTTGATATAATCAAAGAATGAAGAAGAAGATTATCTATCAGATTTGGAAGAATGTTTTGATGGATAGGATCCTATGGAACTTGACAATCTTGTTATTCCATCGCTTATTTTCCACCAGAAGGTGTCAAGTGTTGCAGAGGTACATGCTCAAGAATAACTCATTGCTCATAACTATCATTTGGAATCAGAATTGGAGGAATCGAGTCTTCCACATCCCTCATCACACGTAAAGGAGGAACACACAAAAGAAGCTAGGACTGATATAGAAACATTAAATGAATATTATATCATGGAGAGGTTTCTGTTTTCAGTTATGGAACCTTTTTTGATTAACAAGTCTGTTATGGAGAAAATTATTCTTGAATATTTTTCTTCCCCTAGCAATCTTCAAAAGCTGCAAATAAGGGGGTTTAAATTTTCAAATTCCATGTCACATGAGGGAGAATTCATTGCAACACCATCCATCTAGGTAAAATATCAGTTGCTTGTAAATGGGAAACAAGAGGAAAATCAAGTCGAGAATAACCATCTTTTTCAAGGATGTATTTAGCAAGATTTTCTTGTTAAATTTGAAGTTCAAAACAACAGGAATATTCAAAAGGTCAGAGCATGTCCCATAAGGTATTTGTATTCTTTAGAGCTAAATGGGGAGTTGCAGCCAGTTACATTTACTTAAAAATGTGAGGATGAGTTTTACAATTCTGAGGATCAGTTGTAATGCTTCTACAAGACAAATACAAAGTGACTAAAAGAGGATTTTTTTCTCTTTCTAGTTGATGTCGCAGTGGACCAAGTGGAGAATTGGGCCTGTTTAAGTTTTTCACTCTCATTCTCAGCCATGTCTATTATCACATCATTCACATGGAAACCCATTATAAGGATAGGAAGCTATTTTGCACAACTAGTTGTAGGTTTTGTTTAGCTCACATGTACTTCCAGTTAGTGTAGGGTAGTGTAGGTTTACTTTCAACATAATAAGTGCATTTGCACACCCTACATGTTTCAATTGGGACATGTATGGTTTCATTTTTAGTGTTTTTTGTTTTCCATTGTCACTCTTGTCTTGTTCTACACACTGTTTCATCATTGGAAGTTTTTTAAGAACAATAAAATTTCAAACATTTCAAAGGAAGTTTTAAGATATCCCTCAATTCCTTGATTGCTTCATTCAAAGTTGTGTAGTATGCTCTAGACGCAAATAGTTCATTAGATTCAATATACTTCATGTTTAGCATTCCAAGGAAGTATAAGATTGGAAATGTTCAAGGAGATTTAGAATGGGTTCATTTGTTATCCTTCATTCTGTAGTAGTCATTCCAAGTTTGGGATGTAGGATGTAGTAGTGTTCAGGTAACTTGGAAATATGAAACTCACAATTCAAGAGTTTCATGGTTCAGCATCAGGTCTCAGATTGACAGTTATGACTCCATGCCCAACGGATAGACAAGGCTACTAGAATTATGCTTAGCAGGCAAGCATCCCCGAGAGGTCGCCAAAAATGTCATTTTTTTTTTTTTTCCCCCGGGAAAAATTAGACAATAGGATATTACCCTTAGACTGAAAATTATTCCATAAAAGATTCTGGGGTTATCGAGATAATTTCAAGCTTTAAGAGGTGTTTATGATTATCTTGGACTATTTTTCTCCTTTTGGGGTCCTGAAGCTTCCAAGTTTTCCTGAGTTAAGAATGGGTCACATTCCCCCCACTCTTAATCATTGCGGGAAAGAACAATCAAAATTGATAAATAATTTCAATGGGTCTCTCTATGTTTACACGACTCTAGTTCCGAGGGTCAGGTGCATATGAGTTTAAAACAACTCACCAAGAAGCTTGGTGAGCTTCTTGGTAAATTAAGAGTGTGTTGGCGAATTGGGGTCAATGTTACAGGATACATCTTGATGTATGAACAAGGAAGTTATCATTACAAGGTTTGATAAATGGGTTAACAAGTCTCGGTTGAGCAACTCAGGTGTCATGGTGAGTTTGGGTTATGTATAAGGAGAACTGACTCAGAGTTGAGCGAGTTGTTTAGCAGAGGTGGGAGGTGGTCATATTGAATAAAAGGCTTGTGTTGCCTAGGTAATGTGCTCATAATGAGCTCAACATGGAAAATCATGACATGGCCCACATGAGAAAATATCTCAACATGAGTTGGTGGGATCAAACAAAAAGGCCAAGCTATGTTTATCCCTAGACAAGGCGATTGGGAGTGGTCCGAGTAACTCGGTTAAGGAGTTCATCGGTTAACTCGCTTCATTGGTGGAATCAAGCCACTCTGTAGCATTACATAAAGGAGTTGGTACGAGTGAATCTTGTAATGAGCCAAAGAAAAAGCCAATGTGAGCTAAAAAAGCTCGGATCAATCTTGGAGTGATGAGTTCTGATTGCACAAGAAGCTCTGTGGATCATTTTTCCCATACATGGTTGGTGTAGGTTTTAGCTTGGATCGAGTTGGTAGGCTCCAATTGCAGGGTGAGATTGAATCCCATGAAGAGGAGCTCGGAGACATCATCTCCGAGTCATACGGAGATCTCAGTGGATCCATGAAGATGTTGACTTGCATTAGGTCATGGTAGAAAGCGGGAAATCATGACAGAGAGGAATGATTGGGGGCATGGATAACTTGACCGCTTTGAACATACCACGTTAAATTGAATCATGCTAAGGGCTCGTCTATAAAAGCTTGGGAATGAGGAAAATCGAGTTGAATCATATTTTGGAGTCATACTTTAGAGTTAGCCATCTTAGGATTTCAGAGATTTTGGGATCAAAAAATATTAAGCGAGTCGGATACTTCCGAAGCCTGAAACTATGAAATTTAGAGTTTTGGGTTTTCAGGATTCAGGAATGTATGAATTCGGTGTTTAGGGATAGTGGTTTATGAGGTCTGAGTTAGTTGGTGAGTCACGAGGAGTCTGAGTCCTTCATCAAGTAATCGGTGGTGAGTCATCTAACGTTTTAGTTATGGGAATCAATTCACCTACTAATGATTATCATTGGTTACGCCGAGTTACTCGGCCATCGATGACCTGACGAATGGTTAGGAGCTCAGAATTTGTGATGAAGAGATCATTGAAGATGAGTCTGAGGATATTTGTTTGAAGTCGGTTTGTGAAAGGAAGGCACTATGGGCCAACTGAGCGTGGAGCTCGGTTACAGTGGAAGTTGTAGGAGCTCAGGTTGGTAAAATCCCACTGAAGAAAGTGCCCAAGCCAAATAGATGTCAAATGAGATCATCATGGTGGTGGCCTATGAAGATAAGAGCTCGAATCAGTTAACCAAGTTGGAACTAGGCAGGGAATGGCTCAATGTGGCATTCAAGTATGTGCTCGGTAGGAGTCTACGAAGCCAACAAGGTAAAGTAACTCGAGGAAAAATAACACAACGTACAGGAATAACTTGATTGATTTCAGGTGTCTACACAAAGCCAAGGATCTCAACTCGATGAGGAGGCTCGGTCATGGGTCGACTTTGGCAGAATGAGTTAGTAATGAGCTCAATGGTGAGAGCTTGTTCCACCAGTAATGTTGAACCGGGTAAGATGGTAGAGTGATGTCAAAAGAGATAGGGATGAGTTGTTGGTAATGGCTCATCCGTTAAAATCGGCGAGTCACAGAAGCAAGCTCAGTTGATATGGAGAAGAGATTGGTCTATGATTTGGCTTTGTGAATGCATGCATGATGTCAAAGATGAGATCAATGCATTTGTATCATCCAGGTAAACCCAATAGTCGAGTTCTAAGACGTAATAATCACGGGATCCTTGGATATCTCGTTAACTGAGTGAACATGATGAGATGATACACGGGAGATAGCTCGGTTATGAGTCACAGGAGTTCAGCATAGGCTCAAGATATGGCTTTCAAGGAAGAAAATGCCAAAGGAATTAATATGCCATGAGCTCATGCCAAAATTTGTTGAAACAAAGGTGAAGGAGAGATCAATTGACGAGCTCAGTTGGTTTTGGATGAGTCAATCGGTATGAGGAGGGGATCGATATGAATTTGTGGGAATGATAAGCTCAGCTCCAAATCACTGATGAACATATTACAGTTCGGGATGAGTCATGGATAAAACTATCTTAGACTAGCAGTGAGCTCAAGGCAGTGAGTTTAGTCAAGATTGAGTTGGCTCATTTGATTGGAATGGAAAGCTCGTGAACAACGAGCCAGATAAGAAAGGGAAAATGCAACGATTTCTAGCTCGGTTGACTCATGGGTGGAGAGCTTGGTTGAATGCGGTGATGGTCTCATGTTGAAGAAATTGAATCAAGCTTCGTGAATGTGCCCAAAACTCACTGCTCAAGCAATGCATGATGGATCTTGGCGCAAAAGTTTTCTCAGCAAAGAGATCGTAGAGACCATAGCTCAGTCGGTAGGAGAGCTCATCGGGTTCGATAGAAGAGCTAACCAACTCAGTGAAAGAAAGAAGGAGAGCTCGACTACATGAATCAACTTACTCAATGAGTCAGTGGGTAACTGGAAAGGAATCCGATAGGCTTGAAGTTAAACCAGGGAAAATTAGTGGTAAGTTCAAAGAGATGTGACGAACTGGTGGTGAGTTCTATCTCAGTATCAATGTAAATAGGGAGCTTGGCTGATTGATCAATGAATGAGCTTGTCTAAGGTGAGCTTGTTTGGGAAACCGAGTAGCTCAATCGATGTGATGGCAATAGACTCGGCTGATACATAGCACGAAGAAGCTCGGACCCAACTCGGTGAGTTGGCTCGGTGAGCCAACCACCGAGTTGGGCTATTTTTTGGCCTTTTCCCCATAATTTCCCCTCCAGTGCAAACAGGTCAACAGGGGGCCCACCAGTAATTAAATTAATTTAATATTTTTATTTAAATATTTTAAATAATAATATTTATTATTATTATTTAAACATTATTTTAATTAATTGAGAAGAATAGGTCAACTGGGTATTAGTGATGCATGATGGAACTTTGTCAAGTGATTCAACCAACTATAATAAGTGATACACCATGTACCTTCAATTTAGGAAGGGAATTTATCACTCTTTCTCTCCTCTATCTCAATTACTTCTATAAATATAGGTTGGAAGCTCATTCCAAGGGGTTCCAATAGGTCAGATAGGTTGGAAAGTTAGACATCTTATGCAAGTGCAATTTTTCAAGAGTCCTCTCTCTTCTACAAGTTTTCCTTGTGTGTTGAGAGAAATTTCAAGCCTCCTGTTCAAGACTATAATGGAAACCATTTCCTCTTCTGAATGTATGCACATTATTGAAGCAATAAAAGTGTGTGTTTTGTGACTAATCTTGGTCCTTTCATCCTTCTATAATTCTTTATTCCTTTTCTCATGCTTACAAGTACACTGTGTAAGTTCACATTTCTACTGCAGGTTCTTGGATTTTTTTACTTATCGAGTGGTGGAGTATTGCATGCAGTTGAGTTGTGGTGTCCATTCACCCTTATCAAGTTCAACCTTCTTCATTGGGGGACTGATATATTTGTAGACACCTAAAATTGGTTTCTCAATTTAGTGTCCCTCACATTCGTTTTAGGTAACCTGGGGCACGTTCACGTCACCAACTATCCCCTTGGGATATTATCCAATTTGTGATTTAATCACTTATTCCAAATTTAATTCATCACATCACATCTTACCCATGAATAATTAAATAATTAAATATTTAATTACGCTTCTTCCCATGCATCTTAATCACTTATCTACCCCAAATTTATTCTACCCATGTATCACATCTATTTTTAATCTTCCCTAAGCGGGATATTTCCCGTGGTCGGGATAAGTCTTGTCTTTCTCGAATCGATCAATTTGGCCATCTCGGGAGTCTTCTCCGCGATCGGCGCCGACCCATATGGTCGGCGCCGATTTTCTAGGAGCGGCGCCGATTATAAAAGCAGGTCCATAGCTCAGTTCTAAAGGCCGGAAAAAGAGACTAACGAGCGAAAGAAAGCACTTACGCACGAACAGAGAGCGAGAAAGATTCAGGTTGCAAGAAAGAGAGATCTTTTTAGCATCAATTGTCTCAGTTAGGGCAGATCCTGTCCTAATCAATCCCTGAGAGGAGCACCGTTACTTTGCCCATATCATATCAACATCATACACCACCATCTATCATCTAGCGACTCTGTTCCAGCGTCTCTCCATCTTCGGCACATCTTGCAGACTACATTCACCTTCCAATCCCCGAATCTCATCGCACAGTCCCTGATTGGTCAGTCTGCCTTCAGTTGACACTGATCTTATCCAGTCGACGCCGATCAGTCCCAGTCGACGCCGATCACATCAGTCGCCGCCGATTATACCCAGTCGACGCCGATTTCACTGCAGACAGGTAAAAGGTCACAGGTAACACAAATCCAACATTATTTCACAGTTCCCTGTTTTCTGTGCTTTCTGTCTGCTGTTCAGTTTCTGTTTTATTACTGCAATCAGAAAATCTAGTCTTTATTTACATCTTTTATCATGTATGCTTCTTTTCTTTATTGAAAACGTGGACTGACATCCGCCAAGGAAGTTTATCACTTCCCGGACCCGCTTCTCGGGCAGTCCACCCAAATATCTTCTAACGCCATCTTTTTCTGTCAAGCACCGGTGTTTTGCAGGTTACTCGGATCTATTGTGTAAATTGCTCGTGTGCGCCCGTCTTGTCTACATCGGCTTCCTCATTCGTCTACATCTTCATCAGGTATCGATTTCATTGGAGTTTTTCAGGGTTTTTTGTGTTTAGTTTGGTGCATTAACTTGGACAGGTAACAAGCACGAAATTCTTGAACTACATTCTGGCACGCCCGGTGGGACTTGAACCAAAGTCCCTTATTGGTAAGTTCATTTCTTTTCTAGTTTTGAACTTTGTTCCTTTTCTTCACTGATTTCTATCGGTCCTATTTGAGCATTTCTGTTCATCATTTCAATCTTGCTTTTTAGGCGAAATCATATATCTGGAAATTTTTCTATTTTTAGAAATTTTTTCGTTTCACCATTATCTGGATGTATCTTTCCGGATCTTGTTTGTTGTTTGCTTGATCTTTTCTTGCGGAGCACTTTGCTTGCTCGTGGGATTGTTCGAGGGGAAGAGCTCAACAACGCGCTTTTTGAAGTCCACACACCTTGGAGAGCTAAACCTACAGGTATTCCTCTTTTTCGGTGTTTTCTCCTTTTTAGGATTTCTTTGTTGGTTGTCTATCACATCCAAACACTTCAATCTTTGGTGCTTAAAAGGAACTTAATCGCATTTGGGAAAGAACTTGTTTGGCTTGTCTTCATCAGAATCGAACATTTTGTTTTAAGTGCTTAAAAAGAACCTTTTCTTTGTCATTGCTGCATGCTCTTTCATCTAGTTTTAATTAGGTTGGAAAATTGATCAAAATCGGTAGTGACACTATTTGATTTTTATTTTTCACCCTTGCACACAAAGCCAAAATCACTAGGTATAAAGCATCTAAACAAAACTCCTTCCCTGGCCTCGCCTACTTGGAAGTGATATCCAAGAGGAAGAGCCTACGCGGTACTCGGGCCGCGCTATAAATTCACGAAAGATTTTGGTATATATTGGCAAAGCACCCGACTCCCTTATCGCAGCGGTGTGTGAAGTGCGGGGGTAGGCCCCTATATCAAGCCACGTACCGGTCTTTTATTGAAGTGCCTTCGGGACTCCTCACCAAACATTACCCAAACCATCCTTAGTTTGGCTATCTGAGTAGTTCCTGTTCTAAAAAGCCTTCCCTAACATTTTCTTTTCTTAAAAGCATAAAAATTTAAAGGAGATAATCACTTGCGCTGCTTGAATTGTTTGTGCATTAGCTAGGACAATCTTCTTTCTTGCTTGCTTATGACGGTTATCACCCGGTCACAATCTAGGAAAATGGCCCAACAGGTTCCTTCTTCCTCCGAAATCACCACCAGCGTGGATGTTTCGGCACCCCTCCAATCTTCCTCGGGACCACTGTTAGTGGGTTCCCCCTCATGGTCGTATAATCCTTTCCATCAAGCCAAAACAATCCCATCACGTCCAGCTTCTCCTAGTCCATCAGAAATATCTTCTGACTTGGAGTCTATTCCTCGCGGGGATCCTGAATTTCAGACTCTCCTTGATCGCAATCCGGTAGCCCTCATGGACTACCTAGTACACAAGTCCATTCGAATATCTGATCAAGGACCACCAATCCAACAAGTGTACGATTATCCTCGTGGTCCATCCCAGGCCTATGTAGAACAGTTTTCATCC
The DNA here is from genome assembly GCA_019776745.2 of Taxus chinensis. Classification (NCBI taxonomy): domain Eukaryota; kingdom Viridiplantae; phylum Streptophyta; class Pinopsida; order Cupressales; family Taxaceae; genus Taxus; species Taxus chinensis. The sequence continues at coordinate 209,752,371 of CM034154.1, forward strand.
TCTCTCCCGTCTTGAGCCACGGAAAAGGGGGAGGTTCTTGTGCCTCCTTTTTCTCTTCCACCAACCATGTTGACTAGTTCTCAAATTGCCTTACCTATTCCTAATACTGCAGTTACCTCAACTATTCCTCAACCTACCTTTGAGAGGTCTTCTGCCTTGGCGATAATGAGTGCGTCTGTGCACCCGCATATCGCTGTTAATTCATCTATGCCCTCTATTGTGTCTCAAGGTTAGTACCTCTTCATGAGCCAACCCCCTTCGGCTAGTCAATTGGTTCCTACTTCTCGTCCTCCGGTCAATCTTTCTTCCAATATTCCAGCAACTGTGACCTTCGCCCATCCCCTAGTATCGGCACCCTTGGTACCAAATTCGGCGGTAGAAGGCCCCTTTCAGGTCTTGTTCCCCAACATGTCCAATCTAACCAACACCCATTTTCCTCAATATGTCCCTATTCAATCAACAAACATAGGAGTCCACCAATCACAGGCTCCATCCATCACCCAACCTATATTTTCTCAACCACTTATTATCTCACAGCCTGCCTATACGCAAGCTACCTCACAACAAATACCTCACCAGGCGTCACCCAAAACACCTGGTTATTCCTCTTACCATCCCACCAATCAACAAATCAATCCCCCATTGACACCTCAACAACATCCATCACTTGCTCCTTATGTAGGACATACCAATGTGCCTACTCCTCAATCTGATGTGGTTCAAATTCTCTTCAAGAAAATTGCAGACTTGGAAGCCTCCACCAAAGGAGCTCGTCCTTCATATTCCTTTGAAGAGGTGTGTAATGAACCCATTCACCCTTCAGTGGCTTTTAAGCCTTATCCTCCCTAATGGGAACTTCCCAAATTCTCAAAATTTCATAGCCGGGAAGACCCCCAACAACATCTGCGAGCATTCAAACATGCTTGCTACCTTATCATCCAGGATCAGGAACTCATGCTCCGTACCTTTCCTATGTCTCTAGCGGGTCCCGCTTTGGACTGGTACAATAACATCCCTCAACATTCCTTATTTTCTTTCTCTCAATTGGCTCAGATGTTTGTTGAAAACTTTTCAATAAATATTGCCCATAAGATCTCAATTACAGATCTTTACAACATTCGCCAATTCGACGATGAGTCTATTGCAGACTTTGTCGCTCGTTGGAGAGGGATAATCAACCAATTGTCTTTCTCCCTTCCTCAATCCCAAAAAATCGAGTTGTTCACCCGATCTTGTGCTAGTCACATTTCTTCCACGTTAAGGATCCAAACTTTTCACACCTTCGAAGAAGCCTTTACGATGGCACGCAAACTTGAATCTCGCGCCATTGAACAAGGGAAGCTAAAACTTCGCTCCAAATCTAAACCAAATTTCTCTCGCTTCACCAAACCAAATTCTTCCCTCTCTAAAGATAAGAATCAAGGGTCCACAAATGCTATCGTATTAAAAACATCAAGAACCGATAGTACTCCTAATCAACCACCACGAAGAGACCCTTCATCTGCTCGAAAAGGGGCTTCATCATCTCGATCCTTTGCTCCCTTGGGGGAATCATATGCCTCTATCTTAGAAAAAATGTTGGAAGTTCGCATGATCGAGCTTCCACCCATTAGGGATATTGATGAAAGCCGAGAACGCCCATTGTGGTATAGAGAAAATGATTTCTGTCATTATCACAGAACCAAAGGTCATGACATCGAACGATGTCAGACTTTCAAAAATCTTGTCCAAAAATTCATTGATAAAGGCGAGCTTATTCTAGATAACCCAAATGCTCCCCCAAATCAAGCACTGGACGTTTTTAAACAACCCTTCCCCAATCATGCCCCAAATCATAATTCTTCGGAATCTCAAAAACCAAACACCCACACTATCAACTTCATTTCTACTCAAGAATCCGCTTCTGAAACCACGTCATCTACAAACGCAGCAATCGAATCAGAACCTTCTTCCACTTCACCAATCACTGGAATTCCTCCATCTTCAGATAACCCACCTTTGAATATTCCTACATTGCTAAGCACGGAGTCATCTCTCTCCGCTCCTTTGTCCGATCTCCCATCCATACCCGAGACAGTGTCATCCTCATCTGTCTCATCATCAGACATTCTTTCAATGCTCGAGGCAATCACATCCCTCCGAGTTTCCACTACGGACACATCTACTTCCGTTGCTCCCATTCCCGCCGCAACTATGCCTTTGGTGAATGTACCCATAATTGTGCCGACTTCGACGGAAGTGTCTTCGATCTTGACCCTTCCTATCTCTTTTCCAACTACATCAGAAGTTCTCCCTCCGCAAGGCACTCCTTCTTCATCACTCCCTTCTCCCATCAATAGTGTTACTTCACCTATTAAGGAAAAATCAAAAGAAGTAACACCAACACCTGCACACTCGATTCCTCAACCTAAACCGCGACAACCAAAATCTAACACTACATCATCAGTACCTCTCCACTTGCTTCCTCCGAAAAGGTTACAGTCACCTTATGCCATGGAAGTTGTCACCATCCCTGAAAAGGGAAAACCCATATTTCGAACCATCAAGACCCTTGGTGCTCTTCCACAAAAATCTCTCTCCACGCCTCATAAACGATTGGATTTGCCCGTTGAGAAGGCGTCTTCTTCTACATATCCATCAAAGTCATCATCTTCTTCTTCATCAACACCCCTAAAAGTAGACTTACCTACCAAAAAGATGCCACCTCTTCCATCCAGATCCTCATCTTCGTTACCAACAACCAAAGCACCCTATATTCCTCCTATTACACCTACCTTGAGGACTTCTCCCTCATCTAAATCAACATTATCTAAATCATCCGTAAATCCGACTAAGCAACCCCCTTTGTCTCCAAAGACCGCAAAATCTGTCACACCTCCATCCTCCTCAAAATCTATCTTAGGGGCTCCCCCTCCACCAAAGTCAATCATGTCTCATCCACTCCCATCCCAAGCACCCAAGACTGTTCCTCCAAATGTCCAAACAAATAAGAGGATCCCTAATAAAACTGTTAAACCTAACATGCAAATTCTTTTACCTAGGCAGTCGGTTAATGAACAAGAACCATCCGCATCATCTCTATCCTCATCTCCATCTACCGGATTTTACACCGAAATCCTTCATCAACTTGTCCAATCTTCATCTATAACCCTTCCTCCGATTAAACCATATAACCCGAAAGGAGTGAAACCTGCTTGGTTTAACTCTGATTTGATTTGTGCCTACCACCGTACTCCGGGTCATGATACTGAGGGATGTAAAGCTCTCCAAGCCGTTATCAAGAACCTTCTGGAAGAAAGTGACCTTTTGCTGGAGGAGGAGGAACAAGTACCTCCTACCACCTTAGCCCCATCCAAACCTCAACCATCCACTCAGACCTCTAGTGGTTCCACGCCGCCTGATCTTCCACCTTCTCAAATTGACACCATTTATATCGCCACTAGAACCAAACATTATGATAATCCATCTTCATCTTCAGCATCTAGACCACGGGTTGTCATTTCTGCAGCCCCTGAAGGCGTGTCTCCTTCCTCATCGGCCCCACGACCTAGGGTCTCTATTCGTGTTGTACCTCGGACTCAAGTTCCCGTATCTGTTGAGGAGAGTGTCATGAAGCAACTCACCCAAGCTCCGGTCAAAATGTCTCTTTTTGACCTCATCCAATCCTCCCCACAACATCGCCAGGCTCTAATCGATAATCTACGTCGTATCGCAGTAAATTCCGATGAGCCCCAGCCCTTCGAGTTGGTTGTTGGATTGAATGGTCCATCGACCGCCATTTCTTTTGAGGATTCAGAAATTCCTCATCTTTCTTCAGAAGATTTGGAGGCTCCCCTCTTCATCACAGTCCAAATCAATAACACTACCTTAAAACGTGTTATGATCGATAGTGGAGCTGCACTCAACATCATCTCCTCCCACACATTCGAACAACTTAAGTTACCAAAGAATGTGGTGTCACCTCCACCCTTCGCCCTTCGATCATTTAACGATCAGCTAGCGGTCACTCTAGGAACTGTGGTCTTACCCATCCGGGTAGGTAAGAAGCTGCTCCATGAACTCTTCTATATCGTCGAAGGAAAATTTCACTATAACATGATCCTCGGACGCTCCTGGATTCGCGCAATGCATTGTGTCCCATCCACCCTCCATCGATGCCTAAAATATCAATATGAGGGAAAAATATACACCCATCCAGGAGATCCTTTTCCTTCTGCACAATGCGACATGACCACTAGGTCTGCCCCTTTAAAAGAAAATACATCTTCTCCAGATGGGGCCTCATCTTCTTCCATACCTGCAACCAAACTACCGGATTTACAAAATCTGGAAGAGACATTGCAGCGTTTCTCACTAGGAGAGCTTCCTCTCTTTTCTTTCGATGCCCATCTCAAACCTAATGAGTATGGTAGACCAGACAAGCAACCTGAATATCAACCAGGTCTCGGTCGCATCGTCACCTTTGGTCTGCCCAATCAACAGACCAATTTCATCTACGGTGGTCTTGATACGCCTCATTATCGCCCGGATTCTCCTCCTAGAGCCAAACCTTACCTAACGGGGTTTGATTATCTACAGAATCCCACGTTTGCAAAGACTTATCTACATCGATGCGCGTGGAAAGGTTTTGGCCTTGGAAAATATGAACAAGGTATACATGATCTCAAATCCATTCCTACTCTCATGCCACATCAGAAATTTGGTTTGGGATTTAAACCTCTTTCAAAGGCCACTATCACTATTCTTGATGAGCCTCTTCCTACGGAAGAACCATCTTCCCCCACCAAGTCAGAAGCATCACTTGATGTGGACGATGACATTTCCATCCCACCTAACTTTTTTTTTTTTTTGATCAATACCATTTCCTTAGGGCCGTTGGTCTATGAGACTAACAATCGGTCCGCTTCTATACCATTAATCTTCCCTGAAATAGTTGGAGACGACTCTCCTACTATCAACACTATCCACTGTGTGGATGATGATTCTGTCCTCACCTATCTAGGGGCAGAGGATTCTTATCTTCCCAAGACTATTCCTTCTGACACGTCTACCCTTCTCAACGAAGCCACTATCGACCTTAATATAGGGACTTCTGAAGACCCTCGCAGCATTAAGGTCGGCCAATCCCTTAATCCACAGGAATTAGGGGACTTTACCCGCTTTTCTTTCCAAACATCGTCAAGCCTTTGCTTGGTCATACGAGGATATGCCAGGACTCGATCCCGATATTGTGGTCCACAATATCGTTACCCTTCCCAACATCAAACCAGTCAAGCAAAAATTGTGTAAAATGCACCCTAGAGTAGCCCTTCTTGTCAAAGAAGAGTTACAGCGCTTGCTCTCGGCTAACTTCATCCAACCCATCGATTATCCGCAATGGGTGTCCAATGTAGTCCCAGTAACTAAGGCTACTGGGAAGATTCGAATTTGTACCGACTTCTGGGATCTTAATCTTGCCTGTCCAAAGGATGATTTTCCTCTCCCTAATATCGATCAACTCGTAGATTTAATTGCGGGTCATGAGATGCTTTCTCTTATGGATGGTTTCTCTGGATATAATCAAATCCTCATCGCACCAGAAGACCAACATAAGACTTCCTTCATAACTCCTTGGGGGACCTTTTGCTATCGTGTCATGCCTTTTGGCCTTAAGAACGCGGGAGCAACCTATCAACGAGCAATGACATACATCTTCCATGACCTCTTACACAAAACTGTAGAGGATTATGTTGACGATCTCCTCGGCAAGTCCAAACGCCGTCAGGATCATCTTTTTCATCCTTGCACCTCTCTTTGAGATGCTTGTCCTCTTCTGTCTTCGTCTAAATCCAGCTAAGTGCGTATTTGGCGTTCTCACTGGTAAACTTTTAGGTTTTATCATTTCCATCAGGGGCATTGAAGTCGACCCCGCAAAAATAAAAGCTATCCTTGAGATGCCTCCCCCTTCTAACTTAAAGCAACTCCGCAGTCTCCAAGGACGTCTTCAATCGGTGCGTCATTTTATCTCCCAATTGTCGGATCGTTGTCAACCTTTTCACCATCTTCTCCGTAAGAATGTTCATTTCGAATGGGATGAGCATTGCCAAAAGGCCTTTGATGGTCTCAAAGCTTATCTTCTTTCTCCACCTGTGCTTACACCTCCACGCGAGGGGGAGCCTTTCTATCTTTATATCTCTGTGACTGACCATGCTCTGGGAGCCATGATCTCGCATCGGGACACTTGTGGCAAAGAACAAGCTGTCTATTACATCAGTCGCACCCTCCATGAGTATGAGACACGTTACTCCGGAGCTAAAAAACTATGTTGCGCTCTCTTTTTTGCAACTTCTAAGCTTCGTCATTATCTCCTTAATCATAAAACTTACATTGTCACAAGTGTCAATCCACTTAAGACAATTCATGCAAAGCCTTATCATAATGATCGTATCACTCGTTGGCTCATGCTCATGATAGAATTTGACCTCGAGTTTATCCCGCAAAAGGCTATAAAGGGTCAGGTTATTGCAGATCAATTAGCTGATGCTCCTCTTCCGGACACTCGTGACCCCCTTGCTCAATTCCCCGATGAATTTATCCAACAAATTGATTTTGGTCTATCTCCATTTAAAGTAAAACTCTTCTTTGATGGATCCAAATGCCAGCAAGGGGGAGGTGCGGGTTTCGTGATGATTCCTCCTTGGGGTACGCCTATCCCAGTCGCACACAAATTGAACTTTGAGTGCACCAATAATATGGCTGAGTACGAAGCTCTTGTCTTAGGTCTTCAAAATGCCATTAATCTCGGTGCTCGTCATATTGACATCTTTTTGGTGATTCTGAACTCATCGTTAACCAAGTCACGGGTGTCTATCAATGCAAGAATGATATCCTTCAAAAATATCGCGACATCGTTCTTGCCCAACTCCAATCTTTCGACAAGTTCACTATCCAAGCCATTCCGTGTACTGCAAATCGATTCGCGGATACCATGGCTTCTTTAGCCTCCCTTATCCCGCCTTTTACCGAAGACTCGCGTCTTTATGTGGCTGTGCAACGATTGGATCAACCATCTTATCTTGGGCAATTAACGTCAATCAATGCTGTCACAACCCATACTCAGGATGAGTGGTATCAACAGATAGTTGATTATCTATCTCATTCGGTCCTTCCTCCAGATTTGTCTCCCAATGGTAGAAGGTCTTTTGTCCAACGTGCCAACCGCTATACTATCCTAGGTGGGATTCTTTACAAGCGCGGCTTTGATGGTATTTTGCTTCGATGCCTCAAAACCCATGAATCATCTAAAGCTATTCAGGAGGTCCATGACGGTATTTGTGGTGGACATTTTAATGGCTTAGCTGTAGCCAAGCGCATCTTACGTTTGGGTTATTATTGGCCTTCTCTTAATCGAGATTGTTGTGAATACACCAAGAAGTGTGTCAAGTGTCAGCAACATTCCAATCTCACGCACATCCCTAGTCAGGCTTTGCAACCTGTGGCGGATTTGTGGCCTTTTTCGCAGTGGGGTCTTGATCTTATTGGTCTCATCAATCCTCGTTCTTCACAGCGTCATCATTCTATCATTACCCCTGCCACTGAGTACTTTACTAAGTGGGTAGAAGCTATCCCTCTTTCTTCAACAAAGGCTAAACCCATAGTTGATTTCGTCTATCAACACATCATTTGTCGCTTTGGTGTTCCACACAAGCTAATCACAGATAATGGTAAGTCTTTCAAAAACGCTGATTTGCAGAATCTCTGCAATGCTTTCAATATCAAGCTCATTTTTTCTTCTCCATACTACCCTCAAGCTAATGGTCAAGCCGAAGCTTCCAATAAAACTTTGCGTAATATCCTCGCAAAGGTAACTAGTCGAGCTGGTAGGGATTGGCATCTACATATCCCTTTTGCTCTCTGGGCTTATCGGACTAGCATTCGTACTCCTACTGGTGCTACTCCCTTCTCTCTCGTCTATGGGTCTGAGGCTGTCCTTCCTTTGGAAGTCCAAATCCTATCTCTCCGTGTTTCTCTCAGAGAATTTGTCTCCGATGAGGATTATCGTCAAAATCGTCTAGCACAACTTGAACTATTAGATGAGCGGCGTCTTAACGCTCTTGATCATCATCAGGTCTATCTCGAGCGTGTCAAACGTGCTTATAACAAGCACTTGCAACATCGTGACTTCAAAATTGGTGATCTTGTTCTTAAGGAAAATCAAAATGTCACTACACTCGAAAGAAGTCAACGTGGTAAGTTTGCTCCCAACTGGATGGGCCCCTACATTATCACTCATAAATATGGGTCTGGGGCTTATCGTTTATCTTCCATGGATGGTATCCCTGAAGCGGAACCTCTTAATGCCTTGCATTTACGGCCCTTCTACTGTTAAAATCTATCTTACACAAATCTAGTCGCAACTCAGATCTTCCATCCGTCCTAATAACCAGTCATCTACTTTCGTGGTGATTTGAAATTGTGTGGTTCTCCGCCTATTGCCTCGTCTACCTTAAATATGAGTATCGCGGCTCTACTCATTGCACGTTTCTTTTGGATATGTTCCTCCTCATGGTAGGAATACCTTAATCACCACTTCATCTGTCCCAAGTACTTATCCTCATCGGATCTACTCGGGTCATGAGTGCATGTTCTTCTATGTTCTCTTCCCCTCCATCTGATCTATCTAGGTCTAAACTCAGCTTCTTCCAAAAAGTCTCCAAAAAAAAAAAAAAAAAAAAAAAAAGAGAAAAAGATGCTATCCAAAAAGATAGACTGATCCCTTGAAGGACAGCTATCCATACATTATCAAGTGAATCAAAAAGAAAATAGACCATACCCTCGAAGGATGGCTATCATTAAAATTCACAAATACAGACCGCTCCCTTGAAGGACGGCTGTTTCTCAAAGAAAAATTCAAGGCTTCTTGTAATTAATTAGCCTTCCAGTCAGTTTATAGCATCACTGAAAGACTTCCCGCATCGATCAGTCTTTCCATATCAAGCAAACTTCCCGCATCGATCAGTTTGCCTATCTGTCAAAGTCATGAAGCTGAGATTTAGGACCTTTTGTCGATCATATGGAGAATCCTATTTCCCCACTATGGACATGTATTCTGTCCCTCGTAAGTTCCGACAAGATACTTACTTTCTTTCCATTTTTATCCTAGATCTGGTTTTGCGACTAGTTAGTGTCAGATTTATTTTAATCTTATATAGGGCCTTGTATGTTTGGTCTTTTGCTTCCCTTTCTGGATTTTATCTATGGTCGGTTGGAATTCCAACTTATCATTTTTCTTCTTCTTCTCCGAGTATCTTCTCTTCTAAGTCACGGTTGTTTCCACTTTCATCTTTGGCTCTTGTAAGGAGTATTCCCCATTTCTTTGTCTTGCATCCTGTTAAATTGGCATTTCACATGTTAATTCAATCAAAATTTCTCTTCTATCTAGGTTCATCTTATCTATCAAAACATCTATCTGTATTCATTTCTCATTACAATTACATCCATATATCAAACACATTTATCTATCTATCCATCAAAATATCGAAAAATACGTACATCTCAGGTACATGACATCTATTTGTATCTAATCCATACATCAAGTATATCTGTATATCTATCCATCAAAATATTTAAAAGCTATGTCCATCCAAGATACATCACATCATCTATCAAAATTAAATCAATCTATCTAATCACATTCATCTATCATCTATCCGTCTATATCTATCCAATCACATCTATTTTATCCACATTTCAATCTATCTAATCACATCTATTTCCATCATCTATCAGTCTGTATCTATCCAATCACATCTATTTTATCCTCTATCTATATCCATCTACCCATGAATATCAAAATTACAAACATGAGTACAATCATATGACCAATAATATGATGAATCTATATATATACATGTGTGTTTTTACAAAAAAATGGGTGGCTTCCAATCGAGCCATCTATACAATGCCTTCCAATCGAGGCTACATCACTATACAAATACACAATCTACTACCAAGTCTCTATATGGTGAAATCAGAAGCGTGGAGGACACTATCTCCTCCACCCTCCTCTGCACCCGGCTGTCCCTCCTGACCGCCGCCTATCGAGCTCGAAGCACCTACTGCTGGAGGTCTCGGCCCACCTCGGTCCCTCCCAGTGCTCCCTCCGCCTGAGGCTCCGCTCGCTGTCGCTGTTGCTCCTCTCCTCCTCACCCCGTACCGAGGCACATCTGGGGCATGCTGCGCTAGGGCATCCTCGTAGTATCTCACCTCAGCGAGGAGAGACTGGTACGTGCTCAGGCTCACAGTACCCGGTGCTCGTAACGATGCTGCTGGTGCTGCTGGGGCTGCTGGCGCTGCTGGTGGTGCCCCTCCTAGAGCCGTGCCCTGCGTCCCAGACTCTGATGTGGCACCAGTCTCTCCGTACTTGGCCCTGAGGGCCTCCCTGTGCCGAAAGTAGCGGTCCCTCTGCTGGATCACTGTATCTCACTCCTGGCGAGCGGTGTCTCTCTCCACAATCAGGGCATCCCTCTCCTCCGTCAAGGCCCTGATCTCCTCTAGAGCTACCTGATGTGTCTGTACCAGTGTGGCATGCTCTCCCTCTAATCTGTCTAGTGTCGCAGCTATGTCCTCCTCATCAGCATCTATCGAGGGCGGGAGATGTTGTGGAAGCTCTGTGTCATACCACGCTGTATAGCCCTCATCCACCCCCGCGTCATCATCACTGTCCGTGGAGGGTGGAGCCTCTCTCAGTGGGTCTGCCGGGATCAAAATCGGCAAATCTGTCTCTCTGCTATCCCGCCTATATGGCGTATATGTGGCCGGCACTGTCTGAACTAAGCCGAACTGCCTCAGTATCCGCATGAATGGGACTCGCTCCCACATATCTGGTCTGCGACCTCTGACCACTCGGCTCCGTCTCAATCCTACCAAGTGGGCATCCTGACCAACCCATATCGGAAATGCCCGATATGGTCTCCAGATAACCTGATCTGGTGTAAGCGTCCTGAAACGCTCCGAGTACCACTCAGCTGATCTACCTGTGTCTCCTGCGGCCATGTCAGCCCGCCATCTCCGAAATCCATAGTCCACACCCCCCACTGCTGCTGGCATCCACGGAAGCCCGGATGGCCTAATCACTGCTATGTGCTCATACGCCCAGCAATGGAGCACAAAGCTAACGTCAATCCCTGTCCTCCGACCAGTGGTGTACATCCATAGCTCATAGTAAATCTGAGCTATCAGGGCATCAGCGAAGGTAAAAACCTGTCTGTACTGCAAAATGTCGCACACGCAGTCTAGCAGTAGCAATGGGAATCTCCCACCTCCTGAGTCTGGCAAGGCAAAATAAGATATAGCCATCTGAATCAGGGCTATCCTCCTGCTCCGAGGGCTATCCTGTCTGTACTGTGAGGCTATCCTCACTGCCCCAGATACTATCTCTGAGTCATCTGATCTGTCTCTGTACAATCGCACCAGGGCCCTCTGCTGCTGCTCGGGGGGTGTGATCTCAACCGGGTCCCCCGTAATCGGTAATCGGAGGATCCTGTATACATCCTCATGGGTGATAGTCATCTCACCCGTCCTAAACCAAAATGTGCACGTGTGGCTGTCCCACCGTCGCACTAATGCCCGCATGAGTTCCACATCCCGTGGCACTCGTCTGTAATATCTGAAACCCCCGAGCCCGGCTAGCTCTAAATGCTACCATTCTGCATCGGTCACGTCAGGAAGGATCGTCTCCAATAACTTGGGGATGGCATCCCTCATATGAAGAGCCTCTCGTTCCTGCATCCACGACATCACAAGCATAATCAGTCTCTTTGTTCTATAAATCACATCTTCCAAAACCATAACATCCAAAACTAGAAGAAAATGCTAAACATCTATCAATCGGCGTCGATTTGGTCAAATCGGCGTCGTTCATTATAGTCGGCGCCAATTACTACCAATCGACGCTGATCCAAAACAATCGACGCCGATTCTACCAATCGGCGCCGACTGACAGGCTAGGCGTAAACCAGACCCTGGCCTCCCATACGTATGAAGACTCAACAAAAAAAAAATAATAAACTAAGAACAACGAGTTCAAGAAGAACCACTTACCCCAGGTCGTGTCCTCCTGCGCTTCTGTCCGCTCCCAGAGGCTTCCATTGTGTTCAAATCTCAAATCTATCTCTCTCTGAATCAATCGTCACGTTGCAAGTAAATCGTTTACGTTTTCCGTTCGCATATTTATATGCGTCTAGATTGGTCGGCGCCGATTTTTTGGGTTGACGCCGATTGTCTTGGTCGGCGCCGATTAGTTTGATCGCCGCCGATTTTTCATGTCTGTTTGCCATAGTGTTGATACTTGGCTTTCTCATCTTTCTGATCATTGTTGTGTGCTGAATCTTGCCTTTTGGCACATCTTTTAGATGTCATCGTGTCTTTCGGGTTTGTTCCCTTTGCGTGGGACACTCGTCTCTTTCGGAAGCTTAGAGTTAAATGGGTCTGTAGGCACTAACGTCGTCTCACGAGGAGACCGGCTAGTTTTCCCTACCAATGTGAGTTCCTTCGGTTGCTGCCCTTGTGTTTATTTTTATGCGTCCTCAATGGTCAGTTCTACTCCAGCTATCCGACTGGGGCATCCTGCATTTTCCATCTACCTCTTTCAAACTCGGGATCGTCTGTTCTATCATCCATCCCATCCCTAGTTTGAGGGGGATCACATCATCACTCTTTCTTCCCTTCTTCCATCTCTTTGTTTTTGTCTCATAACCTTGCTTATTGCAAGTTACTTGACAAAAAGGGGCAAAATGTAGACACCTAAAATTGGTTTCTCAATTTAGTGTCCCTCACATTCGTTTTAGGTAACCTGGGGCACGTTCACGTCACCAACTATCCCCTTGGGATATTATCCAATTTGTGATGATTTAATCACTTATTCCAAATTTAATTCATCACATCACATCTTACCCATGAATAATTAAATAATTAAATATTTAATTACGCTTCTTCCCATGCATCTTAATCACTTATCTACCCCAAATTTATTCTACCCATGTATCACATCTATTTTTAATCTTCCCTAAGCGGGATATTTCCCGTGGTCGGGATAAGTCTTGTCTTTCTCGAATCGATCAATTTGGCCATCTCGGGAGTCTTCTCCGTGATCGGCGCCGACCCATATGGTCGGCGCCGATTTTCTAGGAGCGGCGCCGATTATAAAAGCAGGTCCATAGCTCAGTTCTAAAGGCCGGAAAAAGAGACTAACGAGCGAAAGAAAGCACTTACGCACGAACAGAGAGAGCGAGAAAGATTCAGGTTGCAAGAAAGAGAGATCTTTTTTAGCATCAATTGTCTCAGTTAGGGCAGATCCTGTCCTAATCAATCCCTGAGAGGAGCACCGTTACTCTGCCCGTATCATATCAACATCATACACCACCATCTATCATCTAGCGACTCTGTTCCAGCGTCTCTCCATCTTCGGCACATCTTGCCAGACTACATTCACCTTCCAATCCCCGAATCTCATCGCACAGTCCCTGATTGGTCAGTCTGCCTTCAGTTGACACTGATCTTATCCAGTCGACGCCGATCAGTCCTAGTCGACGCCGATCACATCAGTCGCCGCCGATTATACCCAGTCGACGCCAATTTCATTGCAGACAGGTAAAAGGTCACAGGTAACACAAATCCAGCATTATTTCGCAGTTCCCTGTTTTCTGTGCTTTCTGTCTGCTGTTCAGTTTCTGTTTTATTACTGCAATCAGAAAATCTAGTCTTTATTTACATCTTTTATCATGTATGCTTCTTTTCTTTATTGAAAACGTGGACTGACATCCGCCAAGGAAGTTTATCACTTCCCGGACCCACTTCTCGGGCAGTCCACCCAAATATCTTCTAACACCATCTTTTTCTGTCAAGCACCGGTGTTTTGCAGGTTACTCGGATCTATTGTGTAAATTGCTCGTGTGCGCCCATCTTGTCTACATCGGCTTCCTCATTCGTCTACATCTTCATCAGGTATCGATTTCATTGGAGTTTTTCAGGGTTTTTTGTGTTTAGTTTGGTGCATTAGCTTGGACAGGTAACAAGCACGAAATTCTTGAACTATAATATTTCTCTGTCTGATCATGTTTAACAAAGGGAACACGTGCTTCCTAGTTTATCATATTGTGTACCCTCTCTAAGTTGTAGTAGGTGAAGTTGACCTGTGGTGCACACACCCTCTTCAAATTAAACCTTCTTGAGTCTGGAAATACCCTTTATTTGGTGCATCACCATCCCTAGTATAGTTTCATTTATGCAAATCTCTTTCCCTAAAACCCCATGAAAATGTTAGCATAAGACTAGATAGCCTTTTTATTACACTAGGAGTAGTTAACACTTAGTTTAGGAAGAGGAAGCCGACCTTCTCTAGAGGTTCACCTCGAGCCCAAGTCCCATAGCTTGAGAGGTGATCCCATGTGTCCAAATCACACCATATGTCTTATTCACATTTTGTCCATTCAGAGGGTGCAATGATTTGGCGACAACACAACCTACTGACTCAAATATGAGAGGTGATAAGGAGATACCTTAACTAAGGGGATGGATTAGCGTTGCTACTTCTGGCTCTTCCTAGACCAAGGTGAAAGGACCTAGTTGGAGGATTTGAATAAAGCAAAATCTATCTTGGTTTGCTTCCTTTTATAATTGGTGCAAATTAATTTGAAGCAAATTTAGCCACATATACAATACTCACTCATAATAGTTATCACTTAATTATTGTACGCACTTAAAACATAGAATATAGATCAAAATATATAGATAATGAACAACCTTAGATATTACTTTTATGTAATAACATCGACCAAGGGTGATTTAAATGATATTGGATCACAAACTTGGAGGGATTCTCAAAAAAACATACTGGTAATGAACAAATCTTAAACACAGTTTTGCAGAATAATTATATGTATGGTATGTAGGTATGATATGATTAATAGGTGTGAAGATAATTAGATATTCTTAGTTGAACTTAAATCTAGTGGGTAGTTACTTTTGTGACTTTGTTATGTTAATGTTCCTATGAAGAGAATCCATCCTTAACGGTGATGCCTGAAAAGAACAATCAATTTAACATAATTTGTGAAATAACATTTGCATTCATTGATATTCAATTTGAAGAAATGTTATCAACAATCTTCAAAATCCTAACAAAAAATCCTTGACTTAAGAGTTTAGATGAAGCACTTGCTATATTTGCTTCATACACCTAAAATACCCTTAAGGGATAACAATAGCCCTTCAAAAGTGATGCTACCCTTAGGATTTTACAATCAAACTAAACTATTGTAAAGTATACACTACTCTACAATATTCTCTTTATGACCATAATAATTTAGAAATTTGAAGAAGCAACTTTTCATAATTAACAAATTAAAACCACGACAAGATTGTAACATAAATTATATCACCTCATTCATACTTTTAAAACATAAGAAACATGAAAGTATAGTTTCATCAAAATAGAGAGAATTTATTCTTGTAAGTTTTAGTCAAGAGACATAAAAAAATGCCTTGAAAACCTGCTAATGGATGTACAATGCAAGCACCTTAGAATTTCCTCATAAAATTGGATAAGTACAAAATGTTTTGCAAAAACTAGAAACTGGGACCTAAAATTGAACTTGATCAATAAAAGTCTACTACCGCCTACAAAATGAAAGATATTTACAATATATAGAAGATGAGAGAGAGAAAAAAATAGAGAAAATCATAATTCCCTTTTCAACCACCAAACAAATGCATTAAATTTCTAAAAAGGGGCATGGGAGCCTGCTAAGGTCATTCCTTCCTATTGTCTTGCTTGTTGGAGAAGAAATGGGCACCATAATTAAAATGGGTAATTGAACAAACTGGAACTATATCTTTGATACTTATGACATTTTATTTTTTTTCTCCCAAAAACCACCATCGATTTCTGAATTGAATGATGCCAAATTGATGGGCTCAAGGAGACCTTTTTAATGAGACCCATTTTGCGTGATTTGGATATGTAGAGTGAAAGATATGGCCATTTGAAAATTTGCATACCATGATGAACTCAAGAGTGACATGTGGCAATGTTTGATTGGATTCGTGAATTTCATTTTCCTACGTGTGTATTACTATACCTTCGCCACATGTTCACATTTCATTAGTTGCGGGGTCAAGCTTTGCCTACGCATCTCCTTCCTTTTGATTTTTTGTGTTATGTGGTTTTGTGCATAGGTATGTTCCATTAAAAATGTGATCTAATAAGAAAATTCGATGCACCTTCATAGTGTTAGAATGTTCTTGTTATTGTATTATCCACTGTGAAAGGTGAGCCAATGAGAAAGCTCTACGCACCTTCAGATTTCACAGTTTCAAGATATTTTTCTTTCGTGTTTACCTTTCAGTGGTTATGGGTTTGGGTCTTTGTATTACAACATCTATTTGGGAAAACTTGATAGAAACATTTCCACATATTTTCCCTTGACCCTCCAGAACACTTGGACTAAAAGCCCTTTGAAATCTATCTCATTTTGTGGAATTTACGTCCATGGGAGCCCATTTTCTTTCCCTACACCAGAATGGTAATGCATGTCCACCTTGGACTATTGATCTTAAGCCATATTTCATCCCCCAACTCTATCATGTGTCTCTTTGACTGTGCTGACTTTTTTTTCCTTGCTGCGTAATTGAAATGCTATTAACCTTGGATGATTCCATGGACCTATTCATCGGGTGCATCTACCTTGAAGTTAGTCGGAATGGTGCCACATGTTTGTTCCTCACCCATTGTGTTTCCTTTTACCTTTCAACCCTACCTAGACCTGACACACTTATGAAACTTAGTTTATTCTATGGACTTGAGGTCCATGGAATGCATTGGTTATAGAAAGTGCCAGAATGCTTCCACGTGTCCTTCAGAAATTTTTGAATTGGTTGGCAGTGTATAAATTTGACAGGTGTTTGAACATCACAAGCTTGTATACTTCCACTTTGATACTTTTATTAAATATTCCATTAATCAATCCTTGAGGAATTCTTATGGTGTCAGTCCTCCAACATTTCCCTTGAATCATTTCTTTTTATTTTGACAAGGCACACAATTTATTACAAATTGATAATTCTCCTTTACTTAGGCTAAAATTTGAAGCAAGGGGAACAATATGAAGCAAACATAATAGTTATATTTATGGAGAGTATAGGAAAAATATCAACTCAATATTGGGTCCTGGATTGAGCACCAACAATGGCTCTTGATCAGGGATGGGCACCCCCTGTGGGTGCCATAAGAACGTCTCACAAAGATGTCAAAACAAAGACCAAATGCCTAATCCATTGGGTAGGGAGTCATTAGGATAAAACACACAAGTATTATTTAATAGATACATAATAGGTCGGGGGGAAAACTGACAACTAAAGAAACCTGGTCACTGTAGACCAAAGAAAAAAAAGGAAACAACAACACAAGTTCAAAGGAAAAATAAAAAACAACACAACAAAACTGTGTACTGTACAATGATCATACTTGAACCTTTGGCTTAGTACAAGAAATGTTTGAGATGTCTGTCATTTATGGGAAACTCCAGTAAATTTCCTTCCAAATCTTTTTGAAAGAGAGTTTGTTCTCCAATCCTGATGTCTTCTCTGTAAGCTTTTAGTTCAGGATAAGACCATGCTAGACAATCCTATAATTTCTTTAGTAATTTGGTATAAGATTGATTCTATTTCTCATTCATGCTACTCCTTAGTAAGACCTTTCTAGAATATTGGGAAATCCTAAGCTTTCATGCAACTCTTAAAACAAGGAGCAATGCCTCATATTCAACAATGTTGTTGGTACATTAAAATTTAAATTTGAAAGAGAAATTAAAAGAACCATGATTTGGAGAAGTTAGAACCACTACATTGGAACATGCTCCATAAAAATTCATGGTCCAGGGGACATTGATTTCTTTACGGTGAGCATTAACATCCATATAATGATCTTCAAAATTTTCACAACATATGAAATTACCTAGATCTATATCAACAAACAATACCTCATAAGAAGCATTCATAGGATCTTCAATAATATGGAGCATTTTTATTCTCTATGCAACTTGAATAGTTTACCTTCTAATGGTATATAGGTGAAGGAAATATCCATCTGAACACTTCCTCCCACACTAGCAACCCATTTTCTTGATAGTAATATACCCCATTTAGTAGGGAAATCAACTATAACCATATTCCTAGTTAAATATTTTCTAGGATAAGAAGCAAGTTTTACTACTAAACCTCTGACTTATCCAACAACATGTATCTCTCTTGAATCCATGATATAACATTTCCCAAAATATGTTATTATTTTAATGTCTAATTCATTCATGACCTCTAAAGGCATGATATTACATGAAGCTCCTGAATCAAACATACAATTATGAAGAAGTCGTTCATTGATAATCAAACTAGTAAAGAAAGGATCCACATCCAACTGAGATTCAACCAAGGAAGTACCCAAATATACCTCTAGGGGTTCCTCTATATTCTCCTAATCCTTTGTTACTTCAATTTCAGCTATGGTAGGAGAAATCACCACATTACCTACCTACCTTTCTTTGATAACTGTATCCTCCTTCAATCCCAAATAATCAAATGCCCTCTTTCTATGTTTGGGAATTCTAAGTAATTCCACAATTGGGAAAATGATATTTATTTGAATCAAGATTTGGGCCATATCACATGCTACATATTTGGGAGGGGTTGTATTAAGGGAAAGAGTGACGGTATTTTCTGATGGGATGTTGTCATTTACTACTTGAGTAGAAGTAAAAATGCTTTGCTTTGAAGAGATAACAAGACCTCTTTCATGCATATTTTTCTTGGGAGCATCTTTGGGGATGTGAGTTAGGAGGGGTATTTTTGGTTTAGGAGTTGGGGTGGGTCCTTTAACTTTCCTATTGTGAAGGTTATAGTCTCTCTCTTTCACAACAACTACATTCATCAATAAATTCTTATCCTCTTCAGAGGTCATTCTTCCATCATATTTTTTGATCATCAATGCCCTCATATATTCAAATCCATGATTTGGGAGCTCAAATGATTGAGCCATATCAATATCAACATTAACTATAGGAGGCAATTATAATACCTAATTGGTGTAAGCCCAAAAGTCTTCTATGCTTTTTTCATATAAAATATCAGTGGAAGTAGCTCCTTGTATCATATCTTGTGGACAATCAATCATGTATATATCACCAAAATCATCCTCATTAGTAACATCATCACCTTCAATAGGAGGCTCACACAGGGGTGTGGTAGTAAAAATTTATTACACCAATCAATAATGCAATCCTCCTCCACTATTGATACTCTTGTTGTCAATGGATCTATGAATATTTTATTATCTCTGAAAGCTTGTTGCTTACTTCCTGAACCCATAGGTAATTTTTCTCGATCACCATCCCGGTTTTCTCCTTTAGGATAATTCCCAAATCTATTTTGTCCTTGGGCTTGTTATTGAGCTTGAGGATTTGAAACCAATCCTTTCTTTTCTCTAGCAAGCTTATATGAAATCTCTTTGACTGCTCCAACCAAAATTTTAACCACCTATTCCAAGTCTATAGCCTTAATTTCCCATGGATTTTATGGATTAATCAATTTAACACCTCCACTCTTTAGATGCTTCCTAGCTACTTTGATATTGTTCTTAATTTTGACAGCCATAGAGAAATCCTACCTAAGATTTCTAGGATTTTTATCCCTAAGATAATAAGCTGATTTTTTATCAAAGGCATTTGAGTATTTAATCAGGTAAGAATAATCACTATGACTTATATTATTTGGCAATCTAATCAAATTTTTATTGGACATAGTATTAAATTCTTGCACACACTCATTAATATTATTTTCAATTTTTTCAAATTCTGACAAAAGAAACTTGGGGCCAAGTCCTATCACCATATTTTAATCTGAATGTGTTCTTCATTTCTACCCAAGAATCAATTAAATTTGTAGGTAGAAATTTGTACCATTCCTTGGCATATTCTTGTAATGTATGTATGAATAACTTAACATAAACATCCTCATGCTCTACTTCATAGTCATCCATAACATTATGGAAGAATCCGAGATGTTGATCCCCACTTATGGCATTATTGCCTTGGAACCTAAGTAACATGTTTCTAATTTCATTTGGAACTTCATTAGGATATCTCACCATTCCATGGAACCATATTGGTCTATAAGTAATAACTACAAAAGGCCCTTGGTGGAGGTTACTCCATTTTATTTGGTTGAGGTGTTTCAAAAGAAGGGTTGAAACGGTGGGGAACCGAGGGTCTTTGAGGTGGAGGAGTATGATCTAGAAAATGGAAATATCTTGGGGATTCAGTTTCACAAAATAATTTATTCTCACGGGTCAAAAAATAATGGAGAGGAGGAATACATGTGGTATTTACATATGTTGAACCTTCTTGAAACAATGAATACAAATATGCTTGAGGAATACCTGAATCAGAGCTTCCAATTGTGCTAGAGTAATCTTCCACTAAAGGTGGATCAAATTAAGAAGTTTGAATAATATTTTCTCTAGAATTTTGACCACCCACCGGTTTCCAAATCTACTTCCTTCTTGTCTATGTATCTTCAAGTTCTAGGATCATATTTGAAAAAGGATATTTGTCCTTCCGTATTCACAAAGGGGAGAGTTAATCAGAAAGGTGTAAAATATTTACACTAGTATATCCTATATTTTCTTTGAAAGATGGATCTGCCACTAAGGCCTTGCACCTTAGATGTATATATTAACTCAAAAAGTTCTTGAAATGATAGCTTCAGAAACTGGGAGGTTGAGATTTGCATATCTTTATGAATATTTTGGATAATACTTTCATAATAGTTTGTATTTTCCTAATTTTGGCAAATCTATATAAAGGTATGTATTTAGTTCTCTGGAAATGACGTCATTTAGGCATTGGGTCCTGAAATTGCACCCTAAGGAATTGAACAACTAACTGGGGTAGGTTGGATTTGAGAGAGTAATGAGAAATGAAAAATTCTTTATCGCTGATAGTCAAGGATTTTTTCAACACTCAATCTACTAACTCAAATATGAGAGGTGATCAAGGGACAACTTAACTAAGGGGATGGCTTAGCCCTACTACTTGTGGCTTTACCTAGACCAAGGTGAGAGGACATAGTTAGAGGATCTGAATAAAGGAAAAGCTATCCTAGCTTGGTTTCCTTTATAATTGGTGCAACTTAATTTGAAGAAAGTGCAGCCACAGATACAATATTCACTCATAAGAGTTGTCACTTGATTATTGTATTCACTTGACATAGCAAATACAGAGAAAAATAGATGGATAATGAACAACCTCATATACTTATTTTATGTAATAGTATCGACCAAGGGTGCTTTAAATGATATTGGATCACAAACTTGGTGGGATCCTTAGTAAAGTATGCTGGTAATGAAAAAATCTTAAACACAACTTTGTAAAATAAACATATGTATGGTATGTAGGTGTGATATGCTTAATATGTGTGAAGATAATTGGATATGATTAGTTAAAATTGAATGCAGAGGGTAGTTGATTTTGTGAATTTGGTATGTTAGTGTTCCCATGGAGAGAATCCATCCTTAATGGTGATTCCTGAAAAGAAAAATCAATTTAACATACTTTGTGAAATAAAATTTACATTCATTGATACTCAATTTGCACAAATGTTATTGACAATCTTCAAAATCCCAACTACAAATCCTTGAGTTAGAGTTTGGATGAATCACTTGCTATATTTTTTCATACATAAAAAATACCCTTAAGGGATAACAACAACCCTTCAAAAGTGATGCTACCCTTATGATTTTACAACTGGAATGAACTATTGTAAAGTATACACTACTCTACAATATTCTCATGATGACCAGAAGAATGCAAAAATTTAAAGAATGACCTTTTTGTAATTAAAAAAGTAAAACTAGTACAAGATTGTAACAAAAATTATATCACCTCATTCGTACTGTTAAAACATAATAAATAGGAAAGTATAGTTTCATCAAAACAAAGAGAATATATTCTTGTAATTTTTAATAAGGAGACATAAAAAAATGCCTTCAAAACTTGCTAATAATTGTACAACACAACCACCTTAGCATTTCCTCACAGAACTAAATAACTATAAAATGTTTTCCAAAAACTAGAAATTGGAACCTAAAACTCAACTTGATCAAAACTCTACAACTACCCCCTACAAAAAGAAATATTTTTACAATATATAGAAGATGAGAGAGAGAGAGAGATAAAAAAGAGAAAATCATATTTCCATTTTCAATCACCAACAAGATGCATTAAATTTATAAAAAGGGGCATGGATATCCTGCCAAGGTCATTCCTTCCTGATGTCTTACTTGCTGGAGAAGAAATGGGCACCATACTTCATTAAAACGGGTGGTTAAACAAATTAGAACTAAATATTTAATACTGAGGATGTTTTATTCTTTTTTTTTTTTCACAAACCACCATCAATTTATGAATAAAATTATGCCAAATTAAAGGGCTTGAGGAGACATTTCCAATGAGACTAATTTTACATGATTTGGAGTTGTAGAGTGAAAGATGTGACCATTTGAAAATTTGCATGCTGGAATGAACATGAGAGTGACACGTGGCAGTGTTTGATTGGATTTAGGAAATTCTTTTGTCTACGTATGTGTTTCTCTTCCTTTGCAACTTGTTCACCTTTCATTGGTTGTGGGTTCAAGCTTTTCCTATATGTCTACTTCCTTTTGATTTTCTATGTTATGTGGCTTTGCACGGAGGTATGTTCCATTATAAAATATGAGCCAATAAGAAAATTTCATGCACATTCATAGTGTTATACTATTCTTTTACTTGTATTGGCCACTGTAAAACTTGAAATAATGAGAAATCTCTATGCACCTTCTAATTTTGTAGTGTCAAGCTCTCTTACTTTCGTGTTTTCCTTTCATTGGTTGTGGGGTCAGGACTTCGAATTAAAACTTATATCTAGGTGGATTTCATCATTGGCTTCATAGAAACATTGCCACATGTTTTCCCTTAACCTGCTAGACCACCTGGATCTGAAGTCCTTTGAAATTCAGCTCATTCTGCAGTATTTACATCCATGAGAGCCCATTTTCTCACCTTGTGTCAGAATGGTGATGCGTGTCCACCTTGGACAAATGATATTGTGTCATCTTTCATCCCCTAAATCCACCATGTTACTCTTTGACCGCAATGACTTTTTCTACCCCATCGTGCACCCGAAATGCTATCAACCTTGGTTGATTCCGCGGACCTCATATTTTCTAGGTGCATCTACCTTGAAGTTCACTAGAATGGTGATACGTGTTTGTTCCTTGCCCATTGGATCCTCGCCATGTGGCCACCTCCAAACCCATTGAGTGTATTTTGACCTTTCAACCTTTCTCAGATCCAATGCCCTTATGAAACTCAGTTTATTTTTTGGACTTGAGGTCCACAGAATGCATTGGCTATGGAAAGCGTCTGAATGCTTCCACATGTCCTCTGAGCATTTTTGAATTACTTAGCAGTGTATAACTTTGACGTGCATTTGAATGTCCAAAGATTTATACTTACACTTTGATAATTTGATTAAATATTCCATTAACCAATCCCTGAGGAATTCTTATGGTGCTAATCCTCCAACATTTCCGATGAATCCTTTCTTTTTTATTTTTACAAGGTATAAAAGTTCTTACAAATTGATAATTATCCTTCACTCAGATTGAAATTTGAAGCAAGTGGAACAATACAAAGCACCCATAATGGTTACATCCAAGGAAAGTTTAGGAAAAATACCAGCTTAATCTAGGGGTACAGATTAAGCACCAACATGCTCTATATCAAAAACCTATACATAAAAAATCTATCATCTAAATCTATATATACAATGTCCACCTAATATGTGAATTGAACATCAGATAATCTCAATATTTAGCCTTGCTCCCTGGGGAAGGTGATTGTATGTCTCTCTATCCATCATCACCTCCTCCATCTAGACAAAAGTCTTGCCGCGACTATACTATGCTAGTTATGCTCCCAAATGGCTTTGGTTGTGTTGATCCACTTGCTCCTTGCTTCCCTACTAGGTATGTTGCATATCTTGGCACATCTAGTAACCTCAATGTCATTATGCACTCATAATAGCATGCCTCTGCACCCAATGCCTTATACTATTATAGTGACACAATACTCGGTAGAACCATTTGACTAGCTCTCTACGATGTCGTTGGTACCTCACTCCCTAATGCTGTGACTATAGGACTAAGATCACCAAATATGGACCTGTAGGCATCCCTCTTCCTCCTATATCTATCTGTTTGCTGGATGGCCAGGTCCCTCTCTTGGAACAATCCTGTCACCTACTGGAGCGATGTATATCTTTTTTGAAAGGATGTATCTCACTCTGCACTTAGGCTGGATATCTCCACTACCGCCCCTCCATCTCCATCCTCCTCTCTTGTTGGCACTTCCTCCTCCTCACCATCCAATCCTAACTTGATTCTCTCTTTTGCCATCTGGGCTGCCCATGCCTCCGTCATCCACTATACAAATCCAACCCCTACTCCCACATCATCATCACTATCCCAAGATGCTTCTATCTCCTATAATGGATCAACCATTGTAGGAATAGTTAAGTCTCTCTTTGCCTCATCTCACATGTATCTAATAGGGTCTCCTGACACTGTCTGGATAATCCCAAACTACCTCATCAATCATGGAAATTATACTTCCTCCACCATCTTGGGCCTATACCCCTACACCCATCTAATCCACCTCATACCATACAACTGAATGTATACCCTTGGTCATGCAAAAAATTAGTGGTATGGCCACCATATGATTTGATCTACATCCAATCTGCTTACCATGTCTATATACCAATCCTCCTCTCTCTCCCCTCTATCTCCGTGAGCTTGGTTGACTCTCCATATAAAAAATTTAACTGATAACTCAATGTGGTCCCCTGTAACCCACAAAATCCCTAGCTTCCTAATCACAACAATATGCTTGTAGGACCAACAATGTAATAAGAACCCAACATCTAATCCCGACCTCCTCTCTATCGCATACATCCACAACTCATGGTATACCTAAGCCAATAATGTTGTTCCAAATGAAAACACTATCTCATGATCTATTATATCCACAAACACCCCTGCCAATGTCCACATAAATATTGCTCCACAGGAATTTGGAAGTGCATAGTATGAGATAGCCATCATAATCACACATATCAATCTGATCCTTGTTTTCCCTGGCTCATACCATGCCTCTATATGGAAATACTTGGATGTAAATGTGATCTAAGGGACATCAACTCAAAATACATGTTTCAATACACCCAATCTCCTCTCAAATGTAATTGGATCTATCGGATCCCCCAATATTGACAACCTCAATATACGGTACACATCATCTAGAGTGACCGTCATCTCCCCTATCTTGAACCACAATGTGCTAGTCTGCACATCCCATATGTCAATTAGTTCAATCATCAAACCCACATCCCTCAGTATCCCCTATTAGTGTCGGAATCCACCCAATGTAACTACGGCTAAGTATAGACACTAAATCATGCACTTGGGTACATTTCTAGGTCTTGATCACATACCACTATTCATATGGTTCCTAAGTGATAAAATTACTAATTAACATGTCTTTGGCCTCTTTGTTTTCTTTCTAGTTTCCTTCTTGGCCCTCTTGTCTAGTCTAAATTTTGATACTCCATCTTTTCTGAGTCTAGACATCAACGCCCAACCAGGATGCAAATGCCCAGGCACTCCCATCCCTTCTGGGAACTCCCAACATCTTTGTATCTTGCTCACATATTTTAGGCCTTTTCTAGTTGTTGGACATCTTGATTTCTTATGGGTCATCATTTAAGAGGTTAATTACAAAATTCAACAAAGGGAATCATATAAATACAAAGATATGTGATCATAATAAAGGACTAATCTCTAAGCATATTTTTCTATCACCTAAGGTTGCATCCAAAGGAATTTTAAGAGCATCAAAGCATCCATCCAACATCCATTCAAGGTACAAGGGAATGCATTATTATACATACACTTCATAGGAGGGGAAGTTCATTTTTCTACGTAAACATCTATCTACATTTTCTACATATAGCTATTACTCATTATCAAGCGCATCTTGCACAAGAGTCACCTAGAGCATGCTTTCACACACACACACGCGCGCGCGCGCGCGCGTATAAATACTTGGAGTCTGAAATGTAGTGTAGTGCCTAGATCATAAGTTCACTCAGTCGGGTGACCACTAGGGTTAGTCTGAATCCCCATTTCCATATTTTTATTTTTAGGATTTGATGTGTTTTAGGGTTTTGTAGGTGTTATTTCTCTTTGCAGCTTTCAATCAAACTTGGTGATTAAAGGCCATGTTATTGATTATCAACTAGTTGAGACACCTCTATAAGATACATCTCTTATCTATGATTTTTTTCAAGATTACTTCATGTCCTATGCTATTGATATCGACATGTGGAACATGTATTTCGATGGATCTCATTGGATTTCTAGATCTGGGGCCAAGATAGTCTTTATCACTCCACATGACAATCATCTCCCCTTTGTATATCACTTAGGATTTTCATGCACTAATAACATCACTAAGTATGAATTCCTCATTCTCGTCCTCACTACTTCTTGGAAGGTCCTTATTCACAATATTAACATACATGGAAATTCACAACTCATTATTAATTAAGTCAATGATAAGTATCACACAAAAGAGGAAAATATTGTGTCGTACAATAACCTTGTTAAATAATTTTTATCTACATTCGAGACTTACTATCTTACTGCTATTCTTCGTAAACAAAACCGTCATGTGGATGCTATGGCCAGCGCAACATCGCTTATTCCTTAAGATATCATTTATGAGAAAACCAAATTATCATTAGGCACTTACAAAAACCTTATGTTCATACTTCACCTCTCGAATTTTGTGCAATCACATGTAGTATTGACAATCCCAAATGTTTTACCCCCATCTACAGCCTTCTCTATCGAAAAATAATTCCCGATGGCCTTCAACCTCACGAAGCTCGTTGCCTATGGCGTGAAGCCACACATTATGTCCTCATTGGTGCATAACTATTTAAATGCTCATTTGATGACTGTTTACTATGTTTTCTAGGATTCGAAAACATTCCCACGGCCATATCTCAGGTGCACGATAGGCTATGCAGTGGCCACTTTTCTGGAAAAGCCATGTCACACAAAATTTTTCATCAGGGCTACTATTGGCCTACTATAAAGCAAGATTTTTTAGAGTATGCTAAGTGTTGTGATAAATGTCAAAAACATAGCAATCTCCACCATGCACCCGCTATGACCATCAACCAATTTCCCCATCCCAATATTTCTCTTTATGAGGTTTCAAGCTTATTGGCATGATAAATCCTAAATTGACTAAGGGCCACAAGTATATTATTACGATTACATAGTATTTTACTAAATGGGTCGAAGTGGTGCCACTACAGACTGTCACATGCACTGATATTTTTTTGTTTTATCACTACTCATATTATTACATGCTTTGGTATACCCTAAACTATTATCACTAAAAATGGATCTTCTTTCAAGAATAAGGATGTCGAAAGGATTTTCACAAAATTAAAGATTAAATAATTATTCTCTACTCCTTATTACCCATAGGGAAACGACTAAGAAAAAGTAACCAATAAGACCATTGTAAAAATATTACGCAAAACTGTGGACACTAGCGGTGACGAATGACACAACTAGCTCCTAAACGCTCTTTGGGCCTACCGCACTAGTGTGTGTACACCCACTAATGCTACACAATTCTCACTGGTATACGGTATTGAGGCCATCATTCCTCTGGAACTTGAAATCCCGTCACTAAGTTTCTTGCTGAAAGGCATATTAAAATATAATGAATATCACGAAAAGTGCATACATGAGCTTGAATTGCTTGACTCCTACCGGGTCCAAGCCCTTGAACATATTTGAGTATGTCAATCTTGCATCACCAAAACATACAATTGTAAAACTCATCCTCGTGAGTTCAATGTGGGTGACCTTGTTTTAAAGGAAAATTAGAAAAATATGAACGTTGAAGCTCCTTTCAAAGTCAAGTTCAAACCTAATTGGCTAGGTATTTATGTTGTCATTGACAAGCTTGGGGGTGGCATCTATCAGCTTGCTACTATACTCAGTAAGCAACTTAAAAACCCAATTAACATTATGCATTTTAAACAATACTACGTATAAAGCTCACATCATTTCCCGATGATGTACTCTTGTGGTATAGTTCACACTTGACTGTTGAGGGCTCACTACATTCATGAACCTCACATCATACACACTACACTCAACATAATCATGACACATCTTTCTAACACACATTCATCACAACACACCACCCGATGATGCACTCTTATTATATGGGTCATTCTTGACTACTAAGAGTCTCAATTTGAAATGAACCTCACATCTTATAAATTTCACACTTCGTGCTTCACACTACATCATTCTAGCATTTGATTTTCACACATCATACTATGTACACTCTCTGTTCTATGATTCATTGATATATCTATCTAGCACACATGTTCAAACCATTTCTCAATGACGAAATATTGTTCTATGGTTCATTCTTTAATACTAAGGGGTCTTTTATAAATGAACCTCATGCATATTCATCCACATACACTCGCAGGGCACACTGCTCCTACCACAATCAATTTGAAATCTATTCCATTTACACTCATAACATACCACATAACTTGGTTGCACATTGTTATTACTTACTTATAATCGCATTTACATTGTGTGTACTATGTTAGACAAATATTTCATATGTCATTATATTTTTATACACACATGCTCTTCACTTTCCTTCTAGTTTTGAATGCAAACTTTATACATATCTATTACCCGTAACATGAATGTTTAACACTGTACCTCTTACCAGTCCCACAATGGATCCTGGGGCCATGTACTTTCATACATACTACAACTACTATTATTTCATTTTGTACTTAATACACTACTATATTGGATCATACATGATTTGATATACTTTTTATCTTTCTAACATGCTAATAGGTGCTTCATGTGTAATGTTTTTCTTGTAGGAAATATTTTCTACCATGGTTTTTCTAATACTTTGTTTGCTAATTTTTGTCATTGTTTGTCATTGCTTCTAGGATTTTCCCTTTGTCTTGCGTGTAAAATTTATGCCTTTGGATACTTTGACATTGATTGTCTTGTGATTGTGAATGATGTCCCATTTTTTAAACCCGCTTTTCACAGTCTACATTTTCTTCTTACTTGCTAGTTTACATCTTGTCTTCTATATGTGTGTTTATCTTGTTT
The DNA here is from genome assembly GCA_019776745.2 of Taxus chinensis. Lineage (NCBI taxonomy): Eukaryota > Viridiplantae > Streptophyta > Pinopsida > Cupressales > Taxaceae > Taxus > Taxus chinensis. The sequence continues at coordinate 209,781,745 of CM034154.1, forward strand.
TCACTAACACTTATTCTCAGCTGCTTTGTTTACATGTGCCTTAGTTTCTACTAAGAACATTCCCTCCTCCCCTACAAGGCATCAGTTTCAGATCAATGTTCGGTCCTCCATTGGGATGCATACTCCTTGTGACATTGTATGTACCTCAAATGAGAGGGATAATCCAATGGGTGAATCAGTCACCCCATACAAAAATTTACATTCATGACACACCATAGTTTAGTATAGACACAACATAATATATAGTCTCATAAATGACTTAGAATCTAACTTGGGTTCTTAGCACAACACATACACTAGCACCCAACACTATAAACTAACACCTTGACACTCCTAACCCTTCCTGGGCACCTATGACCAGGGGGAAACTACATAGTTTTTCTCATATTGGCACAATTTACAACACTTCACACAATGACTTTTACAAGAAAGGAATAGTCCTTAAACAATCGACATGCATGCATTCTACTTTCTTTTTTACTTTCGCATTGGATTAAACTAGATCGAAATGGACCAAATTTGAACACACTATCTGTAGTGGTGTTTACACTTTGGGAAGAAGTTAAAGGTGGGAGAATAACACTAGACCGTTCTCCCTACACTTCTTCTGTTCTTGGCTTGAGATCGTCGAAAAAACTTGCACTTGGTGCATGTGGCGTGAGATCACCCGAAAAACCTATTCTTGGATTGAGATCAGCCAAAAAAAATCATCCTTCTACAACATTTTCAGGATCATTTCTTCTCCTTTTACTCATCATGGATTAGGTGCACATATTCCTTTTCATATTTTTACATACTTTTTACATACTTAGATCAAAATTTTCATATACACAACTTTGACTACTTGTTTTCTCTTCTCTTTTAAAGGTTTGTCCTTATGGGAAGCATCAGTCACATCATCAAGAATTGAGCGACATCAAAAATAGGTACAACACAACTTCTACAAATACACTCTCATTCCTAGGGTCATTTTCCACTTCCTCTTCTCTAGCTTCCACACTTCATTTTTATCTCTCCACATTTTTTCTAGTCTCCTCAGCATGCTTTTTTCCATTAATCTACATGGTTATTAGGTACGCATCTCTTATCTACTTTATGTTATCAAGTATTCACTCAACAACATAAAGTGGTGACAAATTTAGACACTAAATCACACACTTTGGGTACATTTCTAGGTCTTGATCAAATACCACTATTCATATGGTACCTAAGCGAGGAAAGTAATAATTAACATTTGTCTTTAGCCTCTTTGTTTTCTTTATGGTTTTTTTCTTGGCCTTACATGCCCTCTTTCCTAGTCTAACTTTTGATACTTCAAATTTTCTGAGTCTAGACACCAACACCCAACCAAGATGCCAGTGCCCAGGTGCCCCCGTCCCCTATAGGCACTCCCAACCTCTTTATATCTTGCTTGCATCTTTTGGGTCTTTTCTAGCTATTGGGCATCTTAATTTCTTATGGATTTGACTTTTAGAGGTTAATTACAAAATTAAACAAAGGGAATCATATAAATATAAAGCTATGTGATCATAATAAAGTACCAAGCTTTAAGAATCTATTACTATCACCTAAGGTTACATCTAAATGCATTTCAAGAGCATTAAAGCATCCATCTAGAATCCATTCAAGGGACAAAGTCCTGCATTATTTTTCATACACTTCATAAGAGGGTAAATTGATTTTCCCATGCACACATCTATCTACATTTTATACATCTAGCTATTGCTCACTATCAAGTGCATCTTGCACAAGAGCCACCTAGGGCACGATTTCACACACACACACAAAACCACATGGATTCTGAAATGTAGTGCACCACTTGGATCGTAAGTTCACTTAGTCAGGTGACCGCCAGGTTTATTCTGACTCCTTATTTACATCTTTTTATTTTTAGGATTTGATGTGTTTTGGGGTTTTGTAGGTGCTCTTTCTCTTTGCAGGTTTCAAGAGAACTCAGTGATCAAACAACAAAGTAAAAGTGACTAAAGGTGACATCCAACGAACATATTGTGATTCTATGAAGTTGAGTTTCTAAGGTTCTAAGTAGTTATAGGCACCCGAAGGAGGTATACAATGACCCAAGCACCCATGACCATGTCCAGGCACCTTAGTCCTTGAATTATTGATAGTTCTACATTTTTAGGCTTGGTTGTAACAATCTACTCTCTTTTTACATTAGTTTTCCATCTCGGCATAGCTTCAGTATCATTGTAAATCAGCTAAGTATTTTATCCCTTCTCTTGTAACTAAGGTTTCAATATTTTTTCTAGCTTACTTTCTTGTGTCAAAATATTTACTCTATTATCTATATCTGCATTGTTATTTAAAATTTATTTATTTCAATATTTTCTTAGTCACTATGTGGTCCCACTCAGCATTAGTCACGTCACCTTTGATCTGGTCATACATGGCCGGAAATCTATCTCAGAGATATAACGTGTCTCTAACCTGCGAAACTAATCAAACAATCTGTCATTAACATTCCCACATTAGCTAGTCCTCATCAAAAATAAAAAAATTCACATCTTATGCCAATCGATGTCAACCTAGTTTGAATCGACTTCATCCATCATTGGGTCACTTCTTTAAGGCCCCGGTCGATGATGGTCGTGTCTAGTCGTCGGTGACCACCCTTGGTACTAACCACAAAACTCAAAAAAATGAAAAGTAAAATAAAAAATAAATAACTTAAAAACTAAGCTAGGGCTTAGGAACTTACCATCCTCTTAGTCCTTTGGTGCTTCCTTGTTGTTCTGCTGACCTCCACCTTGATCAAAATCTCAAATATCTCTTTCACTCAAATCTCTCGATTGTCAATTCGTACAATGCAAATAAGCTCTATCGGCCACCTCCACTGCTTATATAGGCTACCAACCCCGGTCACCATCGATTGGATCTAGTCACCATCAACCTAACACTAGTCACCTATGACCTAGTCAAGTCACCGTTGACCCAACCATAAATGTTTTCTCTTTGCATCCTTTACCCAATCCTTTTTTTAAACTATATTTTCTTCCACTTTTGAATTTTTTGTTGTTCATGACACACTTTTATTCATCCCCTTGGTCCCATCTTAACCTCATCATGCATCCTTCCTCACATCCACCATTTCACTTCGTGTTCCTCTTGGGGAACCATCCTTCATCCTAAGCCTGCCATTTTGGTCATCTTTTCTCCACATCCTACCTAGATGCATATTTTTGATTTCTCATATATGAAAGATATCACATTTGTTTTTGCCCCGCATTTTTTTGAGACCCTTGTCCTGAAAAATTTCACATTTTTTTACGTATATTTTGATGTATTCCTTTGAACCATTGGTCCCATGGCATGAACATCCATACGAGTGAAATCCCATTGGATTCCCTCCATGTTTTCATGATTTTTTCACTGACTCACAAGTTTGTAGGACATTTCCGTCATCTCCATTGAGGTCGTACTTTTTTCCCTACCGAAGTGATTCCAAAATCACCACCATATTTTGTTTTTTTTCTTTCTCCACTTGGGGCATCTTCTCTCTTCCCCTCTCTTTTTTCTGATCCTTTTAACTCTTTTATCTCTTTATCTATCTCTTTCAAACTTGTGATTGAATCTTCATCATATCATCGCTCCCTAGTTTGAGGTGGAGCACCTCAATCATCATCATCTTCTATCACTTCTCATTTTTATCTCATGGCTTACCCAATGCAAACCACTCATCAAAAAGGGGAAAATGTAGACACCAATTTTTGGTATCCCTTATACCTCATCTCGTGTCTGCTCCCCTTCATTGTTATTTCCTACATGCATACCTCTCTTCCTACTTAAATTCCCCTTTCCATCCTGAATTCAATTTATCCCTTTAATTTTCCACTTTAATCCCATCGTAATCACATCCTTAATTTATCTTCCCTAAACATACCTAATCATCCTTAATTAATCCTAAATCTTCATCTAATCCATTTATCCTCCCTAAGTGCTCCTTTTTTCCTCCTTAGGCATTCATTTAGTAATTTTACCTTTCCCTTTTCCTTTATTTAATGTTTTTCCACCTCTTACCCACCCTTTTATCTCCCCTAGGAAACCATGTCTCACATTTACCTTCGGAAACCCTAATCCCACCTCACAAGGTCTCATTACATCAAGTTGGGCATCATCCCATTACCCAAATTGGCGGTCCACTGTAGTCTTCGATGACCCATCCAGGTCACCGTCGACCCTATAAATATGCCCATACCCCTCCTTCTAGGATGTAAATTTTGATACTTTGAACTTTTTTGTGATCTTGCCTTCATTTGTTGTTCTTCTTTGTAGCTGATATCACCATCTTGGAGATATTTTGGTTCACCCTTAAAGATTTGAAGTCCTCTTTCTCTATTTCATGATTAGATCCACCATTTTCATTTCATCACTTTTTTTTATCAACTTTTTTATAGATTCATCAGTTATCCTGGAGCCCCATCTCTACATTTTATTATCTTCATTTCCATCTATAGATCATCATTTTCACCCATATTTTTCCATCAAATCCTAGATCACTCCCAGTCATTGTCAACCTTGTCTATTCACTGTCAACCCAGTTCACATTTTTTGGCTTCCTATCATTCATTTTTCCAATAATCTACTTCTTTATCCCATATCCTTCCACATCCTCCAATCTTGCCATTCTACACAGCTGCAAGTTCAAATTTCATTCTCATTAGATCTAGTTACCGCCGATCGGGACCAATGACCATCAACCCTGTCAAGTAGTTCTCATCTTTTGTTATTTTTCTTGCATCCTTTCTATTCTCATCAAATCCAATCTTCTCATAAAAGTTCAACATCATCCCCAGATCAGGATTCAGGAAGTATTTTAGTCTTTCATTCCTATAATGTCTCAGTCACCATCAACTGTGCTCTGTAGTCTTGGGTTGCCGTCAAGCCACTTAGGTTTGGTTTAAATTAAAATTTTATATAATAAGATTTACATCCTACCTTTGTTTACATATCTTTGATCCTATTTTTCAGTTCAGATTTTGCTATCATTTATCCATCATTTTTTATCAAACTTTTATTTAAAATTGGTTTGACATCCATCCTAGGAGGTTTTCACTTCTTGGGACTAGCATTGTTGGGTAACCCACCATCCAATCTACTAATCATTATTTTTTTGAGTTTCTCTTTATTGTGCAGGTAATCAAGCTCGATGCAAGGAGGCTCTTTTTTTTGCGGTCATATTCATCTTCATATCATCTAGAGGTACCTTAAACCCTCTCATATTGGAGTTACTTGTTTTATTTGTTTCCATTTAACTAATCTAAAACGTGGACAATAAAATTGGTTCAACATTATACTCTGTAGCTAGACAGTGAGAAATTTGTAATGATTTTGGTGAAATAGTTACATATTCTTTGTTGATAGGATTAAGATTTGGTGAGTACTCATCAATATGTTTATAGTCATCATAATAGGAAGTAGGATCAAAATCATCTCCACCGTCAGATTTAAGTGGTATGGATGAATAAATGCCACCCATGAGATTAATTTGCATATTACTCCCAGAATATCATTTAAAAGTATACTCAGGATTTAACTTATATGTGCTTATGCCTATGGAGATCCATAGATCATTCAATAAGTCATTGATACTTATGTTTGCATAATATATCACAATATACTTTGAAGGAGTATATATATTCGTAAATTCTTTTATCGTGGCTCAAGTGATATTATTTTGTGTTGTGGTGTGCAATGACTTAGGTACAAATGATGATTATTTTATTAAATCAGAAGTTGAGGCATTCGATATGGAATTATGCTCATGATTCATAGATGAATTATATTTAGGAACCCATTGAGATTTGAAAACATAAGATATATGTGTAGCACAATGGTGTTTAGAAAATGAAATAAATCCCTTATGTTGAAGTTGTATTTTCTGTTGTAAAGCATAAAAATAATTGTCATGATGCCCATTAATGCCATGATAATTTCAAAATGGTTTTCCTTTGGTTTTTGTAAACCGATGAAGAGTATAATAATGACTGGGTTAAAAATTCATTAACCGATGATTGAAGATCTCAAATAGGATATCATTTTTTTAACATGCTCATCGAACAAAATATGTGTTCTATGTTGGAGGAATTTAACCTCACTTATGTGATCACATGTATCACCTATATCATATATCATAAATTTGGCCTTAGGAGCATCATGATGTATAAAAAGATAATTGATATGTACATTCATGGTTTGGATTTAATCTTGAAAGGCATGATGTAAGACTTGAATAGATTATAAGATAACCTTATGGGACATGTCATCATTTTTAATATAAGGAGCTGAAATATGACTTAAAATTGTATTCACTTAGGAAGGTGTCATATTATCAGGGAGATGTATTTGTTTCAACAATTGTGTAAGAGTATCTTTTCATGAGGGACGTCGTTAAAGTAAGTAAAACAAGGATGCTTGAGAAGTAGTGTTATGGGTCATGATGGTAAAAAAAAAAGAGAGATAATCCCAACTAATATAGAAAAGTGTATATGGGACTGAAAATTAAGAGATCATGGGGATAAAACCCAAAGAGTGATGTTACACAAAAATTGAATGTCATTAAATGAATAAAACGACTATATCTCAAAATAGAATTTGAATGCTAAAAAAAAAAAACGAGGTAATTTTTAATGTTATGAATTTAAAGAAAAACCTCCAAGGTATTTGGCCAAAATTGTATATTTGTTTAATTATGACTTAATTAGTAAAAAGTGCAATTTTAGATATCTAAAAATTAGAATCAAAATTGTGGAAAACAAAAAGAGGTTTTCATTGAAGGGAAAGTGCATAGAGATGGGGGACCAAAAAGAAGGAAATTTTTTTATTTGAAGTGAAAAACTAGAGTATTTTGGAAGACGTGATCATGTTTTAAATTACTAGGGTTGTTAATTAAAAAGCCTAAAACACAAGCGCACTATAACATGTTCGTGTTCCTGTTAGAAGCGTTGTATATGTGCATTTGGGAGCTATATATTTACAAAAATAAATATTTTTCTTTAAATTTATTTTAGTAAATATAAGAAATTAGGGTCACTCTACACTTTATGGAAGTAGTCTCACAGCTGCATAAGTCACGAGATATTTTTTATATTCTAATTTGGTCAATACTTATGTATTTTTTCAAGATTTCAAAATATAGGCATTGTTTAGGTTTTGGGCCTTCTTGATTGGTTATTGACATGTTTTCATCCAAAATGTATAGCATGAAAAATTGAAACTTTGAGCAAGATAAATAAGCCTATGATTGAAAATCATGTTTCCTTGTCATTGTGAATCCTTACTCAGGCCAAATTTTCCTCAGTTCAACCCTCACCCCATTTTAGAGGAAAGTATTAAAAAGGTTTTCAAGTTTGTCACTCTGTAGGGATGACTACCCAAGATGATTGATGAATTCATTATGACTCGATGAAACATACAACTTCCTCTAGGAGGCCTAAAAAGGCCATTTTCAGCCATTATTCTACAGCTAGTAAACATCCTCTGAGAGAATTCTGGGAAAATCCAAAGCATTCGAGGGTGATGTCAGGAGTGTATTGAAGATGTCTTAAACGCTAATTTAGGAATCTTTAGGAAAGAAAATTTGATTGAGGGACAAACTTTTGCAAGAATTGGGTCTTTTTGGTGTAGGGAATGAATGTCTTAACAATGAATGACTAAAACCTTTGAGATGATTCCAGGAGTTCCAAAAGGCATTTTGGAGGGACAAAACATTGAATGATTAAATTCAATGAACATGATTGTTGAAAATGAATCTTTTTCATTTCCATTTTAGGAAGAATACCTTCTCAATGGTGAATGTATGAGTATGAAAGTACTTAAGTCTTTCAAGGATGATACCACTCATGAATAAAAAAGGGTTATATTGAATGGGATTTGGGAATGTGAGTTCTCAAGTCATTCAACCATTTCCTTGTGACCCAATGTGAAGATATTTCCAAATGTTAGTATGAATCTTTAGTTTTCCCTTTTAATGGAGAAGATCGTATCAATAATGAACATGGGATGAAATTAATATTATTGAATCTCCCATGTGTACCTCCATCATTGAGAGTATTGTTATAGATCTACAATGAGAATGATGATCATTCCATTTTTTCCTCAAATTTTTGTCCACTCTATGTTCAAGAAAGTGAAATTCTATGTAAGACTACGTTATAACATGTAATGGGTCAAACATTATTTGATGAGTATAAAAGAAAATAATTTGGGTTAGTTATCAAAAATGGATCAAAAAGAGGTCTATAATGATGTTTTAAGATTTAAAAATACCTACCAAGAGCCATATCATAAAATAAATTGTCATAGAGAACATGAAAAATTAGGATTAGTTTCTCATTGGAGAGCATGAGGCTAGTTCTAGAACAAAGTGATCCTAAAAAGGTCAAAAATCAATTTTGTGGTAGTGTGAGGATGTATAATGTGAAATAATAATCACGAGTGAATGCAAAAATGGATTGGTTAACCCAAAAAGAAATTTTGGGACAATGAGAAAAGTGAACATTTCATATTAACCCCCACTTACCTAGAACAATCATGAATCATTTTCTGAAGAAGTAGAGGAAAGTGTCATACTTCATCAAACCAGTCAATGGGTTTACTGAGAAAAAATCATTCAGTGCCACCCATACACGTTAACATCCAAAAGGAAAAAAGTTCTATAATGAAATTGCATTGTCCCTTGCATGTATCATGGCTTATTTAGGTTGTTTTTCCTTATTGTGTGGTGTTTTTACTTTTCCATCATGTGCTTTTTTTAGTTGTTCTTGTTTGTGTGGCTTGTATTTATTATTTTTGTTCTATGTGACTCTATTTGCCCAATGGATAAGGAATTGTTCAACTCCCCTAAGAGATAATTGAGGTTCATGCATGCTCCATTTTTTCTTCATCCAATCCGAAACAAGTCCCTGAGTATGAGCCAGTTGTCATTTGAAATTTCATTGCATTTTATTTAACAACCCCATTGCAAATTTTTCTCCTTTATGTTCAAATTTGTCAAAATTGCTTGAATTGCCCAAATTGCGAAGATTTCTCACTTTCAAAGATCAATTTCAATGGAAAGTTTTGTGAGCCTCGAAGCACATCAGAATTCATGGTTGTAGATAAAGGAAATGTATTTGAGTATTCTTGGCAATGGTCTGACTAAAAAAGACTCCTATGTTTTATAACCCAATTCTAGGTAGATTTTTCCCAATTTACAATTTAAATTTTGACCTAATTAGGTCTAGACGGGTTTTCACTGTGCATCCATGAACTGACACATAGATATTTCTCTAATGGAGATAAAACTCTTTGAAACCTCCTTTATCTTTAAGAGCACCATCCCTAGGTCAATTATTTAAATTTTTATCTTCTAATACTCCTTATCAGCTGAGATATTAATATTTTCTCACTAAAACCCCCAAAATAGGGTTTTACATAACCCGATAGGGAGAAAATTCAGATTTATTATCATACAAAGCCTTCTTGAATTATTTACCTATTGAATAAACTTTAGGAGGATTAAATTAAAATTTATTCTTTTATAACCCAGATATGTGGATGCCTGATATGTTGGTGCCAAGATTCCATGAGGACTACTTTTACTTCATAGGTAGGAATATGAGCATTACTATGTAATTGAATAGCTAGAACATGTGTGAGAGGAGGAGCGTGAAGAGCCTGATCAAATTGATCAAATTGAGCAAGAAAAGTAAGAATCGGTGCAAGAATTTTACGTGATGGGATGAGGCCCGAAGTAATTAAACATATCAAGGAGGTCAAGGCATAACTCGCCTCCCCAAGGGCACATGACTTATATTGACGATCCTAAAATTTTATAAGGGCAAGGTTACAGAGCTCATCAAGTGCGGATGAACCGTATGAATGGGAAATGTTTGACAAATCCTAAGCTCATTTAAGGATGTGTAAGATGTTATCATTTTATATGCAAGTACATATGGAGGAACCAAAATTTGATCTTAATAAGGATGTAATCAGTGAGCTAAAATGGAAAAGGGACCCTTCAAGTAAGCTCATAATTTTTGTATCTACACATTTATCAGACGTACAAGCTAGTAACACGTTAATAAAGATTTTTATTGGAGTAGTGAGAAGGAATACTGACAAAGGATCCGCACTCCATAACATGCATGAGAATGTTCCACATTTGAATGTGGCATGACAAATTATCTCAATCATGATGGATTCATTTCCTCAGCCTCCCAAAAGTTCCCCATTGTCATCATATCTCGACACACATACTCCTATAAAAAATTCCCACCTATCTCAAGAAACCAAATCATATGTGATCCCCTCAAATCCTCTGCTCTTTTCTTAGGATGTAACATAAAATAATTCATACTGTATGTATCTAGGATGAAATATATGATCATTAAAGTATATAAAATTTTTGCTCATGGTGTCATACCCTACTTCTCTCTCCTAAAAAACTTTCCTTTCATGTTTTCCCCCTACCTCTATAACATATAGTCCCTCTAATCCTCTTATTCCCTATAGAACTACCACCTAACACCTAACTATGGGGCATGCCTCACTTGACATGGCCTCAATGGTAGAATAATTACTACCATTCCTGTTATCTCACCTCTCTATTAAGCATGTCGTCGACGATATTGTATGAGGGGTTGTGACACTGCACAAGTTAGGATACACCTATTTTTTTTATCTTTTTAACCATTTATCCTATGTAGGGGCTGCATATGTGGGTTAGACAAAAACATTTTAGAGATGTTGATATTATACCGTAGTTCTACATACCTTCAACTTATATTTAGAAGAGGGAACTTCTAATTCATATTCCTCTCATCAAACAATAGATTAGACTAAAGTAGAGGTTATAAGAAAATTACAATAATATTATGACAATGTTTGTAAAAAGTATGATATTTTCATGCCGTGACTTCTAGAATGTTGGGTTTTCCCAATGTGTCCAAATCAGGACACCAGAAGTGAAATTTTCACCTTGAGAGCATAGGAAAGTGTTTTGGGGTAAAAAATTATATTATTTTGAATCCAAAACACTTGATAAGATCATTAAAACCATTTTTGAGATTCAATTCTTCCTGAAAATTCAAAAATTTGGAATATTTCATCTTGAATAGAGAGGAGCAACTACTATGTTCTGAATTTCCTTAGGAAATGTTTGAGCCTTATAACAAAGTTAATATTTCTATCTTGTATATTATTCTAATATTTTATGATGATTATTTTTTTGTCTCCTAACTCCTTCTGGAACTCCCAAATTCTTCCATAGAAGTCATCTTTCACCGATGTAGCTTTCATTCCTTGTACCCAGATGACCCGGTTTTATTCAGATTGTTCTTGAATCAAATTTTCTTCATATAATTTTCCTAAACCACCTCAGACAACTTTAATTACCTTTGAAACCATCCCTAGATGATTTATATTTTACTTGAATGATTTCAAAGGGTGTTTCTCAGCTATAGAACGGCCAAAATGATTTTTTTAGGCCTTTGATGGAAGTTGTCTTTCATCGAATCTAAATGATTTCATCAATCACATTAGGAAATATAGCCAGAAAATTGAAACACACTTAAAAACCTTGTTAGAAATTTCCTCTGAGCCATGGTGAGGGTGGAACCAAGGGAAAGATAGCTAGTGGAAGAATGCACATACTATTATATTGTGATAATTTCTCTATATTTTTTTATTATATTGCTACTAATCTTCAAATCTATCTAATTAATTTCATTACACCCATAAATATTTATATTTCAAGGATTTGTACCCTAGTTCATCGAATCAATACATGGGAACTATATCGTCCCATACATAGTCTTATAAAACACATTATAGTTTTATGTGTTTTAGTTTCTAATAAAGATAGGTCATCATCTTGACATATTTTAAAACATGACCCATATCAATTCCATTCTACTATTTCAATTTTCTAACTTATATCCAATTTCACAAAAGTAGTTTTTCCATGTTTATGAAATAGTGTCCTAGAAATATGTTTGCTTATTTTAATGAAATAGATAAACACAATCCACAATTAAAAATTCATCAAATAGAGAACAACATCCGAGCAATAATGCCACTTGTAACCATCTTATATCAATTACAAGTACCATGATTACAAGGAATCTAAATAGGGTTTATTCATGTTACATCATCCCAAACTAGGAGCAACACTTAAGCAATAACAACTCTCATAATTTTCACATACCAACTATTAGAATTATGGTTATAAGAGTTCTAAAATTTATTTTTGATACTCATCTTCACATAATTAAGATATTCAATGTTATGTCCAATAATTTCATCATATTAATAATCAAAAACATCATCTCGTTCTTATAATGAGTCATTATATTTGATCCACCTAAAATCTATAAAAACAAGCCATATACATGGTCATATGCAAAAACTACATTCTAATTTCAAAAACTACATACTAATATCATAATCAAGATAACAATTTTATTTTCCATTGCTATCAATTCTACAAAATCATAATTAGAATATATTTCTCATCTTTGAGAGTTAGGTCTTGACCATGGGAACTGTTGGTTATTGAGTTCCACCAAATCATAATGGATTCTTATTGCTTAGTTATTTAGTTTCCACCAAGATATAATTATAATATATTGAGATTTAATATATGATTATCAACTTCCAAGTTTCTCAATTGTGACATATTCCTAAACCTTGAGCATTAGTTATTAAGTTGCAATATCATCTTAAAATTTTCAATTATGGCTTAGTTGTCGTGATCAAAAGTTTCAATTTTTCATGCTAGAAATTTTACATGAAAACTTTCCTCTCTACTAAAGGTTCAATAAAAGAAGAAATATTGATTAAATTGAGCTATGTGAAACCAATTGGAACTTTATGATGTGATTTTTTACTTCATCTAGGGCTAATTACAACTCTAGACAATATTTGTTGATAATACACATAAAAAGAGTGCATTAAAGAGTCGTCAAGAGAAACCACCCACTCACTTCCAATAAAAAAATATATAGAACCTAAGAAAACATAAAATGAGTCAAATCCACCATTTAAGGGTCTATATTGGTAAATATTAAAGAGATAAGCTGAGTTGCATTGAATAAGTGAAACTTGTCAAGGGTCTTGGAGAAACACCATTGTAGTAGCTTTACAATTTTAGTTGATTTTTGTAATAATCCCAATAGTGGGAGTAGTATTTGTAGATGTTTTCAAATATTCTTAAATTGATAAAAAAATTATGTGTCTTAATTTATTAGGTGTTATAAGGCATTTGATGAGTCCATATATTTGAGCAAATGTTGTTACCTTTGGGAGTTGTGAGGTTTATAAAATATAGTTATGACACATCTAAAACTCTTACAAATGTCAATAACCAATCAAGAAGGCCCCAAAATTAAAAAATGACTATATTATTTCCCTAAACAGATATCGATTGTAGAATTTGAACCCTAAAAGCTTTAGGATGAATGCTAAAATCTTGAAAAATACTTATTTACTGGCCAAATCAGAATATGAAAAACTATCTTCTATAAGGTACACAGTGACCATAATTTCTTATATTTACTAAAATCAGTTTAAAGTTAAATATTAATACATGTTATACTTATACATTTATTTTTTGTAAATATATAGCTCTGAAATGCACATATACAACATTACTAACAGGAATGCAAGCTCGTTATAATACGCTCACATTATAGTGCACTCACGTTATAACGTGAGTGCATTTTATCTTCTATGGATTTGAAATTCCCAATCCACATGCTTGGATTTTCTTAGGATATTAAAACCTAAGGTTTGGACTATGTAATCCATGAATAAATCCTTGTTTTGTGAAAAAACATAACAATCTCATGTGTACACCCCAATTTCTAATATCTTATTAAACAACATTCCAAAATAATTATATTGTGATGTCAAGCTTGGTTTTACCTGTGTGAAATTATATTTATTTATAAAATCTGATTATGTTTAAGAATTTCATCTTTAATTTCTTTTACTAGTGCCTTCTTTTCTTACTAAAATGTATGTATATTTTTTTGTACACAATTTATGATTTTTTCATCCAAATTTAAAAAAAAGCTTCATCTAAACTCTATTATACATGAATTAAAAAATCAACTATTTTTTCTTAAAATTACGGGGGTATACACAAAAATATTTCATTTTTGGGATCTGTTCACTTTGAAAATTAGTAAAAAATTATATATTCATCCAAAAATTATGAAACATTAGTGGGACCTCGTACATGGTCTTAGCTAACTTTATATCGGAAGGATTTTTAAAATAATTTATAGAACTCAAAAAAGGGGGAGGGGGGCGCGCACACATAACACGTTGTTATCTTTTTAACACAAAAATAGACACTGTAAACCACATTTGACATTCTTAATTTCCACCATTTTAAAAAATAGTAGTTTAGAAACTGTATTCTGAGCACTATGATTCTTATTCTTACCATATTTTCTAATTTTGAGCATATGCATGCCAAATTATTAGTTGAAGTTCAAGTTTTGCTGATTTCATTAAAAATGTGGCCACTTTTGACCCCCTTTTGGTCCCCCATTTCCATGCACTTACCCTAAATATGGAAAAAATGAAAAATAACCTCAAAGGACTTTGAAAATAGAGTTGTTATGCTTGAGATATGTAATAAAAGGTGATTTAAAAATTGGGAGCCCTAGAAAATGACACAAAGGGTAGATGAAGCATGGAACCCTAATATTTTTTTGGAGAAATGATTTATGGCAAGTGATAGATGAAAATCATGTTTGGATTTGAATATAAGAAACATATGTGAACCCTAATGTAACTAGGGTTTGGGTGTGGAAAATAATGGACACATTAAAAAGCATGCATGGGATCAGGTTCACAAAATAATTTAAATAAATTCACATCTTAATCAAAGGACTGAGATCAAAGGAATGCGACAATAACAAGCAAGATCTAGCATACACAATACAAGAAAGTGTGTAATATAGGAGATAAGAGTAGTTTAGCTTGTATGTGTAGATCTGGAATGATTATAAGTTGGGAAACAAGCCAAGAAGGGCGGATATGGATGGTGTAAGATTTTCCTGAGAAACTAGAGTCTAAAACTTCTTCGAACAAGACCTCCTAAAGGGGGATAGGACCACTCTGGTCACTGGTGTCTGATATGGGTGCTACTACTTTGGAAAGTACTCTTATTATGCTCTTTTTTAGGATCTAGACTTATTTTAGTAAATATAAGAAATTAGGGCCACTCCACACCTTATGAAACTAGTCACATAGATCCATAAGTCATGGTTTAGAACATAGTTTTTCATATTCTAATCTGGTTATTACATAGGTATTTTTCAAGATTTCAACATTCAACCTAAAAATTTTAGGGTTTAAATTCTACAATCGACATATGTTTTGGGAAATAATATAGTCATTTTTTTGGTTTTGAGGCCTTCTTGATTTTTCGGAAGGAGGGTAAATATGAGGGTTTTGAAAGGACCCACATCATTGTACATAAATGAGGATTTTAAGCGGATCCACAACTAAGTGAAAAAGAAGGGAATCAAAACTAGGAACTCGAATGAAGCAACCAAAGTGACCCACAACGAAGACCAAAGAAGGAAAGAAAAAATAATCACAAGTGAGAAAAAAGAGAAGTTAATGTTGCCACAATTGCAACAACAAAGCAAGACCACAGAGAAAGAGAAGATGCAGCCCCACGCATAGCTACAAGAAGAAGAAGATGTAGTAAAGGGGAATAACAAGGCAGGATAGAAGAGATGTAGTTCAAAACAAGATGCAAGAAAGAGAATTGGATGTGATAGAAGAGGCATCCACAAGCGAAGCCGAAGAATGAGAGAAAAGAAAAGGAGATCATAGGTCATTGTTTTTCCTTCTTACCAATATTTTCCAATCCCAAGTGAATGATCCTTTGAACCAAGAGGATTAGATTCAGACAAAATTAGGGGGGTGTATATTTGTAACTCCTTATCCAGAGGATGTGGGCCATCCTTGTCTAATTTAGAGTGATCGGATTCATGAGGTCGTTTGATCCCTAGAGTAGGTATCTCCAAATAGGGAGGGGAATCCTTTAGCTGCCACACCTCATTTGATGCAGCAGTGTCAAATTGTACTATGGTGGAGGGATCTGTATCTCTTTCTTATATAACTTATAAGCCAGATTCTTATTCGTCCTCAAGATCTGGAGAGTTCCATCATTTGGGAATAAATCCTTTTTACTTTGGGTCTTGGGATTTCTTATGAGGGAAGACAGCCTAAAGGTGTCCCAAATTCCTACAATTATAACATCTGAAAGCCATGTTTTTATAGTCAAGAGTTTGAATGTGAGTCACATCTCCCATCTTGAGAGTCATTTTATCCTGAAATCCTTTACCAATATCAACTTCTACAAAAATCCAGACAAAAGTAAGAAGGCCACTCTATACTCTCTTGTTATCCTATTTGATGAACTTTCCTAGAATATTTTTGATATCATTTGTAGCAAGGAAAAAGTGAAGGGGAAGATTAGGTAATCTTACCCAAACAAGAACACATGTGATGGAGAAGGAACTCAAATCAAACTATGGAAATCATGAGGTAGTTAAAATACTTGTTGTACCCCAAAACCAAGGACCCTCCTCAATAGCCCTTTGATAATCCTCCTGATCATAAAAGTAGACTATGAAGAAGCCTTGGGAACATAAGAAGTATTCACAATTTTTCATATACGAGGAATGAATCTAATGAGTCAAATCATTAGTCACCAGACAAGCACCATTAAATCAGGAGATGAGGGCCTTAGTTTACAGCTTTTGTTTAAAGGCCAGAGCTTCAACACTATTGATCTCCAAAGTAGGGGATTCAGATGTTTGTTCCATAATGTAGGGGGGAGGAGGAGAAAAGGGATCTTTTGAGGAAGTGACATTTTTAAAAATAACCTCTTTAAAAGGTACAGAGCTATGTTCTTTGGCTCCACCCAATAAAATACCAGTCATGAGAGTCATGGAATCCCTCCCAATCCCGTAATAGATGAGCAGGGAATCATCCTTTAAAGATTTTCTGAAAAAAAAACTAGGTCAATAATACCTACCCTACATCTCAATTCATGTGAAAGAACTGATTTGAGATCCTTTCCTTGAGCAAGCCGATGGAGTTGGATATACAAGGTATTTCTATGTAATGTACAAAACAGAACCTCAAGTGAATCACCGAATCCATCAAGAGGAATACTATTTATGTGAAACATCGGTAGAGACATTGTTGAAACCATTCTTCCTCTGTAGATCTTAAGATATTTTTGGCCATCACCGCCCACATCATTCACCTCCCCTATAGGATTATCCATGTTAATTGAGAAATGATTGGGGGCAGTGACCCTTGTGATATCTCGCTGATTGGAAAGAGATATTGGAGTAGTCCGAGACATGGATCCTCCATATCCTTGGGCTTTGACAATACCATTAGAGCTCTCTTTGTGCATATCATGGAAACCCTAAATCTGAAACTTATCGCCATAGTCAGTGAAGTGCATAATCTGCAACTCGCCACATTCATATTCACCACCACGAGCTATCAAATCCAAGAAATTAGGTTTAGGTTTTAGACCAAGTTGAGCCATATCGTTATTCTGATTATCTTTAGTTTTTTGGGTATTCTTGATTGGTTATTAAAATTTGTAAGAGTTTTCGATGTGTTAAAACTATATTTTATAAACCTCACAACTCCCAAAGGTAAAAAAAATTGCTGAAATATATGGACTCATGAAATACCTTGTAACACTTGACAAATCAAAACACATATAACTTTTTATCAATTTAAAAATCTTTGACATCATCTACAAATACTACTCCCACTATTGGGACTATTACAAAAATCAACTAATATCGTGAAGTTATTACAATGGTGTTTCTCCAAGACCCTTGACAAGTTTCACTTATTTAGTGTAACTTAGCTTGTCTCTCAAAATTTACCAATATATCCCCTCAAATGGTGTACTTGAATCATTTTATGTTTTCTTAGGTTCTATATATTTATGCATTGGAAGTGAGTGAGTGGTTTCTCTTTATGAATCTTTATTGTGCTCCTTTTACATGTATTATAAAAAAATATTATCTAGAGTTTAAATTAGCCCTCAATTAAGTAAAAAAATCACATCATAAAGTTCCAATTAGTTTCACATAGCTTAATGTAACAAATATTTATTCTTTTTTTGGACCTTTAGTAGAGAGGAATTGTTCTCATCCAAAATTTCTAGCATGAAAAATTGAAACTTTTGATCATGACAACTAAGCCCATAATTGAAAATTTTATTTCCCAGTCACTATGTATCCTTCCTCTAGCTAGTATGCCCTCAGTTATAATTAAGAAAAAATATAATTATGTAAACCCTAGATATTTCAGATTCAAAACGCAATAATAAGTAAATGAAGTACATATCTGACCTAAGAAATAAGCTAGATAAAAATTAAACCCTCGGTGCAAGAGAAGGAATAAGAGACTTAGATGATTTCACTATGATCCTGAAGTGTTATGGACTGGAAGATTGATGAACATGAAAAAGAAACTATCACAACCAAGCTCGATAAATTTTATAACTACTGGAATATCCTGGATTAGGGTGCCTAGATTGGGTCAGGGCTGCCTGGGCACTAGAGACTACTTCTGGGCACCTATGTCTGCATAGTAGGTCAGAATATATTTTTTGTTGTGTTAAACCAATGTTATCAACCTTCATTGTTGGTTTCCTGTGTGTCTCACTATGCTTGCAAAATTCCCCTATAACCTGCAAAATAAATGATCTTTTTCAAAACCCCAAAACACATCAAATCTTAAAAAGAAAAAGATATAAATGGGGATTCAGACTGACCCTAACTATCACCCAACAAAGTGAACTTATGACCGAGTGCTACACTACATCTTATAATCCATGTAGTTTTGTGTGCATATGTGTGGAATCATTCCCTAGGAAGCTCTTGTGCCAAATGCACTGAATAACAAATAATAGCTAAATGTAGAAATGTAAGTAGATGTGTGGAAGCCAAAATGAACTTTCTCTCCTACGAAGTGAATGTAAAAAAATGCAATCCCTTGTCCCTTGAATAAAGCTATATGGATTCCTTGATGCTCTTAGAATTCCTTTGGATGCAACCTTATGTGGTGATAATAGATGCTTAGAGCTTGGTCCTTTATTACAATCACATACATTTGTATTTATATGCTTCCCTTATTTGAATTTTGTAATTAACAACTAAAAGACCGAACACCAAGAAAATAAGATGCCCAAAAGATAAACGAGGTACGAAAGAGACCAGAAAGATACAAAGAGGTTGGGGCTACCATAGGGGATGAGGGTACCTGGGCACTAGTCTCCAGAGCCAAGAAAGATAAAGCAAAAAAAGTTAGACTGGGCTATGGGGTGTGTAAGACCAAAAATAAAGTAATAAGGATAATAAAAAAAGCCAAAGATAGATGTCAATTTCTATTTTTCTCGCTTATGAATCATATGAATAATAGTATGTGATTAGGACCTAGATATGTACTCAAGTGCATGATTTTGTGTCTAAAGGTTCCACCCTCACCATGGATGAGAGGAAAGTGCTAACAAGGTTTTTAAGTGTGTTTCAGTGTGCATGGAAGAGTGCCTAGTGTGATTGATGAACTCATTGAGATTTGGTGAAATAAAAATTCCTTCAGAGGCCTAAAAAGGTCATTTTTGGCCATTTTTCATTTGGGAAACACCCTATTCATAGATGTTTTTACCTTTCTACTCAAATTAATGAAGTGAAACAATAAAAAACAAGATTGACCTAGGAAGACGTGGGGTTTACCGATACCCGTAGAGATAGGTGTTGATGTTGATGGTTGATTTGAAGTCAATGAATCCAATTGTGTGCACAACTCCTTATTTTCAATGGGATAAGCTATCTGCAATGCATAAATGCTTAGAAAAATATGAGATTAGACAGATATAAGGCAGATTTCCGAGCAAAGGCCAGTCCCTAAAAGTCAATGAGCTTCCTTGTAAGGATGTCAACCCACGTTTAAGAAATCAATCTGATAATGAAAAAATAAATTGATAAAATAGATGATATAACCAACAATGAAAAAACAAAGGGACTGATGTGGTTCACAACTATATGATGGTCTAATGGTGATACTTGATCCAAAGGGAGTCTTATAATCAAAAAATAGCTCAAAGGAGTAAGGATTTAGATAGTTGTGCACTCACTGTTAGGGTTAACACACCGGTTTTACAGATAATATATCAGATATAAGCATACATGAAAATAAAATGGATATTCTACCAAAAGAAATATACAAAACAAGAGATATAAATCAACACCATATTTAACGTGGTTCACCCAATTTGGGCTACGTCCACCAAGAAACAAGCTAATTTATTATCCAAAGCTTTGACAAGATATACAATTAAAGATTTACAATCTTCCACACCTCTCAGATGTATAATACTTTCTTTCACTCAAGATTTTGCTTCATCTCGAAGAATTCTCTCCTTCATTCAATTATTCTCACAATAACTAATTTCTTATTAATTCTTGTTAATTCTTACTTCTAAACCCTTGCTTTTATGCTTATATAGTCATTTACAAACTACAATCAATAGATCTGCTTTAATGCTAAAAATAGATCTAATTCCTAAGAGTTAATTAAAACACTCCTGCACAAGTAACCGATGTCAGTTTTTCCAAACTGATGTCAGTTCCTCCTTTCCTGACCAATGTCAGTTCCCCCTAACCGATGTCGGTTACTGTGTTTTCTAGCAAGTTTCACATTACATGCTAAACTAAAGTAATTGAGCTCCACAACTCAACAATCTCCCACTTGGAGATTAATTACTGCACCATACATGTACAACATCATTCTTGGATCCTTTCTTAGCTTTGTTTCTTCCTCTGCAAGTCTCAAACTCGAAGACCAACAAAAGTGGAGTGTAGCTCCAACTTCTCTTTTTCTAATGGCTTTGTTAGCATATCTGCAGGGTTCTCACTTGTATGAATCTTTTCCAGATTCAACTGCTCATCCTCCAATACCTGCCATATGAAGTGATACCTCAACTAAATGTGTTTCGTTCTCAAATGAAATGTTGAGTTTTTTGCCAAATGAATTCCACTCTGACTATTACTGAATAGTTTACAATTGCCTTGCTCCTTTCCCAACTCTTCCATAAACCTACTCATCCATATCATCTCCTTGCTAGCCTCTGTAGCTGCAACATACTCTGCCTCTATAGTAGACAAAGCCACAACTTTATACAATCTTGAAATATAGAAAATTTCCATCCCACCTACTGTGAAAATATATCCAGTAGTGCTCCTCCTACCATCCATATCTCCAGCCATATCCAAATCAACATATCCACATAATGAAATATCAAAACCTCCATAGCATAATTGCATTCTAGTTGTCCCTTTCAAATACTTGAGTATCCATCAAACTACTTTCAAATGCTCTTTACCTGGATTGGCCATATATCTACTTATAACTCCCATTGCTTGTGTAATATCTGGTTTGGTACAAACCATAGCATACACGAGACTCCCAACTACTAAAGCATATGGTACTTGTGTCATATATTTGACCTCTTCATGTGATGAAAGATACTAATCTTTACTAAATTTGAAGTGTCCAACCATAGGTGTAATTACAAGTTTTGAATTTTGCATTTTAAACCTTTATAACACCTTGTAGATATAATCCTCTTGAGAAAAATAAAATTTCTTGTTCTTTCTATCTCTGTGTATTTGCATGCCAAAGATTCTTTTTGCAGCTCCTAAATCATTCATAACAAATGTGTGAGCTATATTTCCCTTAATCTCACCACTATCCCGCATACTAGATCCTAAAATAATCACGTCATCCACATATAGTAATAAAATAATATTGATCCCATTTTGAAGCTTCTTGAAATAAACACAATGGTCAGATTCACATCGCAAGTAACCATGCTCATGCATAAAACTATCAAACCTCATGTACCATTGCCTTGGAGCTTTCTTGATCCCATATAGGCTCTTTTTCAACCTACACACTAATTTCTCCTTACCCTTGACTTCATACCCAAGCAACAGCTGCATATAAATCTCTTCATCCAAATCACCATGAAGGAAATCCGTTTTCACATCTAGTTTCTCTAAATGCAAATATTCTACTACAACTAAACTCAATATAGTACAAATAGAAGTCATCTTTACTATAGGAGAAAATATTTCACCAAATTCAATACTTGATTTCTGTGTAAATCCCTTTACTACAAGCCTTGCCTTGTACCTTTTTTATCCACCCTCTTCTTCATTGATCCTGTAAACCCACTTGTTATGTAATATTATCTTACCTGTTGGAAACTTAACAAAATCCCAAGTCTAGTTTTGTTCTAAGGAATCCATCTCCTCATCCATGCCATGCTCCCACTACACCTGGGTCTTATCCTACATTGCTTCTTCAAAAATTTCTAGTTCACCATTATCATTCAATACTAGATAAAATAGAGAAGGTGTAAATATTTTTGGAGGTATACTTACCCTTTGTGACTTTCTCATAGAAGTTTGGGGTACCGGAGGCACATTTTGGACCTCTTGTACATTTGTATCCAAATTTGTTAGTGACCGACACCGGTCACTTGTAATCGACATTGGTTTTGCTAACCAATGCCGGTTTGGATTTTCTGTAACCTATACCGATTCTGTTGATCGATGTTGGTTAGGGGTAAACTGACACTAGTTACTATGTAATTCTTTCAGTATTACTTTTGAATCTGAGAGTTCATTTTCATACAAAAAATTCTCAACCGATTCATCTTTGGGTACCAAAATTTGATCCCTGTACATTATATTTTCATTTCATTCAACATCACGACTCTTAATAATTTTAGAATTCTCCAAATCCCAAAAATGGAATCTGAAATTACCAGATCCATAACCAATAAAAGTACATCTCTTAGATTTTGCAACCAACTTTATTCTATTTTCCTTATCAACATGCACAAAAGCTTCTGAACCAAAAAATTTAAGAAAATAAATATCTACCTATTTTCTAGTCCAAGCTTCCTCTGATATTCCTCCATCTAGTGAACTTGAAGGCCCATAGTTAATCAAATAAACTGTTGTATTAATTTCTTCTGCCCAAAACTACAAGGGCAATCCAGAATGTATCCTCATACTTCTAGAACATTCCATGATTGGCTTGTTCATTCTTTCTGCAACACCATTCTCCTGTGGTGTTCTTGGAACTATTCTTTCTCTACGTATCCCATTCACTGAATAATAATTATTGAAATCCTTGCTACAATATTCACCACCATTGTCAGATCTAAGGCACTTTAACTTTGAATTTGATTCATTCTCAACAAGGTATTTCCATCTTTTAAAAGTCTCAAAAACATCAGATTTACGTTTAATAGAATAAACCCATAACTTTCTTGTAGCATCATCAATGAAGGTAATATAATACTGAGATCCTCCATGAGAAGCTACCTGAGCTGGACCCCACACATCTGAGTGTACAAGCTCCAATTTCTACTCCTTTTTAGTTTCCCCAACTTTGAGAAATCTGACTCTCTTTTGCTTTCCAAAGACACAATGCTCACAAAAATCAAGATCTAAATATTTCAATCTGATAACTTACCCTTGGCCTTTAAGATATGCATTAATTTTTGACTCATATGGCCCAACCAATTATGTCACCTGCATGCATCTGAATATGAATTAGATAATGTAGAAAATGAATCAGTAACATAGGTAGATAAATATAGGGTTCCTACCTTCTTACCTCTTGCCACAACAAGAGAACCCTTGGTGATTTTCCAAGAGGCTCCTGTAAAAATAACCATACAACCAACTTCACCTAGTTGCCCTTCAGAAATAAGATTCCTCCTTAGGCTTGGCACATGCCTCACATCTTTCAATACCCATGTATTTCCATTCTGCAATTTTAGATGAACTTCCCCTTTACCAGTAATATTACAAGGTTCATCATCACCTAAATAAACATGCCCAAAATTTTCCTAGACATAATTTCTGAAATAACCCTTATTAGGGGTTACATGGAAAGAAGCTCTTGAATCTAAAACCCATGATTCAATTCTATTATCTAAATAAAGAATAAAAGTATCTTGCATTACCTCTGCTGTAGCAAGATTTTATTCTTTGCCTTTATTTGGTTGTTGGTTCTCTTTGTCCTATGACCAACAATATTTCTTTGCATGTCCTTTCTTTCCTCATTTCCAACAAGTATTTCCCTTACTTCTGGATTTAGATCAATTATCTCTTGACTTTGATTTCCTATTACTCTTACTCTTGGATCTTTCCTTCTACCTGGCCCTACTTTCTACATTCAAAGCATCCCAGATGATGATTCATCGGTACTCTTCCTATGAATTTCCTCATTCAATATTATATTAACCACATCATCAAACTTCAAAATATTATTAGCAAATGATGTATTACTAATAGTCATTACCAAGCTATCCCAACTATCAAGGAAAGAACATAATAATAAAAGTGCTTTTACTTCATCATCAAATGGTATTTCAACTGATTTTAACTTATTTACAACATATCAGAAATCATTCAAATGAATAGATGTAGATCCACCTTCATGCATCTTAGAACTAAATAGTTTCTTCATTAATTGAACTTTAGTTTAAGTACTAGGTTTTTCATATAAATTAGAAAGATATTTCATTAACTTTACTATAGAATTCACTTTTGTAATATTGGAAGCCACAGAGTTATATATCCCAAAGCCTTTCTGTCAAGAATATTCCATTATTCATCATTAGTCTTCATAAGTCTAGACTTATCATCCAACGGTAAATACAAATCTCTTTGATACAGATAATCCTTAATCCACATCTTCCATAATTGATAATTTCAGCCATCAAACTTCTCTACCTTGTATTTTTTGTCTTCTGCCATTGAAGTACCTCCCACTCAATCAGAAAAACCTCTGTGAGTAAATATGTCAACATAAAAAACCCTCAAACAAAGCTTTGATACCAGTTGTTTGGGTTAGCACACGAGTTGTACAGATAATATATCAGATCTAAACATACATGCAAATAAAACATATATTCTACCAGAAGAAATATACAAAACAAGATCTATAAATCAACACCATATTTAACATGGTTCACCCAATGTGGGATACATCCACCAAGAAATAAGCCAATCTATTATCTAAAGCTTTGACAAGATATACAATTGAAGATTTACAATCTTCCACACCTCTCAGATGTACAATACTTTCTTTCACTCAAGCTTTTGCTTCATCCCCAAGAATTCTCTCCTTCACTCAATTATTCTCACAATAATCAAGTTCTTATTAATTCTTACTTCTAAACCCTAGATTTTATGCTTATATAGTTGTTTATAAACTTAGGGAGCTTAACCATGCAATTACAATCAATAGGTCTGCTTTAATGCTAAAAATAGATCTAATTCCCGAGAGTTAATTAAAACACTCCCACACAGGTAACCGATGTCAGTTTTCCCTAATCGATGTTGGTTCCTCTTTGCCTGACCGATGCTAGTCCTGGGTGACCAATGTCAGTTCCCCCCAACCGATGTTGGTTAGTGCGTTTTCTAGCAAGTTTCACATTGTATGCTAAACTGAAGTAATTGAGCTCCACAACTCAACACTCACAAAGGTGAGCATGGTGATATAATTGATTTAGATAATTGATATAGTGCTAAAGATGGCTCAAAGGAGTTTGATACAAATTTATAATAACTTTTAAATAAATAATGATGATTAAGATTGAGATTTGGATTTTAGAAGGGCAAGATGATACATTAAGTAGTCTAACAGACAATAATCGCTGACGATTGAGGACATTTACTGACGATTTGGCCAAATCATCAGCGATTAGATGAATCGTCAGAGATTGCTGCATGAGCGTATAGGTTGATAATAAATGAGATAAAATTGGCTGAGTCTTGTAAATGATGAATGAATGAGACAATAAAGCAAAAGGAACTTACCTTGCATAAGTTGATAGATAAGATTGATAAGATGATAGAACCTAAGAGAGGAAGATTGTAGATGTTAGAAGATTCACTGAATCGAATTCTTGGATGTGTGAGTGACCTCCAAGAGCTGAAGAAGAGATATGTTGAATATTACTATGATGAAAAGGACTATAATCAAGCAAGATTGTAATATGAATGTCTTGAATAATGTCTTATTATAAGCTAATCTCGACTTGAGGAAGCTAGCTCAAAAATGAAGGGCTGGAACATGTTTATATATATTTTATGTCAATAAAGGAGAATTGTCAAGGATTTTGGACATATGGGAAAATAGTTGACACAACTTCCCAAATCGAGGCATTTTTTTGTTTTGACGAAAGATGCATGTTGGGAATAGGTTATACGGGTTAGGGATGTTTTTGAATGGTTGAGAGGATGTTTATTTTGTTTTGTTTTATTTGATTTTGGTTTTTAAGTGGTTTTGAGTGGTTTTAAGAGGAATAAAATAATATTTCATAGTTGTGAAGTGATATTTATGGGGAGTAAATGTAATAGGGAGAAATAAAGTTGAGGATAATAATTTTAATGTATAATATTATAGTGATGTGATAATGAAGGAGTGCTAGCAGATGTGGACACGAGGATTAACAATGTTAATTTTAGATGTCTACACACCCTTCAAAATCCTTTAAGGGAAATATAAATCATCTGGTAAAGATTTTTTAGGAAAATTTGTGAAGAAAATTTGATTCAAGAACAATCTAAATAAAAACGAGTCATTTGGGTGCAAGGAATGAAAGCTCCAATGGTGAAAGATGACTTCTATGGAAGATTCTAGGAGTTATAGAAGGATTTAGGAGATAAAAGAATAATCATGAGAAATATATTATAATCTTATACAAAATAGAACTATCAAATTTATTCTAAGGCACAAACATTTCCTGAGCAAATTCAAAACACAGTAGCTTCTCCTCTCGCTTCAAGGTGGAATATGCCCAAAACTTGAAGTTTCAAGGAGAATTGGATCTAAAAAATGGTCTCAATGATCTCATCAAGTGCTTTGGAATCAAAATCACATAATTTTTGACCCCAAAACACTTTACTATGCTCTCATGGTGAAAATTTTATTTTTGGTGTCCTGATTTGGACAATGGAAAAAATCAGCTTTCCAGAAGTCACACGGTGAATATATCATAATTTTTACAAAAATTCTCATAATATAATTGTAACTTTATCATAGCCTCTAATTTAATCTAATCCATTTTTTGATGAGAAGAAGATGAATTAGAGGTTTCCTCATCTAAATATAGGTTGAAGGTATGTGGAACTAAGATATAATAACAACATCTCTGCAATATTTTTGTCTAACCCACATGACCAAGTTTTATCACACCCCAATCTTGGTAGGACATTTTAGGAATTCACACAAGAGGAAATATATCTTCCACCCCTACATAAGAGAAATAATTCACGAACATAAAAATTTAGGTGTATCCTAGCTTATGTAGTGTCACCACCCCTCCTAAAATATCATCAACAACATGCTTGATAGAGATGTACAATAGCAGGAATGGTAGTATTTATTCCACCATTGATTCCATGTCAATTGAGGCATGCCACATATTGGGATTCTAGGTGGTTGTTATGTAGGAAACAAGAGGAGTAGAGGTACTATATGTGTAGATGCCAATTTTTGGTATCTTTCATCCCCTTCACCCCGCATTTGCTCTCTTTCATATTGGTTACCCATTCAAAGTTAGGTTTCCCTCCTAAATTAAATGCATCCCATTAATTCCAATTTCCCACCTTTAGTCATGCATTATCCATTTTATTAATTAATTATGTTAATTATCCTTAATAACCTCTAATCCTCATCTCATTATTTTATCCTCCCTAAATCATTTTCATCATTTTTTAATCCTAATATTCACTTAATTTGCCTCTCATCCATAAATCTCCCAATTTTTTATCCCTGGGCCACCATTTAATGATTTTACCCATCTATGGCCTTTATTTACCTATTTCAACCATCCACCTACCCATTTATCTTCCCTATACAATCTTAACCCATCATATCTCCAGAAACCCTAATCCACCCTCTTTAGGCCCTTTTTGCCTTGAGTTGGGCATCTTTCCACCACCCAAATAGATGGCTCTCTGTAATCAATGGTGACCCATCTAGGTCGCTGGAGACCCTATAAACGTGCCCTAACTGCTCCTTGTAAATGGATGCAATTTTGGAATCCTTGAGTTATCTTGTGATCTTGTCTTCATCTCTAAGTGCTTTAACAACTATCACACCCATTTTGGATCCTTTTTGGAGATTTAGAGCATCAACTTAGGTGATTTAGAGAGGATTCTATAATTTTAGCATATCTTGTGATTTTATTGCTATATTGTTGCTACTAACATCTTGTGTAGGTTCAGGTATCTTTAGGGATTCTACATTAGTCTCTTTTAGCCCCCTATTTTGTCTACAAGTATCCATTTTAGTCCTCACATTTTCATCTATACCCTAACCAATCCAGGTCATCACCGACTCATCCCAAGCATCATTGACCTTGTATTCATTTCCTTTATTTTTTTCATCTAGGCCTTTAGTCATCTCTATTTTTGGTATCACAATCCTTTAATCACCCAGATCTTGTCATTTCCTTTAGTTTGTCACTTCAGATCCATTCTTCCAGTCTCCAGTCACCATCAACCAACCCAGATCACTACCAACCCAATCCCCATTTTCAATATTTCCCCTTTGTCATCTAATTTTATTTCATCCTTTCTATTTATCCATGTTTTTGATCTTCTGCAGGTCTTTGTGCACCAGTCTAGTTGTGCATTTGTCTCATATCTTCCCTTAGAAGCTTCAGATCTACATTTTTATATTATTGTTCAAGCTCATCTACCCCAGTCATCCTCGAGTGGCTCACTATTTCCTCTGGTTGCCATTAACCCCTGTCAGGTTTGATTTATTTATTTATATTTAGATCAGATATGCTTTCATCATTTTAGATCCAGCTTCCAATTTATGTTTTGCTTCAAATATTGAATATCTTTATCAGATCCATTATCATATTTCTTATTTTATTTTGTTTACAAGAGTTTTGAAATCCATCCAAGGAAGTTTGTGTTTCTTGGAATCGAAGTAGTCGGGAAACCCTCCATCCTATCTATTAATCCATTTTTTCTTCTAGAGTTCTTTTTTGTGTAGGTCATCAAGCTCACATCAAAGAGGTGCTCATCTTTTGTGCTTGCATCCATTCATCCCATCACAAGGTACCATAAACCCTTTATGTTTTGAGTTACTTATTTCTTTTATTACTAGTTCATCAACTTGAATAAGAACAAATACACTTGGTTAACATTTTGGCACGCCTGGTGGGACACACCCTTTTCTAAGTGAGTCTTTTTGTTTGTTTTCATTTTCCTCTTTCTTTCATTTCCACTAATCTTGCAAGGAAGGAACGTAGGTGAGATCGTGTTTGCTTTCTTGTTGGTGTTGCATCGTGGATTTCTTGGATTAGATTTTACTTGTGTGTTTGCTTTGAAGATCACATAAAAAGGAAAAGTGTAAACCATGTATTCCTTGTTTTTTCTCCCATTTCTCTTATTTTTTGCATTGCATCATTTGTTTTTTTTCCTCATCAAATTTCTACATTTAGTTTTGGGATCTAAAAATAACCTTTCATTGCATGCTTGAAAATATAGTTTTAACTAGGGGGTTAACTTATTACATTCACCTCATCACACACATCTAAACACACAAACCAAATTACAGATCTAAACATTCCTTGTAAGGTGGAACTATTGGGATTTCATCACCCAATAGGAAATCCATTGCGGTGTTTTGTCTGCGTTATAAAATCTGTATTGATTCGGGCCTCACATACCTTCAGGTATATTGAGGACTCCATCGAGGACTCTAAAACCTAAACCACCTGAAACCATCTATAGACTTCCATTTCCTAGGTACCCCTTAAGCCACTTTTTCATTTCTTTTCACATCTTAAATTAATCAACACAAGAAAAAAAAAATTGTGTGACGTGATTGCTTTAAGTAGGAATCAACATAGTTTTATATTTGTTTGTTTCATGCTAGTTATCACTAGATCTCAATCTAAGCAAATGGAACAAAACATGACGTCAAACAATCTTTCTATTCCTACTACTGCTACCATCTAACTAACCTCTACACTTTCTACTCTCACCTCTACTCCCTTATTCATGTCTACCATGGTCACTCAACCTATTGTCACCATCCCTCCTTTTCAAGAGGTTGAGTTGATTCAACCCAATCCTCAAGACAAGGTAAATCTTTTCCGATATCATCATTTTTTCCCCTTTAGACCAACCAATATTTTTTCCGCCTCCACTATCGATGCCTTTTGTCCTCCTCTCATCCCTCGAGGATCTATAGAATTTCAGGAGATTCTTAATGCAAATCCATTTTCTCTCCATGATTAGATTCTTTGCAAAACCACCAATATTCTCATCGATGAACTTCCCTTACAATAAATATATGCCTATCATTCTGATCCGGAGTCCATCCAAGTGCTTACCTCTCAACTCACCCTATTCTTTCCTAGAGCCATGAGTGAGCTTACTAAGGCCCAACATGAATTTGATCCTAATCAACCATCCTCTTCTAATCCAAATAATCATCGAACCACCCTATTATTGCTCCCTATTCCACCTAACTTATCTCTTGTCAATACAACCATCTCTTCTTCCATTCCTATCACTTCATTCTCTACCACAATCACTTCTCTTCCTATTCAACCATCTCAAGAATCACACTTTCCTCCTTCCATATCTTAACAACATCACACAACCTTACCCCTCATTTCTACTTCACATATTCATGCCAACGTCATCACCTCACAACCCCCTCTCCCCTCCATCCAAATCAATACAAACTCATATACCACCCCCTCAAGGAGCTTATCATCACATACTCCCTACCCAACTTCCTCAAGTATCCCAACCCCTACCATTTACATTCCAACCAATACCATACCCAATAAATAAAATGCCCCTATTTCACAACAACCCACTTAATCTAACCAATCGTACCACATCCCCATCTCTCAATATCAATTTGTATCCCAACCAATGAAACCTCAACCTTCTAACTATATTCCCCCTTATCAACCACCTCCATCGACACCAACACATCCTCAAAACTATCAAACATATCAACAACCCAACCTATCCACCTCATATATGTCTTAATGTCCTCCTCCAACATCCCAACCATCTAATGATCCCTTACAAGTTCTATTAAGTAGAATGTATAGCCATGAGGCCATAACTTTGGGATTTAAGACCACATTTTCATATGAACAAATCTGCAATTAACCCATCAACACATCTGCTCTAGTAAAACCTTATCCTCCTCACTAGGAAATGCCTAATTTCTCTAAATTCAATAGTAAGGAGGATCCCTAACAACATTTACATGCTTTTAGGCATGTGTGCTACCTTATCTCTCATGACCAAGATCTCATGCTTTGCAGATTTCATATGCATTTAGATGGAACAACCTTATATTGGTACAATAACATCCCACATCATTCCCTATTCTCATTCATGCAACTCTTCCTTGAAAAATTTTCATTAAAAATTGCGTGTAAAATTACCATCACTGACCTCTATGTCATCCGATAATATGATGATGAATCTATTGATGACTTCATTGCACGGTGGCATAACATCATAAATCAACTATCATTACCTCTTCCACAGACCGAAAGCATTGAGCTCTTCTCATGATCTTGTGTGAAGCACATCTCATCCACACCCCAAATCTAATCATTTCAGACCTTTGAGGAAGCATTCACTATGGCTCACAAACTTGAACTTTGTGCCCGTGAATGAGGCCACCTTCAGTTTCGATCCAACAAGCCCAAATATAAATTCATAAAATCATCCACACATAGTGATAAATCAAAAACCGCCACTAATGCCATCGTGGTCAAGTTTTCATTTGCATCTACTTCTCACACGGATCCTTCGCAAAAATCTCTTAGACCAACCCCTAACTACACCCCTCTTAGGGAATCATACAGTTCAATATTTGACAAGTTAATTGTCGTTAACCTCATTCGACTTCCACCCATCAGACCAAATGATGAAACACGACCTAAACTAGTATGGTACCTCGAAGAACATTATTGTAAGTATCACTAAGTCCATGGTCATGACATTGATAAATGTCACACATTTAAAGATATTGACCAAAAAATTATAGACTCGGGTGACCTCCAAGTGGAAAACCCTAATGTGCCACCTAATTAACCCTTGGACATCTTCAATCAACCCTTCCCAAACCATTTACCTAACAATCAAACTCAACTTTCACATCACAAACACCCAATGCCTATATCATCAAGACTATAGATCAAATTTCAATCTCATCATCTATGACCATCACCTCGGAATGTATCACATATGTATTTATCTTAGATCCGTCCTCTAAAATCACACCTTCATTGACATCAACTATGACTACAATCACGATACCCACATCAGACTCAATTATATCTACCCCTTCATCTCCATCATCTATAACCTCATCTATTGTACCCCTCCTTCATCTATAACAACTACATCCACATATACTTCAACATCTACGCCTACTTCCACCCCAAACATGTATATAACAACTACACCTATATCAACATCTAAAATTACACCTATGACTTTACCACCCCTTGAATCATCCACTATATAAACCCCAATAATCAGTACAAGAAAAAGTGACACTTCCATCACATCAAAAATTCCAACCACACTTACACCAACACATATTAAAACCATAAAATCCACCACCCCTTTAGACCTTGTTAAACACATCATGAAAAAACTCCTCCCACCTTCAATATTATAATCCTTGCTACTAAAATCAGTCACTTCGGATTCTCTAGTTGAAGATTCCACTATTTCTACCAAAGATGAATATTCATAAACAAAGTATAAAAGCCTTGGTGTCCCCATTAAAAAATCTCTTACACATTCACATAAAAAGCTAGAGATTCCTTCCCTTAAGGAAAAACCTATTAATACCACATCATCACCATCCTTAGTAACATCTCCTTCTATTTTGGGACCAATCTCTTCACCTAAAACCTTCATGAACGATAAGGCAAAAAAATGACCTTCTTCCAAATCAAACCCTTCTTCTAAACCATCTACAACTTTTGTTATCAAATCTAAATCCAAATCATCCACATCACTACGAATCAAAAATCAAGCTAAAATATCCTCATCCTCTTCTAAACCTAAGGAAAAATCAAAATCTCCCATCAAACCACTTCAAATAAAACCCTCATTACCTTTATCTCCTATTAAAAAACCTTCATCTACGACCACATCATCAACCATTCTCTTAGGGTATTACACAAAAATGTTTCATCAATTACTCTAAGATTCAACCATCACCTTTCTATCCATCCAACCTTTCAATCTAAATGCTCCAAGGCATTCATGATTTGAATCCAATCTTATTTGTGCATACCATCATGCACCAGGTCATGGTACTAAAGATTGTAGATCTCTTCAAACCATCATCCATAATCTTACTGATCAAGATGAACTTCTTGAGGAGGGATTAATTCATCCATCATCTAATCCTTCATCCCAACCTCCATCTACCAAAATATGCAAGTCATCTCATTCATCTAAGATTTATGTTTCCATTTTTCCACCTACTTTGGCTCCTTCTAACGAGTGTCCTTCTCTTTATATTGATGTTTTTTTGGGCACCACTCGTTCTTACCATGAATACCCCCCCACCAACTCAATCAAAATATAAGGTGGTTATTTCTTCTCCTCCAAAATAATCTACTCAACCATCCTCATCGTAAAAACCCAAGGTGTCATCCATCTTAGCTACCCCTCAGCTTGTTGCTCTTGAACAGAGTATCACGAAACAACTACATAAGGCCCCAACTAATATGTCACTCTATAATCTTATCCAAAGTTCTCCGGACCATATGAAAGATCTCATGGAATCCCTTAAACACATCCCCACTCCTAATGATGAGGCGCAACCTTTTGCATCTATTGTCAGGCCACTTTTCACTTTGACTTCCATGTCTTTTGACGACACTGAGATTCCAAATATCACATCGGAAGAGAATGACCTTCCCCTCTTCATCACCATCCATATTAATGATACCTTCATCCATTGATCTATGATAGAAAATGGAGCTAGCATCAACATCATATCATCCCACATTTTTTATTAACTTAAGCTCCCTAATTCCATTATCACCCAATCACTCATGGTCTTACGCGCTTTTAATGACACCATTTCCCCTGCCTTGGGCATAGAAGAGGGGTTTTAATATAACAACTTACTTGGGTGAATATGGATTCGTGTCATGTGTTTCATCCCTTCCACCCTTTATTGATGTATCAAATATGAGCATGAGGGGAATATTCTAACTCTCCCTACAGATACTCCATAGTTCAAAGTATGTCATATGACTTATCGTCCTAATGGTGTGCTCATCCCCATGAAAGATCCTTATCAACCATCCACTAGCTCATATGTTCCTGCATTCAAGATTCCTAATAATTATTCTATAGACAAGGTAATGGATAAGCTATTGCTGGGGGAGCATAGCCTTCTCATACTTAATTCTCTCCCCATGCCAAGTAGACTAGGTAGACCTAAAATATATCCCATGTACCAACCAAATTTCAAGGATATCATTCCTTTTGGTCCACCCCATCTCCACACCAACCTCGTCTATGGTGGAATTGATCACCCTTCATCTCACATCGACATCCAACCTCATACCAAACCATATACCAATAAATTTGATTTTCTCTACAAGAAATAATTTTCCTGTACTTATCTTCATCGTTGTGTCTGGTAAGGATTTGGAATGGGGCGCTATGAGCAAGGCATGCATGACCTTGTCATTGATCAATCTTGTAAACCCCATGAAAAATTTGGACTAGGTTATAAGGAGAAATATGTCAACCCTCTTCCACTATCTATGGCTCTCATGGACATTGATCCTCCATCTTCTCCATACCAAAAGGTTATGGATATGGATGACAATATGTCTATCACCTCTAGATTTTTTATAATCTCTACCATCACCTTGGAACCGATCACATATTAGTGTGAAAATCATATTAGGTCCCTCCCTCTTCGACATCCAGAAATGATAGAAGAAGAATCTTATCCCATTGACGTTCTCCATTATGCAGATGATGATGCCATAATTTTGCACATGGGGGAAGAATATTCTTATCTTCATAATACCTTTCCATCTGACACATCCACCCTTTTTAGCAAAGACACCATCAACATAGTTTGACCTATATTTCATCTCTCAAAAGTTAAATAAAGGCCAAGTTATCACTGACTATCTATTTGATGCTCCTCTTTAGGATAATCATCTTCCTCATGAGCACTTCCTTGATGAGTCCATCTTTCACTTTGAACTTGAGTTCAATCCACTTAAGATGACTCTCTTCTTTGATGGATCTAATTGTCAGCAAGGGGAGATGTTGACATCGTCATCGTTCCTCCTCGGGATACTCCTATCCCCATCGTAAACAAGATCAACTTCAAATGCATGAACAATATGGCCAAGTATGAAGCTCTCATCTTAGGCCTCAAAACCACAATATTACTAGGTGTTAAAGTCCTTGATATCTATCAATGTAAAAATGACATCTTGTAAAAATATAAGGATATTGTTGACTTTATCCTTGGGGCATTCAATTTCTACACTATTTGAATTTTCCCTTGATCATCTAATCGATCCATAGACACTATGGCTTCTCTTGCTTCACTCATTCCTTGGACAACCGAAGAATCTCAGCTCTTTGTTGTTGTTCGGAATCAAAAGCAACCCACCTAAATTCATGAGCTTCCTCATGTCAACCACATTAAAACTAATCAACGACAACCTATCTGGGTTTCCGGAGACCGTATAAATTTGCCCTAACCCCTCCTTGTAAATGGATGTAATTTTGGAATCCTTGAGTTATCTTGTAATATTGTGTTCATCTTTGAGTGTTTTAGGAGCTATCACACCCATTTGGGAGCCTTCTTGGAGCTTTGGAACATCAAATTTGGTGATTTAGAGAGGCTTATTTCATTTTGGCATATCTTGTGATTTTATTGCCATATTTTTGCTACCAATAGCTTGTGCAGGTTCAGGTATCTTTAGGGATTCTACACCTGTCTCTTTTAGCACCCTGCTTTGTCTACAAGTCTCCATTTCAGTCCTCAGATTTTCATCCATACCTTAACTAGTTCAGGTCACCGCTGATTCAACCCAAGCATCATTGACCCTGCATTCATTTCCTTTTTTTCATCCAGGCCTTCAGTCATCTCTATTTTTAGTATCACAGTCCTTCTGTCACCTAGATTCTATCATTTCCTTTAGTCTGTCACTTCAGATCCACTCTTCTAGTTCCTAGTTGCCATCAACGAACCCAGATCACTACCAAGCCAATCCCCTTCTTCATTATTTCCCCTTAGTCATCCAATTTTCTTGCATCCTTTTTGTTTCTCCCTGTTTTAGTTCTTTTGCAAGTCTCTCTGCACCAATCCATTTTTGTATCTATCTCAGATATGCCCTCAGAAGTTTGAGATCTACATTTTTATACTATTTTTCTAGTTCATCTACCCTAGTCACTGTCAACTGGCTCATTGTTGCCTCAGGTTTTCATTGACCCCTGTCAGGTTTAGTTTATTTTTTTGTATTTAGATCAGATATGCTTTCATCATCTTAGATCCAGCTTACAGTTTCTATTTTTCTTCAGATCCTACATATTTTTATCATACACATCATCAGATTTCTTATTTTATCTTGTTTACAAAAGGGTTGAAATCCATCCAAGGAAGTTCATGCTTCTTGGAATCAACTTATTTAGGAAACCTTCCATCCTATCTACTAATCCGTTTTTTTTCTATAGTTGTTTGTTGTGTAGGTCATCAAGATCGCAATAAGGATGTGCCCATCATTTGCGCTCACATCCATTCATCCCATCATAAGGTACTATAAACCCTTCATGTTTTGAGTTACTTTTTTCTTTCATTACTAGTTCATTAAATTGAATAGGAACCAAGAAACTTCGTTAACAATTTGTTATATAGGTGGGGTAAAAACATGAGAGATAATTGTTTTAGGAGGAGAGATAGAAGTAGGGGATGACACCATGAGAAACAGTTGTATAGACCAATATGGTAATATATTTCATCCTAGATGCACAGAGTATGACTTATCTGATGTAGCAACCCAATAAAAGAGCAGAGGATCTGAGGGGATCACAAATGATTTGGTTTCTTGAGATAAGTGGGAACAATTGATAAGAGTATACATGTCAAGATATGATGACAACATGGAAATTTTGGGAGCCTGAGGAAATGAATCCATCGTGATTGAGAAAATTTATCATGTTGCATTAAAATGTGTAACATTCTCCTGTGTGTTGTGAAGTGTCACTCCTTTGTCAATATTCCTCCACACTACTTCATTCCCCATATTTATTAGCATATTACAGGATTACATGTTTGATAATTGTGTAGATACCAAAATTAGTAGCTTACTTGAAGGGTCCCTTTTCCCTTTTAGCTCACTAATTACATCCTTGTTAAGCTCAAATTTTGGTTCCTCCATATGTGTTTGTATGGAAAATGAAAACATCTTGCGCATCCTTAGATGAGTTTGGGATTTGTCAAAAATTTCCAAACTATATAGTTCATTCACACTCAAGGAGCTCTATAACCTTGCCCTTATAAAAATTTTAGGGTCATCAATATAAGTCATGCGCCCTTGGGGAGGTGAGCTATGCCTCGACCTCTTTAATCTGTTTGATGACTCTGAGCCTCATCCCGTCACACATTATTCTTGTGCCAAATCTTGTTCTTCTTACTCAGGATGCTCTGTTTTCTTAGGATCTTCTTGTTCCTCCTCTCTCGTATGCTTTGAATATTCAATTTTACGATAATGTGCATCCTCCTGCTTATGAAGTAAAAGTAGTTCTCATGGAATCTTGACATCAACATATCAAGAGTCCACATATCTTGGTTATAAAAGAAGAAACTTGAATTTAATCATCCTAAATATTATTTGATAGGTAAATGAGTCAAGAAGGGTTTGCATGATAAGAAATCTGTTCTCCCTACTAGGTCATGTAAAACCCTATTTTGGAATTTCAACTAGAAAATATTAATATCTCATTTGATTAGGAGTCTTACAAGATAAAAATTGAAATAATTTTCCTAGGAAGGGTTTTTTTCAAGATAAATGAGGTTTTAGGGAGTTTTAGGTCCATTAGAGAAATATCAACATGACAGTTCATGGATGCACAGTGAAAACCCATTTAGACTTAATTAGGTCAAAATGCAAATTGTAAACTGGACAAAACCTACCTAAAATTGGCTTATAAAACTTATGATTTTTCTTGAATCACACCATTACGGAGAAGAATTGGATACCTTTCCTTTGACCACAACCAGGAATTTTGAAGTGATTTGTGGCTCACAAAATCTTCCATTGAATTTGATCTTTGAAAATGAGTAGTCCTTTCAATTTGGGAAATTCAAGAAAATTTGACCAATTTGAATATAAAGGATATTTTTTTTCAATGGGGTTGTCACATAAAATGCAAAGACATTTCATATGACAACAATTGGATCATACTTGGGGACTTGTTTCAGATTAAGCAAAGGAAAAATAGAGTAATCATGAACCTCAATTATCTCTTGGGAGAGCATACCAGTTCCTTATCCATTGGGAAAATAGAGTCACATAGCACACTAGTAATACATGAAATTCGCACAAACAAAAACAACTAAAACAAACACATGACAGAAAGGGAAACACACCACACAACAAGGAAAAATAACCTAAATCACCTATGGTACATGCAAGGGACAACCCACTTTCACTGTAGCACTTTTTCTCTTTTAGATGTTACAGTGTGTGGGTAGCACCGAATGATTTTTTCTCAACAAACCCATTGACTGGTTCGATGAAGTATGACACTTTCCTCAACTTCTTGAGAAAATTTTCATGATTTTTCCTGAAAGTGAGGGTTGATATGAAATGCTTAATTTTTTCATTGTCCTGAAATTCCATTTTGGGTTTCCAATCCATTTTTGCATTCACTCATGATTGTGATTTCACATTATCCATCCTCACACTAACACAAGATTGATTTTTGATAGTTTTAGGCTCACCTTGTTTAGAACTAGCCTCATGCTCTCCAATGAGCAGCTAATCTTGATTTTTCATGTTTTCTATGAAAAATTCTTCTGTAAAATGGCTCTTGGTAGGTATTTTTAAATATTCAACATCATCATATACCTCCTTTTGTTTCATGTTCAACAATTACCCCAAATTATTTTCTTTCATACTCACCAACTCATGTTTGATCGATTGCATGTTATGTCATGGCCTACATAGAATTTCACTCTCTTAAAAAAAGAGTGGAAACAAATTTGGGGAAAAAATGGAATGTGACCATCATTCTCATTATGGGTTGTAATAATACTCTTCGTGATGGACGTACACTTGGGAGATTCAAGCACCTTCATTTCATCTTGTTCATTATTAATATAATATTCTCCACCAAAAGGGATAAATAAAGATTCATACTCATTTGGAAATTCTTCACATTGGGTCTCAAGGAAATGGTTGAAAACTTGGAACTCACATTCCCAAATCTCATTAAATATCACCCTATTTTTCTTCATGAGTGGTATCATCCTCGAGAGACTTGAGTACTTTCATGATCATAAATTCACCATTAAGAAGGTATTATACCTCAAATGGAAAAGAAAAAGATTCATTTTCACACTCATTTTCATTATTTAGTCCTTCAAAAAAAATTCTTCCAAATTCCTTCTGGAACTCCTGGAATCATCCGGAAGTTTTAGCTTTCACTATTAGGACATTCATTCATTGCACCAAGAAGACCTGGTCTTGCACACGTTATACCTGAATTAAATTTTCTTTCCTAAAATTTCCTAAATTACCTAAAAAATATTCAATACTCTCTGACATCACCCTCAAATGCTTTTTATTTTCCTTGAACTCTCTTGGAGGATGTTTACTGGTTCAAAAATGGCCAAAAATGCCCGTTTTAGGCCTATAGAGGAAGTTGTATTTCATCAAGTCAAAATGAATTCATCAATAATATTGGGTGATCATCCCTACACACTGAAACAAGATTGAAAACATTTTAAAGACTTTTCTCTAAGCTAGGATGAGGGTTGAACTAAGGTAAATCTGGCTAGAGGAAGGATTCACAATGATAAAGAAACATGATTTTCAATCATAGATTTAGTTGTCATGCTCAAAGTTTCAATTTTTGATGTTATACATTTTAGATGAAAACATGACAATAACCAATCAAGAAGGCCCCAAACCCTAAAAAATGACTATATTATTTCCAAAAATAGATATCAATTATAGAATTTAAACCCTAAAAGCTTTACGCTTAATGTTGAAAACCTGAAAAATACCTATGTATTGATCATATTAGAATATGAAAAACTATCTTCTAAATCATGACTTATAGAGTTGTGAGACTAGTTCCATAAGGTGTCGAGTGACCCTAATTTATTATATTTACTAAAATAAATTTAAATAATAAAGTATAAAGATTAATTAATGAAAACATTATACTTAAACATTTATTTTTATAAATATATAGCTCCTAAATGCACATATAGAAAATTGCTAATAGGAACATGAGTGTGTTATAGTGCGTGTGCATTATAACACACTCATGTTTTAGGCTTGGTAATTACCAATCGTAGTAATTCAAAACATGCTTGTGTATCACTACAAATAAAAAATTTGAATTATTTTTGGTCCCTCATCTCCGTGCACTTGCCTGAAAGCTATAGCCCAATCATCCAACCCCCAATAGTTGTAAGTCATGTATAAATATGATTCCCTTGTTTTAATTTCATCGTTGAAAACTATAAATGTCAACCCAAATAGATAGTAAATATTTTACAAAAGGTACTAAATGATGTTGTATTTAAAATTAAATAAAAGGAGGGAAAATGATAGAAGTACCCAAAGGGGATAGTAGTGCCTAGGCCCTCATGTCCCTAATGTGTGGTACTGTCAAGGATGCTTAAAGGATATAATGATAAATATAGAGTTAGTGACATGTTCAATGTCTAAAAGTAAAGTGGTTAGTCCAGAAAGGAAAATAAGAAGAGTGCATAAAAGATAAAACAATGTAAGAGTAAAATAAGTGTTGTTAATGTATAGTTTTCTTACTTAAGAATCATGCATATCATTGCATACTTAGAAGCATGATGTATGTAGTAAGTGTGTGATTTCTATACTATATTATACACATCTAGATCTCCCTTGTTCCACTTTGTACAACTCAATTTTCATCTCCTCTTGTGTATTTGAGCTATCATATTATCACATATCTTTGATTAAAACATTAATTTTTTGTTTTGATTATGCATGGGTAATTGTAAATTAGTTAAATTAGAATCACCCCTTGTTGAAAACTTTTACATCCTATTTATCATTGTGCACATTGTATTTACATTTGATATATTATTTAGGGTGTAAAAATTTGGTGAACCCAACTCGTGCTCCAATCTATCAACCCTAATCACCCTAGGGTTTATCCTTCCTATTTGGTTTTATACCTATCAATATTCCATGGTATTTATTTTGATTGAATTATAATTTAATTTTATCGTATGACCTAATATTGTTTTTCAATTTTTTCCTTGGGGTTTCATGTTTGGTCCTTCTGGGTCAAAACACATTTCATCACATCTTTCAAGCATAATGAATATAGTTTCCAACTCCTTGGAGAAATTTTTTTTTAATATATTAAATGAAAACCAATTTTTTGTCATAATACTTGGTACATTTTTTTAGAATCCCAAAATTGATATTTTTAGCAATACATGTATAGTAAAAAAATACAATT
This sequence comes from Taxus chinensis, assembly GCA_019776745.2. Taxonomy (NCBI): domain Eukaryota; kingdom Viridiplantae; phylum Streptophyta; class Pinopsida; order Cupressales; family Taxaceae; genus Taxus; species Taxus chinensis. The sequence continues at coordinate 209,823,657 of CM034154.1, forward strand.
ATTTACAAATAAATTAGAGGTTCTTACTCCTAATATTCAAATCCTAGATTACCTCTCTTACATTAATGAAATTCACTATTAATTTTTAGAAGCAGTCGTTTTACTATTTAAAAACAGTTGTTTTTCCTAAACATCACTCTTGGTCATGTCCTTACTTTAGAACATATCTCAAAAACAAATTTATTTTCCAATCCCTCTAAGGTTTTTCATTAATTTCATAACTTAAACGCAAACCTCTTTTTGTTTTTCCTAATATTTAGCACAATTTTTAGAATTTCAATTTTTTAATGTTTTAATAATGTGGGGATAATTAGAAAAATACAAAAATTACTTGCAAATCCCTTAAATTTTTTGTTCATAATGTTCAAATCCTAAAATACCTCTCTTGCTTTTGGAAAATTCATTTTTTTAAGTTTAATAAATGGTCATTTTTTTACATTCGATGATTGTCACTTTTTGGCCTATTCTTTCCAACTTTGAGATTACTATTATATTTAGGTCTTATCCTTTTTAGTATTTTCATGTTTACATCCTAATTAAATTCTATTAGTATGAGACTACGCAACAATAAAAAGGATGTAAAGGTTTGTATAGTGGACAATTTTGATTAATTAACTTTTAACATTAACCATTCACAATCACAATAATGCATTAACACTTGAAATATTTGAGAAAATAATACGTAATAGGTCAAATAAACAAGGGGAGAAGAAGACTTAGCTATCTAATTAAAATATGGATGATATAGATGTGAAAAATAGTGAAACAGAAAAATCAAAGATTAGAAATGCTTTTGTGTAATTTTTGGAACTAGAAACCGAGTAGGGGAAAGACTGTACAACCATCGTATATTCCAGACTGGAACTATATGGTCATGACCTAGAATTATAAACTCTTGGATCCTTAAGTGATATAGGTTTGGAACTTATTGTATGCTTCAATTTCCTGGAAATGAACTTTTTTATATGTTGCTTTTTCTCGCACAACTTTGACATGACCAATAATCACTTGTAACAAAGTAAAAACCCTAAAAACTTGTGAAATACTTCATCAAAGCATTATCAAACCAAACAAAGAAAACATATGTGTGTGGTGAGGTTAGACTACCATAAGCAGTTAGGCTCCCAACTACTAAACCAATCCAAGTGTTACACTACATGCCCTCATTGCGGGATCAAACCTCATGTAGTTCTCCTATGTACTTATGCAAATGTGAGTACAAACTAACCAATCCCCTATGGGTGCCCTCATGTCTCTTTGCAAAAATATAGTGGGATAAATGTATGGTATAAATTGTACCCGTCACGATAGAAGGATGATGTGGTGTGTCTCAGCTACATGACCTAACCCTTTGTTCCTTGGAACCCTCAAACAATGTTTGGAGTGACGTTTCTCTTGCTAAGACATGAATATATGACCTTTACATGCTTGAATATGGAGGAAGATAAAATATTTAACCTAGTTGAGTACTTTAGACTTGTAATAGGGACTACTTTAATTAATGTGTGGATAATTTGGGTAGATTTAGGGAACCCATAACATATATACAAGGAACAAGAAATTAAAACCATACGTGTGAAATAACTAATGTTACATAAAACAAATTTATGTATATCCATATATAAATCAAATTTTCCATAAATTTGAGTCAATAATGTAGTTTTGTTTAGGGTTCCCATGGAAGGGACTCCTTAAACATCAACCTTTATTAGATTTATGTCTCACTAAAGAAAGATCTCAAGCAAGAGTATAAAACAAGAAATAATGAGAGCTTCTTTTATTCATGCAAGGAAAGATTACAAGCTTAAGAGTAATAGTACAACACTCCATTACAATTTGATGACAGGAAACTGCAAAAAGTCTTCCAATCATTCCACTCCCAGAACTATCATAAGCTTTCAAAATTTGTAAAAATTATGTAGAACCACAATCGGCTAAAATTCTCAAAGGACATTCGCTCAATTCCTTGCCTTTGAAATTTTATGCTTTGTTCCTCTCCTCTACCCTCTATAATCTTACATCCCCCATTTATTTATAGAATTCATAGAAGCTTTTGGAAAGAGAGAAAGATGAAATAAATGGTTGAAAAAAGAGTTAAGAAACATATAACAAATAACTCAATCGTAAGTAGCAATAATAAACAAGATGTAATAAGAATTAATGTCCAAATCGTATGAATTTGGAAAGAAGATCAAAAATAGAGGAAATATATCGGTAAAAAAAAACTAAGAAGTTAGGAACCAAGGTGATTCAATATTATTTAAGTAATTGGGATAATATAACCATAAAGGATGTTACATGAGAGAATTAAGTGTTCCTACACAAACTCACAAAGTTAGACGACATTAAGGATAACATTAATCTGAAGGGGGGAATGATATTCCCTTAACCTATAATTTGTATTGGGATATGTATGGCCAATTTGTGGCTAACAAAATCTCTTACCTTTTCATATCACATTTCTCTATGTTTGTATACTATTAGTATGGTTAACTTATGGAGTAACCATAGCCTAAGTAAGGTATATATAGGAGGTATTGTTTAGTACTTGATGATCATACGTTGTATATTCTATTCTTATTATAATGTTTGGAGGTTTCCCCCTCAAAGTGGCTCATTCACATAGTTATATTATTCTTCTTTGTTCTCTATTATCTCTTGTGGGTCTATTTTATTTTACTCTCATTATTATGAATTGTTGTTGTTGTTATGCTCATGTGTTTGGATATTCCATTGATTGTTGTAACTATCTAATTAATTTCATTATATACTTGAAGAAATGGATTATAATAGAGTCATTAAAGAGATGAAAAATGATTCTATTATAAATAGTATCAATTGAAGATATCTAACAAGAAATAGTGTCCAAATTGGATGTCTTGAAAATAATACCAGAAAGTAAGAGGAAAGATACCATCGAAGGTCACAGTAAAAAAAGAAGGTGAGGCTAGTGGTAATATCACTTTATTTTTAGTATAAATTTCCCAAAATATATAATGGAATGGATTGTAGAGTTGGAGTGTTACTTTGAAGAGAAAAGTAATTAATACCCCAATAGGGTAGAGTTTGTAAGCACAAGATTATGTGGAGTCATAGTTATATGTTGGAGATATCTCCAAAAGAGAAGACAAGAAAAAATGAAAAAAAGTGATTAGATGGTATAATTTGGTTTTTATGTTGATGGAACACACACTGCATCTAATAATATAATAATATTGGTTCAATAAGCTTTAAGTATTGAGGCTTAAAAGTGAATATTAAAAAAAAATCATTGAGTGATAGTGAAAGAGAGAAGTTTCCATGTGAGAAACTAAATGCTATTTTGACAAATACCAAGAGAGAAGAGAAATCAAGATAATTTATCTAAGATAAACTTATGAAGAGTGAAGAGGAGAAACACCTAAATAGGAAATAGGATGGTGAAGTTCTTATGTGATCATCCTTTTGAAAAGGAAATAAACTTTTTACATATTTTTGAGTATGAATTCCTCATGAAGAAGAATGTAGAAGGACAAATTGCAACAATAGTTTTATAATGATATGTATATATGAGGTACTAATGAAGGAGAAGTATAAGAGAGATGTTTATTCACATTATTAATCTAAGGTTGATTTTATTTCAGGTGAATATGAGTATAAATAAATAATTTAGTATAATGCACAAGAGAATTTATCTTGTGAGAAATCAAGGTTTAAGATGAGGATCAACAAAAATAAATAAGGTTGTGAGAAGTCCATTGAAGAATAAATCCTCATGAAATATGATAGAGATAATGAAATAAAGAGGAGTTTAGTTTTAAAACAACATTATATTTGAAGATGATCCATAAGTAGAAATACAAGAGAATAATTATGATAATATATAAATAGGGGAGGAATAAATTGATAATGGATCATTTATAGTGATTTAGAAGCATTAGGGTTCACTTGCAGTATTAGATCACCCAAAACATTGTAGTTTATTTTTCATAAGTTTTTGTTACATGGGTTTTTGTTATACACACGAGTATGCTATAATATTTCATTTTCATTTTCAATGTGTGCTAAGGTACTGATTTTCTATGCTATATTTTGTGCATAATTTCTTTTGCAAAATGGTATTTACACTAGTATGTGTTATCAGTTAATACCCAAAAGTGCTCTCAAACTAGTTAGTCATAGTGGTTGTTGCATTTCTAGAAGAATTCATTAAGGATCATAGTACCTTATAAGAGTCAGAACTAAGTTCTATATATCAAAGGGATCTTCATATCGATATCTTAATATTTCATCACTTCGCTCAAGGAAAGGTTACTTTGGTACAGTAAATGTAAAGCCATATTTTTCCAAGAGCTCACATTATCAACATATGTTTTATTTGATGGAAAATATCTACTATTTAAATTTAAAAATAATCAAAGCTATATTAAGAAATTGCACAAGGATTTAGAGGAGAATTTTGGAGCACAAATTTATGTGTGATTGTACAAACATGACATGGTTATATCAGGTGACATGAATATTACTTAATATATTTGTTATAACTATTAAGATGACTCAATTAACATCAAGATGTTTTTTGGGCCCTATATTTTATAGAGGATAGTGAAAAAAAATAGTGTCATAAGGGTCACTTGTGGATTTGAGGTAACTATTTAAGTAGGTGGGTATTACATTATACAAGCATGTAACTTCTCTTTTTTAAGGGATGACTCCCACACAATTTATTTTATTGTCTAAACTAGACATCTCAGTGTATTATATTGAGAGATGGGTAGAGAGGTTGAGTTGTAGAAGGAAAAGTTCATAATTTCTTATTTGAGGTTGATGAAATAGCATTTGGACAAGGGTAGGGTAGACATGTTAAGTTGTAGAAGGAAAAGTTCATAATTTCTTATTTCAGGTTGATGAAAGAGCATTTGGACAAAAACAAAATATGATAAATGTTACCTATGTGGGTTAGAGTGAAGGATTTGGATAAGGGATTCTCAAGAGTTACATGTTACCTTTTTTTCATATGGACATCGCGAGTGCAAGTTTTTTTTTCAAAAACATGTTTTTTATGCCTTAGAGGATGAAAAAAGGAGAATGTAATTAATACATCATTGAGTTAAATGAGAAGAGATAAGGAAGAAAATACGAATATAATGATATGATGTTGTTATTAATACATGTATGTGTAAAAGATGAGGATATTAAAATACAATTTTTTCTCTTAAAGGACACACGAAATTAGAGGTTAATGAAGTTAAAGTGAATGCATATGATATTTATTGAAATGGATCATTGTGTGAAGAAGAGATTTTTTTTAGTAGATATAACATTGGAGGAGTTACATATGTGAATGTATACTTCCTACGAAATTTATTGTGATGAAATCAATACAAAAATTTATAAATAAACAAATCTCGATAATGTGCAAGGATAATATAGAAAGAAGTAATGTTGCAATAGTGGTGTCATTAAAGGAATTTTAAATTTTTACAATGAGTGGTTCATTGATTTCATTAAAATTATAGGAATATTTGTTAAAATAAAGAGATTATCGTGAAGGAGAGAAAAAATGAATGGTTATGTGGAGCTTGAGAATGTGAGGTGCTTGTAGAACTGAAGAAAATAAGGTATGAGCTAGGGGAAGGAAAGCATGACTGCTTCTATAGGGGGCCTTGTAAAGATGAATTAATTGTGTACAATAGAGATAAAAAATTAAATTTGTGTAAACCATGTTGTCTCATAAGAAATTTTTCAACATCTTGTATAGGAAATTAATGTTGTGTATCAATTTCTGCATATATTTTTTTGGAAAAGGGTAAAAGTGGGGGTTTCGAGAAGACCTTTATCCTTGGTAAAAAAAGGTCCTCAAGGCAGAATAAAGCAATGAAGCACAAAAGAAAAGAATGACATAGGAAGCAAAATACAAAAGGCCACCAAGGCACAAACGAGAAGAACATAAAATGATACAAGAAAGAAGAGAAGGTTAAAGCACCCAAAGTTGCAACATCTACTCCAGATGATCCCGACCATGAGACCACAATATCATTTTAGGGAAAGAAACACCTTTGTTTTTCCTGTTAATAACTATCCAACCCTCACTCCTATTAGGATCCGAAATTTCATCTAGAGGTATTGAACGCTGAAAGTCAGAGTTCTCCTTTGTTCAAACATTTTATTCCACTCTATTTTCAGGACCAACAAAATTGGCCCCCTAGGGGGGGCATCAACGCCTGCTCTTCCTGACCCAAACTAACCAACCCTTCCACATAGAGGGATCATGTGTCTTAACTGGTCGCTGATTTACCCTATCATTGGGGTTATCGTGAAGCTCCGTTGAATCCTTCAAAGAGGAATTATAATCTTCCCCAACAACCAATAGGCTGGGTTAGGAATCCTTCCACCAAGATACTTTTTCCTTCAATTTGTGTTTCACTTTTTGACACTCTAAGGCTAGATGCCCCAAGGAAAAACATTTCGTGCATCTGAAGGGAAATCCTTGATAGTCAAGAGGTTGTGACCAAATTTTTTCCAAAACCTTGAGATCAATGGAGGCAGGTAGATCAAGAGAGGTATTTAGATCCACAAAGATACGAGCATAGGTAATATGTGTGTATATTTTCGTTTTAGATTTGATGGATAAAAAATTTCCTAAAGCATTACCAATTTCAATTTAAACAATCATCCCCCCAAAACTACAGCAAGAGATGAGGTAGATGAACCCAAACAGGTTTGACATTGAATGCAACAGTGAGTTTATTGAAGGACGGAAACCACGGTTTCATTAGCAAGTGATGATTTTGAAGTTCCCAAAGCTTGGAAAGGATATAATATCGATCTTCGACAATAGTAAAAGCCATAATGAAAAACCCCCTAGCACAGGGGTAAATGTCAACCCTACCAGAAAAAAGAGGGCACTAGTTCAAAGAAATCCAGGAGTGAAGAAGTGGAAGACCAGGTGAGAGGTCATTGAAGTGGTAGATCAACCCATGGCTGGAATAAAATTCTTCTTCTTCCAACACCAAATATCTAAAAGAAACTAAGGGAGAGATGATTTAGCAGTAGAGAGAGCTTTAAAAGACAAGGGAAAGGAAGTCGCATCCGCAACATGCAAATAGGAGCGATTCACTAAGGGGGCTTGTTGGGAAAGAGCATCCCTAATAGAACCCACCTTCCATATCTGCTCCACAACTGGAACAAAAGTAGGGACAACAACAGAAGGGCATGAACTGCCTTCGTCAGAACCTAATCTACCCTGAACATTTCCACAACCCACAGCCATGCCACCAGGGACAAGAGCCAAAACCTGTTCCGGGAGCCGAATGGAGCTGAATCTGTCTCCAAAAATATCAAAGCCAGGAAAAGAGGGCGGGACAGAGGGTAGATCCATCGACAAAAACATTCTGATTTCTAGATTTGTCCAAACATAATGGTAGTAATATTGAATCAAGCCTAAATTATTTGATGGTGTATGTTATGCAATCTACTTCCTCCATTATAGACCTATGAAAGAATTCTTTAAGATATTTATTCTCTAAACGAGATATTATAAATCGACTGATGAATTTGGGTAAGGATAATGAAGACAATGATTAAATTTTTATTAGTTTTTCTTCTCTTTTAGTTCTTTGGCATGAGTGCAAGGGATCTTCAAAAATGGTTTTGTAGGTTTATTAATGAAATTCTAAATGATTATATAATGAATTATCATATCATAATTAATTAGTATGAAATTACAAATAATTATGTGATTATTATTACCTCCATTTTTATAAATTTGCTAAATATGAAAAATTTGAGTGTTTTTTATGATGATTGATCTATATTAGATCCCAACAATCTTCCCCTCGAGATGTCACGTGATTGGTATTTATATAACTTGACTCCAAACTTGATCCATTAGAACTAATTATGCTTAGTAGATAATGTAGCCAAATTATAAACAAACCAAGTATACTGCAAATAATATGAACTCCAAAAGAAAATAGATCTCCTTCTTTGTTATCAAATAATGAATTACAATGTTTCCTAAATAGGAAAACAACTCCCAACTCGAGTTGCCAAGTAAACTCTAGCTAACTCTAACTAAATCTACTCTAGGTGGCGAAAATTACTATTTTTAGCAGTTTACTAGAACCTGCTATTCTTAGTAAGTTTGCATGCTTATTCCTATGGGCACAAAAATTGCCACGCATCTTCTACATCCCTAAATTAGAGGAATTGCGAACTTTCTAACTCATAATGCAACTAATAGACTAAAATTAACTAATGCTCAAAAATAGGAAAAAACCAAACTATAACTTAAATCCTAAATTTTGGCCTCAAGATGGCGGATTTAGGGCCCAAAAACGTGTCGAAAACTTGCCCCAACTGGTAGGGCGAGTTGTTGTTGCATTCGTCTCATCGAAACACGTGGTTTCAAAAAAAAACGGACACCCAGAGCTCAAGTTATGACCTTGTCAAGTTCCTGTTAATTCTGGCGCATCAGTAGCACTAAAATAGATGTTGAGATATTTGATTCAAGTGACATGACTAAAGAAGAAGGCAATAAGTATTATGATTCATATTTAATTGGAAATCCAATGGACAACACACTAAATTGTAGGAACATAATGAATTTTAAAAGTAATGAATTGAATCAAAGTGGGCACAACAACAACATGATTCTCTAATGTCAAAGAATATTTATTGAAACTACAAGTAAGAGATTTATAATTTTTGAGAAGTGATGTGAAGCTACAACACATTGATTTTTAAAATTTGATGACATTTTTTTATATATCTATTTTTTAGCAAGAAATGAAGAGAGTAAAAAAAGAATGTTAAGTAATTCACCTTCAAATATAAAAATTCAAGTGATAAACGTTTCCCCAAAAATTGAAAGGTTTTATCGTGACTTAGAATCGTAAAAATACAATTTTTAGTATTTTCTATATTTTGAATTTTTAGCTTATAGTGCCCTTTGGAGTAGAATTTACCTTCAAAATTTTAACTAGATGCTTCTAAAGGACCCAGAAACTATCTTCATGACATTATAAAATCTTTAATATATTAATTTTACAACATGTATTTTAACTCTTAATTCCAAGATATTATCAATGATTTATGTGATGTCTCTTTTTCCTGGGTAGAATTTAAATTTCATTATAACAAAAAACATTGATTTTTTTGTATTTTCTTATAGTTTTTTTTTAAATATTATTAGTTTAATACATAATTAATAAGATAAATTATTTTTATAAGCATAGTAATATTAAAATTAACCATGAAAAGTTGTTTAACGTAGTATTTTCTTTCTTATATTTAAGAAATGCTTTAGAATACATATATGAAATTCTCTTTAGAAAAGGGTCGTGCACTTCCTCTTATGATCCCAAGAAAAGATCCTTAAGTTATGGCCACAAGGAGGAAAATACTATATATATATATAACCTCTCCCTCGTCAAGACCATCCAAGGTATACCTTGCATCTTGGGTTGGACACACCCTATGTACCCCTTCTGTCGCCCACTTTCCCCCTTACCTTTTCACACAAGAGCTTCCAACCAATTTATTTGAACATAAATATTTTTTTCATATAAATAGTATTCAAGAATTGGTTACAAATATTCATCACACCCCTTGATATCACACTTGATTTACATTAGCATATTATTTGTTAATTAGTGTACCTGTGTGGGAGAATATTTTATTTATTTATTTAATTACATCAAGTCATATCTTATATATCCACATAAATATTGGGTATTTATTTATCTCTCTTTATTTTCACCCTTTAAACACAATTTTAAGTAATTCTTAATACATTGGAATTTAGTCATATAACATGTATCCCCTTGTTAATTAACTTCTAACCCTAGGAGCACATGGTTGATCTAAAACATAATTCACAATTGAAAATGGTTAGTTAATAACAAAATAATTATCTATTTTATACCTATAACATTATCAACATCACAAAATTTATATTTTTACTTTTATATTCACTACTTATGTTAGAGTAGATATTTACCTTAGCTCATGTTCACCTAGGTACTTTATTTACCTTTATTATATTTATCCTCACCCACTTATGTGTGTGGATATTTCATTTATCTTATTTACATATTAGGAGATATTATCTAGTTGTTAAAATCCTTAGCCCTTGGTCATATGGTATGATCATATGCGGGCTTAAAGCTTGTGATTCCTACTAGTAGGTGCTTAACTTTAGCCCCCTTTAATTTTCTGTGTGGTGAAGGCAACAACAATTTATTTTGTTTTAGTGGCAACTAAAATAAATAACAGAGAAAACTATTAAAAAGCTTGTAAATTTTGATCAGTAACTCGGTTTTGAGTGCCATTTTTTGCAAAAGTGCTTGTTTTTTCGTGATTTTTCCATTGGAGTTATTTATTTTGAGAATTTCACTATAATTATAAAGTTCCAAATATGGAGGAGTGTTGTAATCAATTGCATGCTCCGTTCTATGGATCTCACTAGCGGAGTCATTGGCAGAAATTCACAGGGTATTTTTACCTTTATTCCACATGTTAGGTAGAATTCTCGTCATGTCATTGGTTTTCTAGCAGATACTTCATTGGGATCACACATTGACAGAGCTCCTTTTTTTGTTTGCTTGACTCTTTTTGAGGATCATGAGAAACACTTGAGTTCTACATATTCACTTAGGCTTGAGAAACCTGAGATTTCAGTTGTCAGACATGATCAACCTGACACACATTCTAATGTTCTTTTGCATGCACCCATTGTGCATTTTGCACCAAGTCATATGCAGGAATCTTCTTCATCCATCCGTGTTCATTTGGAGTGGATATCTGATCACTCGTGGCGGTGACATAGGCATTCGTTGAGAGGACTCTACAGGCATGGCTCCTCCACCATTAGGCCTCTTACTCCACTTTCTATACCTTATGCATTGTGATGCTTCTTGTTTTGAGCATTTTTCTTTAGCAGGTGTAGTGTATCTCTCTTTTTTGTTGAGAGATTTTGTATATGTATTTTCGACACTTTTGACATGTTGACAATATCTCTTATGGGGGATTTATTCTGGTGTATTCTAGTGTTAGTTTGTTAGTGTTCGAGTGTTTTTTTGACAACTCATACAGATTTGTAGTGTCACTCCACCCATTCAGCAGTATGGGAGGGTGTAGTGTTGATCCTACTTCTTTGGGTTTCGTGTCCTTGCCTTGTTATCTTGGCTTTTCTTGGATCGTGACACTCTGGAGTTAGTGTCATTGCCTTGTTGCTTTGGTTATTGTTCTTGGATCGTGGCACACCTATTTGCAGCAGTTGATCGAATTATGTTTGGTATTTTTTTGCACTTTCGACATCACTTCGTTCACAATCTCCTTGTGTGGAGCTATTCTGGTGAAACCCAGTGTCATTTGTTTTTGAGTTTTGTGATCGAGCAGTGGATTCAGACCACAGTGCACACCAAACTTCTTCAGCATTGTACGATTTTTTTGAGCCGATCTTCTTGGGATGCCTTGGAGAAGGTTTTTACTCTCTTTACTTTGTTGTTACTGGTTTTGAGTACCTTGCGGTGTCCCTTTTTTCTCAGTTATTGTACATGAGTGCCTCATTAGGCCTAGTTTTCGGGACTCATACTGTGGACATGCAACTTCTATTTTGGCCCCTAGCTTTACTTGAGGGGGGGTATTAGAGTAGGTATTTACCTTAGCTCATGTTCACCTAGGTACTTTATTTACCTTTATTGTATTTATCCTCACTCACTTATGTGTGTGGATATTTCTTTTATCTTATTTAAATATTATGAGATATTATCTAGTTGTTAGGTATAGTTTTTTCCTTGATATATGGTATTGACTAGTTCTTTCATTGATCTATGGTATTGACTAGATCCTTGATGTCTAGTTCTCTCCTAAATCTATGGTCTTGACTAGTTCTTTGATGACTAGTTATTTCCTTGATTTATGGTTTGATCTACGACCTTGACTGGTTCTTAGATTGTTATTCCTTGCCTATTTAAGCAAGACTCATTCTCAATGTATTGCATTGAGTTCCATAATAATATATGATATTGTTGCTCATTTATTTGCAAAGGTTTTATGTAAAGTTATTCTGGTGAGTTGCTTTCATCTTATTGATCGTGGTGTTTGATTAGCATCTATGTTCTTGGCTTAGTACGATCTGGTTATCGTTCCTTTCAACTTATTCAATTTCATAGTATCTTAGTTTATTTACAAATTATTTTTTTCATTGTAAAATTTCAATATTAAGTCTTACAAACTTGATTTAACTATGATATAGGTGTACCATAAACACAACATAAATAATACCCATAAAAAATATAAGTATAATATTGATATTGAACTTAATTTTATCACCCTTAAAATTGACACAATATTTTCTTAAGGTTATATTTAATTTGAATTGCACAAATAGTTTTAATGAGGTTGTTTCTCCCCCTATAGGTCTCTAAACGTCCTTTTTTATTATTATATATGATCTTTACATTGATGAGAATATTATATGTAACTTGTATTGGATGTCTCCAATACAAACACGATGGGCGTCCCTAACTGTCTTGCGATATGCATATAATATTTAGTTAATCAATATAGGGTACATAACAATGAAATACTTTGTTGAATTTTATTTTGTTAACTTACTATTTTCTAAAAAAATCATTCTCATGATTGATAGATCATTTCCTCTGGGTTATTGGACCACTACTACTTTAATTTGAAGATTAAATTAACATTTGTTTCAATCGTCTTAAAATTATCACTATATCATCTCATTAAATTATGTGAGTAACCAATCACTAAAACAATAAAATAATGATATGCATATTAAACTCACTAATAAATATTGTAATTTGTTCTTAGAATGTATAGAATTTTTTTTAACCATAACAAAAATATACCAACAAAAATGTAGATCTATATTTTGAACTTTTCAAATAATTTAAACTTTTAACTTTCTAATATCACACACACGCACACACACACAAAACAAAACTTTATCAAACCATAATGGCCTAAGGAACGATCAAGCTACATCTTAATTTCATAAATCATGTTTTAATTAAGAAAATAATATTTTAAATACATATATTTTATAATATACAAATCTTTAAGTTTCAATGCCTAAGCTAAATTAATCTCCATAATAAATACATATATTGATAATAAAAAAAAGTTTATTTATTTATTTTATATTTATTACTAATATGTGCATGCTCGCGCGCGCGCGCACACACACACACACAATCTTGAGATTTTAAATTGAATAATTTAATTACTATTAAAGTGTGATTTTATTCCCTTAAACATCTAACTAAATATTTCTCAACATTAAGGGTTTCAGGAATGAAAAAGACGTCGAAGCCAAGTAGTCAGGATAGATTGAAAGCCCCCAACAAGCATTGAGCTTGGAAATGGCAGGGGAAATAGGACTCAAAAGCTAGTAGATAACTCATGCATCTAGATCTCTGTGATGGGCCTCTCCTCCTCATGGAACTCAAGCATTTGTTGGCTCTCCGCCTCCTAGCTGCGGAATTATGGTGCCTCTGCAAATCTAAATGATAAATTAGGATGGCTGGTAGGTTGATCCTCTATCGGCTGAGCCTTCTAGTGGAGTTTACATCCCTTCTCAAGATGATCCTACTCCTCCCAGTGTCGTTGCATGTGCTTAAAGATTTATGGTTTAATGTTTTAAGGTGGTGTTGAAATTTACCCTCTTGGCATTTTTTTTATTTTCCCTTTTAACATTTCGTGGTGCCTTCGTAGATTTTTTGTGGGACTGAATTGTCCAGTTACCCCTACTCTTAAACTCTATTATATTTTTATTAATATAATGTGTAGTTCCAATAGTAAATATTTCTCAACATTGAATTTATTTCCTTCCCAAACAAAAGAAAAGTGACAATAGATATTAATACCTTTAGAAAATTTTCTTTTGATTAAACCCTATACAAAATTACATCTAAACATTTATTTCTTTCTATGGTTTTTTTAAGATAATATTTAGTTTCCTTTATTTCAAGAAATATAAAACTTTAAATAATATATTATGAATTTTATAATAATAAACCATTATTTTATAATGGATGATAATGAGCTTTAAGCTTACCTTCACGAGGGCTTCCTTGGAAATTGGGGCATGAAAATACCATCATCATGAAAATTTCTCTTCTATTTGCTGGAGTTTACGTCCCCTTAGAAGGATCACAAATAAAGGTTGCCACATGAGTAATATTTCTTCTTCTATCTTGGCAGCCTAAACATTCATTGTAGGTATTTTATTTGGCGAGTATTCTAATTTTTTATTAATTTCTTTTTTCCTAAAATCTCACTTCAAACGGAAGGGAATTTTACATTGTATATTGTGTTAGAAGGTGATATGAACACTTATTCTGCTGGCCTTTTTAATTTATTAATTAGACAGTTGCTTTCTATCATCCTTGAAAAATATTACTATTATAGAAGAAAGGTAAGTAAATTGCAATTGAATGATTGGTGATTTGGTTCATATGTGTTTGGAAGTATCATTCAATAAGCTTCCAAAAAATCAATGATCTTATAACATTGTAGTTTTTGAAAAATTAAGTGGTTTACTAACTTTGGAGAGAATTCAATAAATGAATAGAAATCCTACACTCTCAGTAGTGTTGGTGAAATAATTTATTGCAGGCAGATTATTGATTTTCACCAACTATCACGGGGCTAGGTCCCTCCTTCTTGGGTATGAGGAGGATCTTATTATTGAATGTAAACTAATTAAAATGGTGGGGTGGTTGTTAGACCGGTATTACACAAGAATACTCCACTAATTGTGGCAAACTGATTGTACGATGTACAAGAGAGGAATTAGTTTAGAGATAGGTAAAGGAGAGTAGGAGAAATAGGGAGAGAGGGGGGTTAATGTTGTGAGTAGACACTAACAAATTCTCACCAACAGTATCCAGAGTATGTCCACATTCAATATAAGAACACAACAATGTAAGCAATAACAAGACTAATAAATCAGAGACACAAAGTTCTATAGATCCATTAATCAAAGATACAAAGTTCCTTCTTGGTTTTACAAGATTACAATGCTCGCAAAGTTGGAGAGTAGAGAGGATGGAAGAACATAGACAAAGGGATATAATGATGTAGCTTTATTGCTTGAAGTAGTAGTGAAATCCAACAACTTACAACAATCAACAATTGTCAACCCTTTGGAATGGAGAAGCCATTCCAATTTATAGCTTACAAATGTCTCTTTCTCTCCCCCCATGTGACACTTCATCTCACAACCATTTGTGAATTTTCATATTCCCTTAGGAATGAAAGTAAGTCATTTTCGTATTTTTGAAAAATGACTTTTAAAATGACATTTAAGTCTCTTAAGTGAATAAGGTGAAAGAGTGAAAAAATACTTTCCCAATGAAAAAATAGAATGTTAAAGAGAGAGGGAGGGGGAGAGATAACAAGAGAGAGAAGTGGAAATCCATATACGAGAAAGATCATGTTGATGAATAATCTACTTTTGATAGACCTTTGAGGAAATGCTTCATGAATGAGATTTTTGACCTCTAACCACCCGTTTAACTAAAACATTGTGATGGCAAATGCTTCCTCTTGTGAGATCTAGAAACACTCCAAAGCATTGAATAAATGTTCAAAAAACATTGTTAAGTGAATTGCACCATGTGAAATCAATATGGTTACCTGATCATGGAAATGTGATGATCCTTTTTTAACATAAGGTTAAAGTCAAAACATGGAGATCTTCACCTTACACCCCTTGGCTTCATAATTCACCTCTGCAACAAAGATGTCACCTTTTTTAATGGAATCAACTTCAGGATGCTCAAACATTTTCTTGTTTGTCTTTTACTCATTAATAAAAGTGTTCTCCTCCAAATGGAATGATTTCTTCCTAAATAAAATTATTTTCCTATGACCTCTTGTTGGACCGAAACATTGTGGTTAAAATCTCCTTCTTCTGTCAGATACATGAACACTCTGAAGCATTGAATATGTGTTCAAAAACACTTTTGTGAGACATGCATCAAGTGGACTTGTGATGAATTCTTGATCCTGGAGGCATGATGATCTTGGGTACCTCGGTAGCCTTTGGTTCAAGTGACTATAGCTACAAAATCTATACACTTGGGTACATTTCTATATCGTAGAGCATACTAATATATACATGATTCCTAAGCAAGAAAACTAGTAATTAACAATGTATTTTGAGTCTATTGTTTTGTATCTTATACTTTTATTGACCTTATACACCCTACAACCATGTTGGTATTTGACTAATTTATCATTTATGACCTTAAGCGCTAGTGCCCAGTTAAGATGCTAGGGCCTAGGTGTTCATGTTCATCTAGGGAGCTCCTGACCATTTCTCCCCTTTTTTCACTCTTTTGGGTCTCTTTTACTTCTTGGGCATCTTTTATATTTTTTGGCCAACCTTTTAGTTGTCAATTATGAAATTCAAACAAGGGAATCATATATATACATAGTAATAGCTCTCAAAAATAGGACCAAGCACTAAGCATTACATATTATCACCTAAGCTTGCATCCAAAGGCACAAAGAACCCCAAAAGCACCCATCTAGCACACTCACTCAAGGGACAAGGGTTGCATCACTCTGCATACACAACATATGAGGGGAAGTATATTATATTCCATCCCACACATTATATACGTCTGATACATTATAGATCTAGCTTGCTATCACTGTGTAACTTGCACAAGCACATACTAGGGCATCATTACACACACATCACATAAAATTCTATGGATTTTGAGATGTAGTGCAACACTCGGGACTAAGTTCACTCTTCGGGTCACTGCTGATGTCAGTCTGACTCCACATTATGCATATTTTTTATTAGATTTGTTGTGGTTTATGGACATGTGCAGGTAGACAAGTTATTTTACAGGTTACATGTACATTTTACGATCAAAGAGTGATAAACAAATACTAACAATAATATAATCAGAGTGACAAACAAAGACTAACAATGAATATCCTTCTGCACATAAGAGACCAGATCTTGATCATTCACATAGATACTAGTACCTAGAATGGATACTAATACCCAGACACTCCTATCCTCCCGTGGCCACTCATGTCCGACACATTTCCATGTTTCAGAACCTCTAGTTTACATTGACAACACTATCTACAGTATATTCCATCTTTTCACTTTCCCAGATCACTTCTTGTTTTCTCAGAAATCAACGAAGTCCCTCTATCTCTCCTTCTTTCTTAGGGTTTCATATTGTATATGCTTTGTTGCTTTATTAGAATTTTTGTATCATTCATTGTAGTAGTTACTCTGAAATTAGATTTAATTCAATTTATATTAAATCATTTAGTGAACCTGCTTGGTCGAACCCTACCTTACTTCTAAGAATTCTTATAATCTTGTTCCCATTGTTGAGACTTATGAACCCTTTACTGATGAAGATATTCATAACCTTGAAGCCCATATTACTGAACATCCTCAAGACTTAGAACTTTTATTATTCGTTTCTTGTGGGGAAGCCACTAATCTAGCTAAGCTCAACCCTCCCATTTCTAATGCTACTTCTTTGCCTCTTACGAAACAACATCCTCATTCTACCCTTCCACCCACCTCCATCATTTTTGTTTCCATGCATACTCCTACCAATCATTTCACCCCTCTTATTACTTCTCATACATGAAAAAGTATCCTCTTTAGGCACCCAAGATTTAGCTTATGTATACCAGGATTTACAACTCCAAATCCACCAATTATAATAAGCTACTTCACATTCCTCTCCATCTCTAGATTCCTCATTATTCCTTCATATCCCCTTCGCACCCAGCATATCCTCATATCCACTTCCTCTTAACTTCATTGAAAATAATATTCCTACTTTCAATGGCCATGATGACCCTCATGAACATCTTCTATCTTTTCATGTGGCATATCTTGAGTATGCGGATGATCTTACATTACTGGATAATTTTTTTCCTATAAGCTTGCAAGATTACACTATGTGATGGTTTTATGATCTACATGTTCACTCGGTAGCCTATTTTACATACATATTTTATGCTTTCCTTGCAGATTTTTCTATCAATATCGGTACTAAAATATCATACGCAAAATTATCTCAAATCAAACAAGGATCCAATGAGCATCTTGCAGACTTTGTTTTACGCTATAAGAACAATATTGCTAAGGTGACCAATGTGTTAGCGATTCCGAATTGCAAGATATTTTTATTCAAATCCTCTCACCTCCACTTCAAGAGAGTGTCATCTTTGATACTTCTCCATCATTTGATCAATAATACCATATACTCAAATTACGTGAAAGAAAACTTTTATCTATGGGAAAATTGAAATATCATGATACTTCTTCATCTTCTTCTAATATGTTTCAAGCTAAATCTGCATTAGAGCCATCTCCTAAGCCTACTGAAGCTAAGGCTACTGTCAATGTTGTTTCTTTATCCACCACACTTAGAGTGTAATATTTGAGATGTACATTTACTAAACTACCTTATGTTCTTGGGATTATTACCACAACTTATCAAAATCAATCTTATTACTCTTCCACCTCCACTCAATCTAGATCCTTCTCACCCACCTAGCCCCAACTACGTCGAAAATACATGCTCTAAATACCATTAATGCATTGTGAATTTTACTGATCGTTTCCCTAAGATTAAACATCTAATTCAAGATCTTAATGATAACAACTCAATTGAGCTCCCTATGCCATCTACTTCTAAATTGGTTAATGATAATCAAAAGCTTAAAATATTTAATGACCCTTTACCAAACCATGATAAGCAAGGTATTGATTCTTCTACAAACCATACATATTGTGTTATGCCTCCTCTTTCATCGAGGCATCTTGACTTCCTTATTGTTTCTTTTTCTTGTGCCACTGTCAGTTGTTACATTCTCAAATCATGATTATTGATTAAACTAAAAATTGAAAATGGAGATCATATTTATTTTAATCTAATGCTATGTAAAGTAGTAAATAATAGATAAATGAATAAAGGAAATGACCCAAGAAAATAAGCAAGTGAAAATATGAAACCCTAATGAGTAAAGAGGGTTAAGAAGGCCTTAGTTGATTCAGAGACATGTCAAGATTGTGTCTTAGTGAATACCAAATGAACAAAATGAAGAAACAACCGCACGAGAGCTCCAAACAGTGTAGATCCAAGATGTTTGAGCAGACCAAGTCTCCTTGAAAGGGACGGGGGAACCTAAAGTGCCTTATTCTAAGATCTGGGTGCCTTGGTCTTCATAAATGACTAGAAAACATCCTCTAAGGTATCACTGAGTGACTGGCTGCCTTCACTTCATATCGCGTTGTTGTCGCTGGATTGCGCTAGATGTCACTGTAAATTAGAGATGAAGGGAACACCTATAAAACCCCAATCCAAGCATCAAAGCCCTAAAAAAATAAAGATGCATATCTCGTTGCGCCAACTCCCTGTGCTTGGGACAAAAAGTGCCAAATCACTCAACACTTATGTCGTTATAGCTCCCTTCCACTGAACTACACTTCACCAAACATCCAACACAATGTCTGATGGGATAACCCTTCTTCAATTCCTACCAACACTTAGGAATTTTGCATGATGTACAAGATGCTCTGCTAAGCTCTGAGCCCTTCCTGCACAACAATCACTGCATAACTTGGAGAACTGCCAACAATCACAACGCTGCTTGACGAACCACTACAAGGTTTCACTTGCCACTGGACCTGGTCACACCATGCTTCCACCCGCAACATGAAATTCTCCACCTGATTTGGGGGCCAACTTCACCACAATGATGCCCTTGTTCGGCACTTCCTACCAACACCATACCACCATTGTGCCTCTGATGTTGATCTTCTGGTAAAATCTTCACCAAGAATACCTCATTTCACTGCAACCCGACTGATCTACTCACCACTATTTTCAACCAACCAGCACTTCCGAAATGCAACACTTGCTTTACTCTGGAAACGTAGCCACTACCACTGTTGCCAACCTTAAATTGTGAGGTTTCACAAAATCACCACTCTGATTCTGCCAAGGAAGATCCACTTTTTCCACTTCATGGCTTGAGTATCAACTTGATATCACTTCACAAATACTGCAATTTGGCCATCCTCAATGTACAAGTTCTATCAACAACTTCTGGGGAGTCGTCGCGCTACTCATTATTGACCTCAGCGGCCACAATGGTGAACTTACCAACTGATCATTGCTCTACCTTTCAAACCCAAATGTAGTTCTATGTGTGTGTGTAAGTCATACCATAGGTGCTCTTGTGTCAGTCACACTTTATGAAGTAACGAATAATAACTAGATGTAGAAATGTAAATAGATGGTGGATGGAATAGAATAAACTCCCCTCCTATGAAGTCTGATGTAGATGAACCAGCCTTGTCCCTTGTGAAGGAGCTACATGGATAAATATGAAATTGTAGATTCTTTGGATGGATGCAACCTTAAGTGGTGATAGTAAGTGTAGTGTTTGGTCCCTCATTATGGTTTCATAACTTTATATTTATACGGTTCTCTTGTTCTAATTTTGTAATTACCCCTGAAAAGGATTACCACTAAAAATATGGAAATATCAAACAACTAGAAAGTTCCCAAAAGATAAGAGTAAAGTGTAAAGAGGATCAAGGTGCCCCAGATGGGACCGGGGTACCTGGGGCACCCCAGTCAGAGATAGGATGAACGTAAAATGACAGTACAAACTAGGCATTTTCGGGTGCAAGACCAAAAGTGACGACAGAAAGTAAATTAAAAATGGCCAAAGACATGGGTTAATTAGTACTCTCTTCACTCAAAAACCATATGAATAGTAGTACGAGACCGAGAGTAAATAATTACCCAGAGTGCGTGATTTAGTGACTACATTTTCCCTCACTTTATGTTGGTGAGTAGAATGCTCGATAACATAAAGTAGATAGATATATGCACCTGATATCCATGTAGAGTGGTGTAGAAAACGCGTCGAGGGACTAGACAAAGTGTGGAATGAGAAAATAGTGGAGCGTGGAGACTAAAGATGCAAAATCATAAAAAAGTGATGAGAGTGAACCTAGGGCAGAAACGCATGTGTAGTTGCCAATGTGTGTGATGTACATGCATGTTAGTATGAGGTGTGTGTTTTTACATAATGTTTTTGTTGTTGAATGTAATGAAATTAATTTTATAATTCAGTTTATGAGTAGCAATAGAACACCAAATAACACAATATTTCAGAATAATTATCTCAATATGCAATTAGAATAGCTTCGCCACTTCAAGGGGGCAACCTCCAAACCATAAAATAAGACTCAAATGCTCCAATGATGATGAACTACTACCTACAATCCCCTATATATACTATTCATATGTTATGACCATCACCAAGGCTGACCTACTAAGCATAAGAAAGTATAAATGATTAAATAAAATGATATGGTAAGCCACAAGTTGGCTACTCATATCCTAATACAAGCAATAGGTTAAGGGCGTAGCATGCCCTTCCCCTTCAAACCAACATTTTCCTCAACATTGAATAATCCTGGATGTTGCTGTAGAAAACCTTCATCCTCACAGGTTGCATCTTCTATGCTCAGATTCTTCCACTTGATCAGATATTCCTTAATGTCTCTAGTTCTCAGCCTCTTAGTACGCATTTGCAGAATCTTCTCTAGCTCCAAAATGATTCTTCCTTCCTCATCAAGTTCTGGTAACTATGTCTGGGTTTCAAATTTATGTGCAATAACCTTCTTCAGGCAGGAAACATGGAATATTGGGTGTATGCGTGAAGATGGAGGCAACTCTAGTTTATAAGAAACACTACCAATTTTTTGTAGAACCTGATAAGGGCCATAATATTTAGGAGCAAGTTTTTTGTCCTTTTTCTATTGCTTTAGGGACATCTTGTAAGGATGGAGATGTACAAAAACCTAGTCACTAATTTCAAAATGAATTTCACTACGATGTTGATCTGCTTGTTGCTTCATCATGTTTTGTGCCAATGCCAAATTCTCCTTCAAACTAGCCAAAACCTATTGTTGATGTTGAATGTGTTCCTTAACATCTCTGACCTTAGTTTGCACCCTCAAGGAAGAAGTGATAGAATTTGGATGGTAACCATATAATGCTAAAAATGGGGTCATTTGAGAAGAGGTATGAAAAGATGTGTTATACCACCATTCTGCAAGTGGTGGCCATTTAATCCACCTTTCCTATTTATCTGATACAAAACATTGTAGATACCCCTCTAAGCATTTGTTGACCACTTCCATTTGCCCATCAGTTTGAGGATGATAAGATGAACTATGAGCTAGCTGAGTACCCAAACATGAAAATAATTCCATCCAAAAATTACTTGTGAAAATAGGATCATGATCACTTACATTATCTTTGGGGTTTCACGTAGCCTTTGAAATGTCTCCAAAAAAATAGTTGCAACTGTACTGGATGCAAATGGATGTGATAGGGCACAAAAATGGGCATATTTTTTGAGCCTATCCACAATCACCAAAATAACATTCTTACCCTCTGAACAAGGCAATCCGGTGATGAAATCCATGGAGACCTCCTCCCATCTATGGCTATGAATTGGTAAGGGTTGCAATATTAATTATTTCCCCTTTATTATGTTGGCACACTAAACACTCTGATACAAAATTTTGTAAACCCCCCTTGAGTCCTTCCCAAAAGAATTATCTTTTTATTATATGATATGTCTTCAAAAACCCAAAGTGTCCTCCAACGGATGAGGCATGTATCTCTGCAAAAATCTTATGCTTCAACTCAGAATCCTTACTCAAGTATAACTTGTCCTTGTACCATAGCGCATTACCTTTCCACTCAAATTTGTTAGATGTTATAGAGCCTTGCTTGATATTTTGTATTAGAGATTGTGTGTCCTTCTCTAGATCCCATTCCAATCTTGCTTCATCCACCCAATCGACCTTCAACATGGACATTCCACATAGTAAGGCATCTGCGGATGTATCCCTTCTGGACAACGCATCAACCACTACATTTTCTTTACCCTTTTTCATATGATTTCAAAATCATAACCCAACATGTTTTATACCCACTTTTGTTGTTCCTTAGATGATAACCTTTGCTCCAAAAATTATTTGAGACTATCATGATCAGTTATTACCTTAAAGTGTTTACCCATGAGATAGGGTCTCCATTACTTGACCGCACGAGGAATAGCCATCATTTCTTTCTCATAGACAGGTTTGAGAATATATTTTTCTTTGATTTCGTGAATCTCAAATACAATTGGTCTTCCTTCCTGCATTATAACATCTCCCAATCCTATTCGTGAATCGTCACATTCAATAATGAAGGTTTTTGAGAAGTTGAGAGTAGCCAAAACTAGGGTGCTACACATGGCTTCCTTCAGCTTCTCAAAGGATTTAGTGGCTACGTCTGTCCAATGGAAGGCATCCTTCCTTAGCAATGTAGTGAGTGGGGTTTCTATTCTACCGTATCCCCTCACAAATCTTCTATAATACCATGTTATTCCTAGGAACCCACAAATATTTTTGAGAGTTTTGGGTCTTGGCCATTCTACCATAGCCTCGATCTTCTGAGGATCAAATTTGACACCTTTATGGGATACAATGTGACCCAAGTACTCTACCTCTTGTACACCAAAAGAACATTTGGATGGCTTTTCATAGAGAGTATGTTTCTCCAAAACTTCCAACACTTTATTTACCTGTTGTAATTGTTATTCCCATGTCTTACTGTAAATCAATATGTCATCAAAGAAAACTAATACAAATTTCCTTTAAAATTGCCTAAAAACAGTGTTCATCAAGCTTTGAAAGATTGAGGGAGCATTTGTAAGACCAAAAGGCATTACCAAAAACTCATAATGGCCCTCATGAGTCCTAAAAGCCATTTTATGAACATCTTCCTCTCTTATTCTAATTTGATGGTACCCCAAACGAAGATCTAATTTTGTGAAATAAATAACACCATGTAATTCATCACGTAAATCATCAATTACTGGAATAGGAAACTTATCTTTGATGGTGCACTTGTTGAGTTTGCGGTAATGTGGACACATCCTCTATGTTTCATCCTTCTTACGTACCATGACCACTGGTGAAGAATATGCACTCTGGCTATGCTTGATGATACCTACCTTCAACATTTCATGTACCATTTTCTCAATCTCACTTTTTTGGGAATATGGGTATCTGTATGGTCTGTTGTTAGGTGTTTGGATCCCTGGAATCAACTGAATGGCATGATCATGATCCCTAACTGGTGGTAGTCTCTTTGGAATTGCATCAAAAATAGACGAGTGAGCATCAACAATCTTATGAAGATCGGGTGGCATTGAAGACTCTGTATTTTATACTTCTATGGAAAATAACTTTGCTATAAATTCATCTACTCCTTTTCTAAGAACCTTCTGCATATGATGAGAGCTAATAATCTATGGAGACTTAGCTACCATCCCATTCAATTATATTTTCCTTCCATCTGAATGAAATCACATGAACAATTCTTGGAAATTCATCTCTATAGTACCTAAGGTTGTGAGCCATTGGACACCCAAAACAATATATGCCCCTCCCATAGAAATAAAAAACATAGGTGAGTCTAAAATGTAGTCTCCCATGGAAAGCTTGATACTATGGCACTTTCCTGTGCACTTTACTGTCCCACCATCTGCAATCATAACTTTCATTTCTGGAGATGGGTAAATAAAAAAATTGAGGCGGGCAACTAACTTACTATTTATGAAGTTATGAGTACTCCTCAAGTCAATAAACATTGTCACCTTATGTTTTTTGAGATAGCCAATAAATTTGAGTGTTGGAGGGGTACTAATACCTGACAATGCATGGCAATAAATTGTAGGTTGGTGATCCTCTACTTCATCTTCTACTAGTTCCTCAGACTCTCTTATAATTTCATCTTCCTCATTATCCTCATTACCTCCATCAATATAGAACAACTTCTTATCAACACATTTGTGTCCTGGTCCATATTTTTTGTCATAGTTAAAACATAATCCTTTTTCTCTCTTTTCTTCCATTTATTAAGGAGTTAGTCTAATTGGCCTAACGAATGAAGGGGAAGAGATACTACGGTCTCTGGTGTTAATAAAAGGTGACCTCTTGCTGTAAAGAAATTTTTCCTCTGCTTAACCTGCCATGATAATAACATTAGAAAGCGTGAGTGGATTAAACATATGTACCTCATGCTCGATGTGGTCCTTAGGACCCCTAAGAAACAGGTCATTCAAATTTTCTTCTGGAATATTCTCCACCCTTAAGGATAGGTTTTGGAATTTATGCACATAATATTTGACTGATCATGTGTGCTGTAAATTTTCTAATTAACTAAAGTAGTTCTCTAAAACACTGGAACTATAGTGCAATTGCAACTCCTCGGTAAAAATTGTCTAAGTGACACTGAGACCATTCTTCTACCTCTTAGCACATAACCATCAATACCAAACAAATTGGTCTGGTTCAAGATAAATGGATGCCAATGTCACCTTTTGTCCTGATGGTGTTTGATGTAACTCAAAGAAGTTATCCATTTGATTTATCCAATTCAAGGGATCCTTACCATCAATTTGCGCATATCCACTTTTGGCATCATGTTTCGTGGTTGCGAATAAGTTGGATTTTGATTGGGCTGGAAAAGTGATCCAACATGGTGATTTTTTCCATTATTTTGAACTGAAGATCCTCCTTGGTTGATATGGGGTGGATTTGGGCTATATTTTTTACCCTTTACATGTTACATGATATCATCCAACCGCTGATTGATTTGGTTTGTCTCCTTTAGAGGTCATCTCAGATTGTACATTTCACAGCTCATACTCAAGTTGGCTCACCTTATGATCAACTGAGGTAAACCCTAGTGTTAAGGAATTTTTATTTACCCCTTTTGACTCCAACTCTTCAATCACTACCCCATCTTTATCTAGGGTTTTACCCGGAGTGACCGAATTCTTTTTCGCTCTTGTGGAAGGCCCGGCCATGATGTCAAAACTTAGGGTTTAGGGTTTTGATACAAAGTCAGATGAACATCAAAAACACAAAGAATATACTGATACTATTTTTTTTGTATATTTCCGAAAATGTAAAGAACTCTGAAAAATTCCACAAATTTTGGTCTAGGGAGCTTTTTTATCAAAAAACCTAAATTTGCAATAACTTTTGCAAATGATATCAAAAGTGTCTAAAACTTTCATATATTTTTACTTGAAATGATTTGCAACTTTGGTAAAAAAATTCTCCCACAAATTTGATGTTGTTCGTAAGATAGAGTGAAAACAAAAAATTAGGGTTTTTGCCCTAATTTTGGCCCGGATCACAGCTCTGATACCACTTGTAATGAAATTACTTGTATAATTTAGATTATGAGAAGTAATAGAAAACCAAATAACACAATATTTTAGAATAATTATCTTAATATGCAATTATAATAGCTTCACCACTTCAAGGGGGCAACCTCCAAACCATAAAATAAGACTCAAATGCTCCAATGACGATGAACTACTACCTATAATCCCCTATATATACTATCCATATGCTATGGCCATCACCAAGGCTGACCTAATAAGCATGAGAAAGTATAAATGATATAATAAAATGATATGGTAAGCCACAAGTTGGCTACTCATATCCTAATACAAGCAATAGGTTAAGGGTGTAGCATTGAATGCCTACTTCCCATACGGGCGCACCTACAAATGAAAATATGATCAAGTAGTCAAATACGCATGTATATATGTAAAAATGCATGTATATAGTAAATAAAATATTGTAATAGAAGTATGAAAAAAAATGTAAAAGGAACATGTGCACCTGATCCATGATGAGAGAAAGGGTGTAAAAAGGATATCATGCAATTGTCGGTATAATACGAGTTTTTTTGGTGATCTCACGCCACTATGGTCGAAGAATTGTAGGGAGAAAGTTGTGTTATTCTCCAACCTACAACTTCTTCCCTGAGAATGTAAAGAGATTTGTATTGTCTGGTTTTTTGGGCAATCCAGAGCCATTGGCTGAAGTAGTGTAGGGAGGAAATTCTATTGTATCCTCCAACTTGTAACTGCTCCCCGGAATGTTAAGGATAACTTGTCCCATAAAATCCGTTGTGTATCGGAGTTTTGTAGACTATTCTAAACCCAATTGTTGTATAACCCATTATGTCAAGGATGAAAAACTGAACTGAATTGGTGTAGAGCGTTGTGTCGTGTGAAAACCCCAAATGATACCCCCTCTATTTGGGGGCACATGCGACTTTGCGGATAAGAGGATGCAGCCCCAAAAGATGACCGACCACATAAATTGTGCCTTACGGGGGGAATGGAATGTGTTAGGTAGAAACCAAGGCATATATAAATAAGTGGCTAAGAACACAAGTTTTAGTATGAACAAACATGCATGTAGAAAATAAGTGTAAGATACGTAGACAATGTATAAGTAAATAAGGAAAATGATAATGTAATCACCCAAGAAGACAATGTAGGCCGCACAAAATGGGTTACAAACATGGAACATCACTCATGATTTCGTAAGACACTCAAGCCCATAGTGGTTGCATACAAACAAACAAGTGTGCACACCAAACAAAGGGCAATGTTTGCATATAATAGCAAACAATAGCAAGCAAGTACAAACAACAAATAGCCATGGTAGTAAGTCTGCAAAACAATTGCTAAACATGTAGCACCCATTAGCATGTTAGAAAGATAACTAGTATGTCAAAAGTGTGTAACCAAGGAATGTAGAGTGTCAAGTAAAAAATGGAACAATAGCACTTGTAGTAGACATATGTGTATGCCCCTAGTAACCATTGTAGGACTAGTAGTAGTCAAGCATCCCTTATGCATGTAGTTGTAATGTATAGCCTATGATCACAACTATAAAAGTATGTGAATGCACGTGTGCGTATGATAATGATAATGGCATATAAGAGATCTATCTAACATGTGTAATAAAGTGAACATGTAAGAGCAAGTGCAAGTAAGAGTAAATGCAACCATTAAATACAATATGTTATGGATGGATGGAATGGAATGCAATATGGATGATAGGATCCACATGTCCCCTGAGTGAATGGAATTTTATGCTATAAGGTTCATTTAGTATTCCCCCTCAGCATTCAAGAATGAACCATAAATGAGATTTTGTCATCGGGAAATGGTCGAACTATGTTTTGTGTAGCGTGTTGTTATGAGTGTGTGGTGATGAGATGCAACATAGCTATGAACTCTACGTGACTCGATAGCCTAAGTGCATATCATGAAAAGATGAATAAAAAGGGGTGGTGATTTAGCATAGATCATATACCACTACACAGGTGACGTAAGAAAAGGTGATGGTGTAGCCTATCACAAGATTATGCTAGAAGTGACCCTATAGCCTAAGGCATATATCACTAATCCTAGGAATGTCGCATGAGAAGATCGAATGATGAACGTGTGAGTGGGATGTGGTCCATTTTTTTTGTATACCCTCAATAGTCTAGTATGGACCATGAGACTAGAGTGTGTCATCGGGTAATGAGTGCAGTGCATAGAGGTGAGATTATAAAATGTGTAATGCACGTAATAGGATAGGATGTAATGCATAAAATGTAGATTCCCTAAGATGGGTAGCATATTAAATGTAAGATGCGAGATGTAACATATAATGTGAAGGATGTATAATGTAAGATTATGTGTAGCATGTGTGAAAAATGTGCAACATGTGAGAGCTATGGTGTAGTGTGTGAGTCATGTGTGGAACATGCATGATGTATGTAAGACAATATGTAGGATGCAAAATGTATCATATACGAAGACACACAATTTCTATGGCCTATGATGTAGTGTGTAATTTGTTGATAATGTAAGATAGTATGATGATATGCGGTGCCTAATGTGTAGTGACTATTATGTAGTGTGTGGCGTCCATGTGTAGATAATTCCATCAACATTCAAGTGTTAATCAAAGCACGAGAGTGCATTATAGGGAAATGATAATGTGAGTGTATGTCAAAGTATGAGTGTAATGAGTAGATGTTGGATTTTTATGTGATGAATACACAATACTCATGTTTTTTGTTTATAAGAGAGGGGGGGATGATAATTATCATGTCCCCCAACTATTTAAGTGATGTAGATTTAGTCAAAATATGCTAAGTGGATCAATGTAAGGGTTAGTTTCTTTGAAAAAAGTGATTGGACTTTGAGGCAAGTATTGGATAGGGTCTTTAAATTGTGAGATTCAAAAAAATCAGCTAGAGTGTGCTTTCCTTATGTAACCAGGTGTTGTTTGTTGAGCACAGATGACTTGAGTGGAGGACAGGTAAATTTTATCTTTAAAAGGGGTTGTTTAGATTGACTTGGTAATGTCATAGATAAATTAAGTGGAGGAGTAAGACTATCCACAAGAGGAGGTGGAGTGGACTGAATAGGTGGCACTTGATTGGCCAAAGAAGTCATCGTAGAAGTGATAGCATGCTACTCATTAGATATAGATGAATCATATTTAGGTACCCATTGAGATGTTGAATTTGTAGATGACCATGTGACAGAATGTTGTGTAGTGGATGAGATAAATCCCTGACTCTCAAGATGTTTAATTCTTCATTGTAAAGTGTATCAATCACTTTAATTATTTACATTGATTTAATGGTAATTACAATATGGATGACCTTGATATTTTTCTAGCCGATAAGGAGGATAGTAATGAGTAGGAAGTAAAGTGATCAATTGACAACATATTAGCTCAATAAGAATGTCATGTTGCTTAGTATTGCGATCAAAGGTAAGAGGCTCTGGTAATGGTCTTACTTAAGGCTCACCAATATCAGCACATGTATTAGACATATAATGAAGAATGAGATGTAGAAGAAGAACAAACATGAGCCTGGGAAGCATCTTTAAGTTTTTGGATTTCAGATCTGAGAGATGTAATCATGGATTCCATAACCATAAATTTGTCATGAAAATAAATAATGTAAATCTTGAATCTGAGTCTAACATATAGGGTTTATTAGATGAAGGATCACTGAAGACTAGGGCCATCAAATAAACGATTCAAAAATAGAACTTAATTTCGTGTGGAGAGCATATCTTCAGGGAAGATACATGGTGTCTATGGCCTTCTTGAAGAACAACTTGGAAATTAGAATGAATCTTGAAGTAAATCAGACAAGGAAAGTTCAGTGAACTTTATGATCCATGATAGAGGGAAATATGAGAAAATCCCTAAGAAAAAAGGTGGATTCAAAGGTTAGGTTCACCAAAATGATTAAACTAAAAATGGAAAATGGAGATCTAATTTAGTTTAATATAATGCTATTTAGAAGTACAGTAAATGCAATAGACTAAAATATAATAAAATGTAAATTACCTAAGTAATTTATTTTGTAAGTTAAAATATGAAACCCTAAATGAGTAAAGAGGGTTAGAAATGTACTTACATGATTTGTAAACTTACCTTGCAGTGGTATGGGGCATGAATGAAGACCAGATGAACATGAATGTAACAAGATGATCTTACATGAATCTCCATAAACTGTAGCAGCAGAGGTAGATCTGAGTCAAAATGGGGTGCCTAGTGAAAGGAAAAGGGCATGCATGGGGCACTCTTGGTCTAGAGATTTGGGCACCCTGGTCTATAGGAATAACTCAGGAAATCTAATTCGAGGTGTTGGTCAGTATAAGCCTTCACAATCACTTGACCTTTGGTCAGGTTGGTGGCGTACTTAGACTTCACGTAAATGTCACTTGTAAATATCCAGATGAAGGGAATCACCTACAAGACCCCATAGCACAAATATCAAAACCCTAAAAAAAATATACATATGAAGGTTTTGGACTGATCCTCGGCGAGCCACAATGGTGGACTTACTAACTAATTTTTGCACTACATGTCAGAACCAAATGTAGTTCTAGGTGTGTGTGTGTAATTTATGCTCCCTAGGTTTCTCTTGTGTCAGTCGTACTTTGTGAAGTAATGAGCAAATAACTAGATGTATAATTGTAAGTAAATGTGTGCATGGAATACAATAGACTCCTCTCCTATGAAGTGTGATGTATATGAACCAACCTTATCCCTTGTGATAGAGCTAGATGGATGCATATGACAACTTTAGGTTCCTATGGATGGATAAAACTCGTAGATGGTGATAGTAGAGTGCCTAGTTTCTTGGTCCCTCATTATGGTCTCATAACTTTATATTTATAGGGTTCTTCTTGTTCTAATTTCATAATTAACCCCGAAAAGGCCAACCACTAAAAAGATAGAAAGACTAAAATGGATCTATAAAGTTCCCAAAAGGTGCAGATTAAATTTTAAAGAGGATCAGGGTGCACCCGAGATGGGACCAGTGCACCTAGGGCGCCCCAGTCCTTGTCTAGGTACCCCAATCAAAAGTAGAAAAACACAAAATGATAATACAAACTTGGAAATGTGTAGGTGCAATACTGAAAGTGACGACAGAAAGCAAAGTAAAAATGGCCAAAGACAGGTTAATTAGTACTCTCTTTACTCAAAAATCATATGAATAGTAGTATGAGACCAAGACTAAATAATTACCCAAAGTGTGTGATTTGGTGACTACGATTATCAAGCTACATTTTCTTCTAATTTATTGCACATCAATGATTTTTTTGGTATTTATGCTATCAATAAGACTATGGTCTATCCATCGGCTCTTTCCAATGCATCCTGTGTTACACTTATTTTATCTATTAAATGTCCAACATTGTTAATTACATTTCTGGTTCCTAATTCTTATGGTCGTGTCATTCTTTCCATCACATTTTGGTCTCTTACCATTTATACACCACTCTTGGTTACCTCTAAAATCATAAGTTGTGACATGCTCTTAGGCCTTCCTTGGCTCCATGTAACACGTGTTATTCATTCCATGCATCACTTATATCTCAATTCCATCCATAAAAAATAAGTTGTCATCACCAAAGGTATTCCACCTCGCACACCATTGCCTTGACCCAATCTTTCCAATATTTATGCACAAGTTACGACATTTATTCCTTGTACATGACTCAAGTCTTGCTCCATTCCTACACCTGCCTCTCCTATTCATATGCAGCCTCCTGAACCTCCTAAATCTAAATCTAGTTTTATGCCTAGCTCTCCTATTTTCAGACGACCTACATCTCGACCTTGTCATCCTCATCTGTTCATTAGTCCACCCAGTCAGCTTAAGTCCCCTACTCAGGTAACCCCTTCTCATAGATGTTCTCCTCCTCCTTCTTCATATCGATATCATTCATATGCACATAATTACTCTTCTACACCACCGATTTCACCTCATGGTCATATGGCATTGTCCCCTCAGATATCGGGTGGAGGGACTTCACCCTTCACTATTGTCGAATAGACTTCTATCCATCAAACAATAGGGGGCATCACAATCCCCCCCCTTTAATTGTATCTAGTCTCTACTATTACGCATCATACTCTGTGCTTCATGTCTATATTTTCTAAGCATACTCACGTTGTTGGTACACACATTTTACCTTCGTTACTTGATGGCCCACTCTAGTGCTATGGTTCACACTTGACTATTGAGGGAACACTACATCAATGAACCTCACATTACACACTTCATGCTCTAGGCTTCATGATATACATTTTCTATCATCTACTCTCACACGACACACTCATTTCTTGATGACGCACTCTTGTTATATGGTTCATTCTTAATTATTGATAGGGAAATTATAAATTAACCTCATTTTATACACATCTAATGGGGGTAACACAACTCCTCCCATGTTTACATCTTGCATACCACACCATCACACTCATAAAAAATTTGCATATATTAGTTGCATTTATTATTGTTAGCTTATACTACTTACATCTTGAAATTTGCTTATTATGCTAGACATATACTCAGTATCTCATTATATTTATCATATGCACATGTATGTTCACTTGGTCTTTCGAAGTGAATGCAAATTTCTTACAACTCCTTACACCATGCATGATGCTTGACATTGAATCCCTTTCTAGTATCTCTGAGGCTCATGGGGGCATTTACCTTTCCTACTCTCACATATCACAGGTTTTATTGTCACATTCTTTACTACTTCTTCCTAGAAATTAATTTACACTGATATATACAGGCTTTGACATACTATTTATCTTTCGAACATGTGGTAAGGGTGCTTCAAGTTTAGCATTTTCCTTCTAGGATCTATACAACCATGGTTAGCTGTCACCTTTTTGTTTGCTATTGTTTACTAGTTTGTGTGGGCTATGCCTTGTGTCTTTCTTGGTAATTATATGCTTTTAGCCACTTTGGACCTGATTTTCTTTTAATATTGTTAGTAATGTCCCATGTATGCAACCCACTTTTCACATTCTACCATGTTTTCATAATTACTTGTTACATTGTCTTCTTTTCATGCTAGTTAATTGTACTACTAACACTTGTTTACTATCCCATCTTGTTTGCATGTTCCTTGGTTTATACCATGCACATCCCTTACCCCCTCCAGGTGTCCACTTCAGATATACATATCAGTATTTGGTCCTCTCCTTTGGACCACATTCTCCTACAATCGTTGCATGCACCCCAAATGGGGGGCATGCATTTAGAGAACAAATCACCCTTACAACAGCTTAGAGCTACAGTATAGATCATCAAATTATAGAATCAACACAGGAACACATTCATATAACAGACAAGAAAAAAACTTGGACCTCGCACATATGTGGACACTAGCACCCAATAATACATAGTAACACCTAGTGCTTGTGTCCTCCCCTGAGAGCTAATTTCCTAGGGGTAGAAATAATCAATTTCATAGTATAACATAATCTCCAACAATATTCAACACATTTCTCCAATAGTAGGCACTTGCCTCCAATCACATAATGCATTATATCACCTAAAATTAATTTCAATTGGAACAAATCGGGATGTACCATATTCAGTGGTGATTATTGGGAAGTCTTATGGAAGGAGAGAAAAGATAGAACCCTCTCCCTAACACTATTCACTCTTGGTGTGAGATTTCCTAAAAAACTCACTTTTGGCATGTGATCGGCCAAAAAACTCGCTCTCAACATGAGATCACCCAAAAAACTTGATTTTGGCGTGAGATCGCCCAAAAAACTCACCATCGCCAAAAATTCTAGCAACATCTCCAAACAAAACAGGACAAATTTCTATCTCATACTCTCTTACATATCAGGTGCACACTTTCATTTTATATACGTTTACACTCATTTACTTACTTATAGATGCATTACTTTAATTTTTCATACAAAACTTTGACTACTTTCTCACTCTTCTTTTGCAGGTCTGTCCTTAATACACAACAAGGAGTAGCCTACATCAACAAATATAATTTCACAACAACATGTACAAGCCATGCATATGCTTCACCCCTAGGGTTTACCTCCCATTCGTAATCTCCACACTTCAAATTATGACCACTTCACGCTTCACTTGTCCACTCGGCACACTATTCACCACACTTTCTATAGGGTTACAAGGTACAAATCTTTTATCTACTTTATGCTATCAAGTATTCTCTCAAAAGTATAAATTAGGGGCGAATGTTGATCCATAAACTGACTAACTGAAAATGCACATGAGTTGATAAAGGATTTTGGCAATCGTCTATGTCTCTAGGTTCACTAAACTCTGAACTGCATCATTATAACTATTCGACCATAAGTATAAATAAACTTACAATACTACAATGAATGTTCAACCCGAACCTGGTGCCAATCGGCCTGAAAGAACCCAAACTAGTCTTGAAATATTTCTCAGTTCTAGCACAACTTCCTCATTTGACACCTCCTGATGACTTCCACTTTGTTGTACAGTCCCTGCCTCTACACAGAGCTAAGTCAAATCGGGCGTCATCCACAAGCTCAACAGTGAGATTCTCCTCCGCGGCCTCCAAGCTACACAATCTCGGATAAGTAATGCCCAACGTTAAAGAATCAGAGCTCTAGTTGTCTCCTCCGGTTTAATATACCACCCTTCAACTTCACAATCAACCTTTGGACTTAGATGAGAAGACTTGGCGTAAACAACCTTTTACAAGTAATGGCGAGTTAAAAATCAACTCCCATGTTTTTTACAATAATGTCTATTTAAAAATAGGGTCTTTTAATTCTCAAAAAATGTTGTAATAGTTCCTTAAGGATTCTCTAATCTCACTTCCCTCACTTTGCACGTTGAATTGGAGAAGTGCTTTTGTTTCATATGTGAGACGTGGGGTTATATACCCCAACTCGGCCTGAGCTTTATGAATAAGGAAGGGCCTTATCGGCTGATTTGTTACAAATGCGGAGAGTTAGAAGGGTTAGTTCAGTTACTCACATCGCAAGCGAGAGGTTAGCGGGTCGATCCCTGCCCCCATCTCCTTAGGCGTTCAGTTTCGCTTGTCGGTTCGCCACGTGCCCACATCCTCCACGTCGAGTTTTCATCATGTCGAGCTATCATACCTCAACCCACATGTCTCACCCATGGATTTCCACATTGGTTTGTTGTTGCCATGCATCCACTGAACGTTGCATGAGCCCACCGAGTTCTTCACCTGCCGAACCCAAGTCCCTAGTCTGAGTTGTCTCTACATCACTGGCCCATTTTCCATCTGAGTCACCCGGCGAGGCCACTGCCCATACCAGTCACCAAGTTCCTAGGCTATGTGTGGTAGCGATGGGGATTATCCCACATTCTTCGTGGGATGAGGTAGGTAGGGGCTAAAAATAGCCTTGGCTCACTGACTTGTTCGTGGCGTCGGCCACATCTCTACATTGTTCTAATTGTTTTCTCATTGTGAGTTTTCTCACCATGGGCTCCCCATGTGATCGATGCATAGCTTGAACACTAGATCACAAAGTAATCCCAACTCGATCTTCAACTTGCCAAAGTGGCTTAAACCAATTCAACTAAGTTATCTTTCCATCGAACTTGATCATTGACTCACTAAGTAGCTTGGTTTAGGAGCTCAACTCAGTATTCAACCATCTCGATGAGCTAATTGGAATACTATAGCATTCGGGTCCCCCTCCGAGACAAGAGTGGACTCCACTACTGCAAACCATTCTATCACCTGTCAAAGATCAGAAGCCCATAAACAAAACACTCTATTTTTTCTCTATGATGCTGTGATGACCCATTTTCTATTACACCCATACCCAGTCGATGTGTCACATGTGTTTTGGCCTTGTCTTGTGAACACTTTGTTCCTACACAAACTACATCTGGAGTGTATGGTATCCATATTTCATGCTACAATAAGTTTCATAAATCTCTCAAAGCCTTATACTGTACTATAATGATCAGATATTTAGGGAAACTCTTTCCACTATCTTGATCTTTGGATCACACCTCCCCACTAAGGATGTTTTTTTGTCCCCAATAAGATTATTTTCCTCCTCTTCTGGATCTAGTACTTTGTGTTGTCTTAAAGAGATCTTTGCAATTGACACAACGGCCTTTGAACTACTACTCTTTTAATTAGATAATAACCCTTTGGTTTGATCCCTAGGATCTGTGGCACTTAGGACCATTGCCTTATGTTGTGTCATTCTGATGCTAAATCGGGATACATAATATTCATTTGGTCTTTATGAAGATTCCATAGTAGAGCTTTGATTACAAATTTTTGCAAGAACACATTAGGCATGATAAAACTATCATGAAGTGTCACCTTGCTTGGCAACTAAAATCCTCTTCATCTTTTCTGCATGGTCATCTTGTATTGCAAAGTATGACAGGTGTTTCTTGTTGTGCCTGTACAGCTTAGTCAAAAAGAAATTCAATATACTACAACAAAAAAATCCCTTTCCAAAGGGCCTTACAATTAGAGTATAGCAAAGTAAAAATAATTCCCAGATGGGTCTTTTATTTAATTACAAATAAGATCATATAATATATGAGTATACATTCCTTTATTTTTATTATTGGAAACCCAACATGCTCAAAATAAATACAACAGTAGATGACTAATTTATTTTTCACCTATATTCCCTATCAGTACCTAAATCTTCAGTGCAGACCTGAATGCCTAATTGGTTTCCCTGTCGGTCATGGAATGAACACCTCGTCTGGTATGTCATCATGGTTCAGGATGGCCTCCTGGTACAAATGATTTTGATGACTCACTGAATGTATCTGTTTCCTGGTCACATGACCCGACCAGTATCAAACTCAACAATCATGCCATGATTCAGTTAAAGTTCCAAATCATTTCCTTCATTTGTTATGAATGTCTTGATGAGTGGTGAGGTACATGTTCCCCAAGATGAACTCATCCATCTCCAATGGAATGATGTCTAAAGTTACTTCGTCTGAAAACTACCCTCCAATAATGTATCTCAATGTGCAATAACAAGTTGTTATCCCTTTGACACAACTGTCTCGTGTGCCATATGTTTTAGCACAAGGAAATGGCCTAGTAGGTAAGCTAGGACAGCATACCACGTCAATAGTCACGTAACTTGTACCGATGTCCTAATCGAATAAAAGTTACACTTTATGTCCTTTAGTAATTGTTGGAACACCTTTTCTAGATATCCTTGTAGATTACAAAATCACGGAAAGAGGTCCAGATTGTGTTCTCTAAGGTCACAAGGGCTCTGCACGTTGACTTGCACGGGGGGTAGTGAGAGTCTTCCATTTGGATATATTCCTTGTCTTGAACCAATGAGATTCCCAATCTTGATTCTGCAACCAACAATGTTGTGTGTCATGTCCACTTTTTTAACAATGGTTGCATACCATCCTAACTGGGGATGGTAAACTCTCTCTGCGATACTTATTCTATCAACATGCTTCTGCCAGCTTGGTAGGTAAGTTGCCAATGCTCCTGTGCATCTCAAAAATTTATCAATCATGTGAATGTTGTCAGGCATCCACATTCTCCAAATACGTTCTCAATTCTATAATTTGGTGTGTTTGGTCTTGATGTCGAAACATCACCATTCATAACATAGTGCTCAGAATAGTAAGCACCACGAGATACTAAAAGAATTTTTATAACTTCATTCTACTATAGCAGAATGTTATCGCAAGCAATAACCATCTCACATACTAACCTTGATCCGTAAACTAGTCAATATTTTCTAAACCAAACGGATCCCTATAGGAAATTATTGTGAATCTGATTTTACCCCCAAAATTAAATCAACTTAAACAAAATGCAATGAAATAATGAAAGATACTGCACCAAGTTGATAACGGAGTTTAGAAAATGCACATGTCTCCAGTTTTGCTAAACGCTGAACTGATTCAATATAACAATCCGCTTATAAGTACAAAATAGGAACTTATAATGCTATAATGAACATGTGGGGATAACTTGAACCTAGTGTCAATTAATCTGATAGGATCTAGACTAGTGTTGGAAAAGTTTCTCAATTTTCACTTTATGAATAGTAGACAAAAACACCCTTATGTTGAATTATCCTTTACTCCATGGTTCCTGGCTCTACACAGAGCTAAGTTAGATCTGGTGTCGTCCACAAGCTCAATAATGAGATTCTCCTTTACGGTCTCCAAGTTGCATGATCTCATATAAGTAATGCCCAGCATTAAATAATTGGAGCTCTGGTTGTCTCCTCCAGTGTGATATACCACCCTTCGGCTTCACGATCAACCTCCAGACTTACACAAGAAGACTAGGCGTAAACTAAAAATTTTAAGTGATTTTTTACAAAAATGCCTATTTAAAAAAAGGACTTAAGGCTTCTCACAACTCCCTCACTTCTTCCTTACTTCACACTTTGAATTGGAGAAGTGCTTGTCTAGAATGGAGGGGGGGTTTATATACCCCAAATCGGCATGAGTTTTCTATTTATAGGCCTTATTGACCATTTCATTACCAACTTGCAAAGTTAGGCAGGTTGGTTATGGCTTTGGGATCTCCCGCAGCGGGTATGGGGTTCAAATCCCACCCTACATGTTTTGCACCGACCGCCTCGAATGTCAAATTGGTCTGTCAAGTTTGCCACACCAAGCGTGTGCCATGTTCACAAGCTCCCTTTTTTCGCATCTACCACATTGATGACTCATTATGCATTTGTTGCATGTCACATGTCTAGAGTTGTTCCTTTGTGTTGAGCTATCCCCACATCTTGCTTACTGGTCCTCATCCACCCAAGTCAAGTCCTCCGTTGGTTTTTTGAATCATGGGTCATGGGATTTTATCTCATATGTTGTTTTTCTCTCCTAAAGCTTGTCAGTTGTTATGCGGCATTGGTTATATGACTCACCATGTTGGATTCTCCATTCGAGCTCGGTTAGCTCACTACTCAACTCACCAAAGTATCTTTGTCGAATATATCTCCGAGCTGACTCAACTCGCCCTTAGCTCACCTATCAGCTGGAATTTCAACTCAAATCTAGCTCAGTCTTAGCTCGCCAAGTGGCTCAATGAGCTACTTGGAGTCTTACGGTAGTCGGGTCCCCCTCAGAAACAAAAGTGGGCCCCATTTTTGTAAACCTTTTTACTTCTCCTATCGAAGACAAGAGGATTGAAAACACTTTATTTTTTACCTGTGATGCTGATGATCTATTTTCCATTGCATTCGTGCCCAATCACTCTGTTGCAAGTGTCCTGATCTGTCATGTGAACATCTTGTTCCTGCACAGACTGCATCTTGAGCATATGGTATTTTTTTTGTACATTCCAATAGGCACCGGAAAGCTCTCGAATCCATCTACCATACTATAATGATCTTAGGATATTCAAGGAAACATTATCCACTGATTTGATCTCTGGATCAAATGTCAATAAAATCTATGCACTTGGCTTAATTTTTAGGTCTTAGAGCATGCTAATATATACATGATTCCTAAGAAAGAAAATTTGTAACTGAAAAATATCTTTTGAGAATTTTGTTTTTAAATCTTATACTTTTATTGAAATTACACACCCTATATCCTTGTCATTATTTGACTGATTTATCTTTTATGATGTCAGACACTATTGCCTAGTTATAACACTAGCACTCAGGGACTCTTGTTCCTCCCGAACGCTCCTAACCCTTTATTCCCTTTTATCACTCTTTTGAGTCTCTTTTACTTCTTGGGCATATTTTATACTTTTAGTTTGGCCTTCCAATTGTCAATTATGAAATTCAAATAAGAGAATCATATATGAACATAGTTATAGATCTAAAATAAATGACCAAGTACTAAGCATTACATACCATCACCTAAGCTTGTGTCCAAAGGAACAAAGAAAATCAAAAGAATCCATCTAGCACACTCATTTAAGGGACAAGGGTTACATCACTCTATATACACATCATAGGAGGATACGTTTATTCTATTCCATCCCATACATTCTATACATATGCTACATTCTAGACCTAACTTGTTATCACTGTGCAGCTTGTACAAGGTAATCATAGGGCATCATTACACACACATTCACATAGAAATACATGGAGTCTGATATGTAATGCAGTGCACGGTACTCAGTTCACTCTTTGGGTGACCATCGGGATAAGTCTAACTCCACATTTTGCATATTTTTTATTATATTTGATGTGGTTTGTGGACATGTAGGTGGATAAGTTTTTTTACAGGTTACAAGTATATTCAATGATTAAAGAGTGAAATTAGAGTGATGAACAGAGACTAACAATGAAACTCCTACACAAAAGAGAATATATCTTGATCATTTACACAAATACTAACACCCATAATGGACACTAGCACTCAGACACTCTTGTCCTCCCATCGGTAGTCATGTACAAAAAATTTACAAGTTCCACAACCTCCAATTTACAATGAAGACATTGTCTATAGTCTATTCTAGCTATTCACCTAACCAAATCACTTCTTTTTTCTCTAAAATCAGCTAAGTCCCTTTATCTCTCCTTCTTTCTTAGGGTTTCATATTGTACATGCTTTATTGTTTGTGTCTTACTATATATTAGTATATGTATATCATTCATTATAGTAATTACTCTGAAATTAGATTTAATTCAATTTATATTAAATCAGTGACAATATTTTACACACACTAGTTCATTCTGACTTGTTCCTTGCTATGGTGTGATTCACATGATTTCCCTCCTCTTTGAAAGAGACTTGAATACAAGGTCATATTTGGAATGTGGAGATCATCACCTTCCCCCTCGTGACTTGATAGAACTTCACAATTAGCCTTAGTGAAAAATATATCTCCTTCTTGGATGGAATCAACCTCAGGATACCAAAGTACCTTATTTTTCACATGTTCCTTATTGATAATGTCTTCTGCTACAAACGAGGAAAGAAGAAACTCGGCATTCACCATCATACTCATCCAACACATTTCCATGTCATCTCTTGAGAAGATGATTGAGAATTAGGGATTACCTTTGCAGACACTATTTCATATCACTTTCCTTTCATAGTCTGTATCATTTAACATGATAACCCCATTATGTGACTGCTAGAATGGATTGAAACACGGTCTTAGAATTCACCTCGAGACTAAGTTTTTGAGAGTCTAAGAGGGATTTCTTTCTTATTTGAACCATAAAAAAAATTCCTAGCCTTGAAATTGTGGAAAAAAACAATGAGATAGGAGGAATGTGAGTTAATACAAGTGATTTGAGCTGAATTGCAAGACTTTATAATTTTAGCAAGTCCTGACTAGGATGTCCATTTTTAGTAAGTTTTCACAATTTTCACTTTTTTGAGGTTTTTGCTTGTTTGGAGTAACACAAATGTCGAGAGTTCATTGTTTTGAAAACTTACTAAATTTATACATATGATACCTTGTAAAACTTACTATTTTTATACGAAGGTCTTATGGATTTCAGATTGAAACAAAACTAGTCTCAAAAGTTTAGGTTTTGTCTCAGGAGATTTTGCTCCATTTTTCAAGGATTTGTATTTGCCATAACTTTGTAAATTATAAAAGGAAACTCTAGGGAATGAAAATTTAAAATGGAATGCTATAAATTATACATAAATCAATGGAAGTGCTCTTACAATCAACTTGAAGGTGTTTTTGGGAGGAGTGCACTAGTAAATTTTGATAGAAATCAAGTGCATCGCTTTGGAGATATGACCAAAATTCATTTCTCAAGCTTGATGGTTATGAAGAATTCCAACATCACTGTACAAAAATGGAGTTTTGGAGGGAAAAATACAATTCCTTGAATTTCAAAAAATGATTAAGTGTTTATGAGGAGGGAGTTAGTCACATTTGCTTTGAAACTTTGAACTCATACTTAACTGTGGATCTAAACTGGGGTCGGGAGATGGGTTTGAGTGTGGTTACACCCTATAAAGTAGATTACAAATTTATATTCAAAACATGGGGGTATAGAAGTGTGCTTTGCACCAGATGGTGATAAGTGGCAACTTCTGGTGTAGTGATTTTTCACGTGATCAAGGGCTAAGTGGAAGGATGGGGAGTTCGCTTTCATGTCACTCATATCCCTTTTTCTATTGGTGTAATCCAATAGGGCACCAATAGATCAAAATATTTCCATTGAGGGTTTGATCATGAGTAGGGGACAAAGTGTTAAGTGACATGCAAGTTATGATGTTCCATAGGTGCAAAATATGTGATGGGAAAATTGCGAGAAGAAGTGTTTCATGGGAGAGTGCACTTTTGTGTCCCACATATCCCTTTAAACCTTGGGGAAAATTTGAGGGGACAACATAGGTGATAAAATGTGACATGAGTCTCAGCTCATGAGAAGGGGACAAGTTAGATGCAAGTTGTGAGTTATAAGTTGCGAGAAGTGAGCCAACATGGGGGAGCACACTTTTTTGTCCCCCTTGTCCCTTTTTCACCTTGGGGACACCATGGGTGAAAAAGTGCACACAATACTTTTTGAAATGTTTTTTTAATTATTGGTAAATAGTTTTTTGAAAGGGACCATACCCTTGTACAACAAGGCTCAAAAGCTAGAATTGGAAGATTGAGCACAAAAAAAGACCTCAGATTCTAGATAGAATAATAATGACCAACTGCAGAAAGATTTCTGCAAAGAAAAAAACCCACAACCAGCAACAC
This sequence comes from Taxus chinensis, assembly GCA_019776745.2. Taxonomy (NCBI): domain Eukaryota; kingdom Viridiplantae; phylum Streptophyta; class Pinopsida; order Cupressales; family Taxaceae; genus Taxus; species Taxus chinensis. Next base: position 209,866,611 of record CM034154.1, read on the forward strand.
ATCAGCAAAAATACAACTAATGTACAGCGAACAAACAACAATGGCACATCAACACCATTGGAAAAGAAACACTTTTTGATCCAGCCACGAAAAATGCTATAATGTAACCCGGCCGAACATTGATAGAGAAGATCATCAAGGCACAGAGCTTTCCTTTAGGGTGAATTTTCTTTTTTCTTTTTGTTGACCATTACCCAGCTTGAAGGAGCCTCCATGGTTGGAGGAGAATACCAAGGAGGAGTATTTTCCTTAGTCACATTTGTGCCAGTTGAGGCATCCTTGTTGACATCTAAAGAGATATATTTATTATTTTCATTACTGCCCTCAACAACTTGTGCATTTTTCATGTTGCTAACAATCTAAGTTTCAACTAGAGGGGTTTTCACATCTGAATCAGATTCAACTATGGTATCTGCTTTTGATTCAAGATCCTTTTTAGCCACAAAAATCAGGTGTTCCGAGAGAGCGTCTTTCCACCAGTTTCACTTCTCATGTTGACGTTTTTTCATCCCACAAGTAGTAGAGGTGTGTCCTAATCTAAAACACCTTCTACACCGGAAAGGTAGACCTTCATAATCAAGAGTTTGTGACCAAGTTCTAGTTTGCACTCTAAGGTCTATGGTAGTAGAAAGATTTTTATCAGTGTCAAGTTCCACTAGGATCCGGGCATAGGTAGTATGGGTGTAATTAGTGGTTTGAGAATCTATATAGAGTGTAGTACCCAAGGTATTGCCAATGGATGTCAGATAGTCATGACTCCAGAATTGGAGAGGTAAATGGGGCAACGTGATCCAAACAGGTTTCCATGAGAATGATTTTGTGTCCGGGTTAAAGCATGAGAACCAAGGTTTCATGACCAAATATTTGGACTCGCAGGTCTATAGCTTGGAAGCAATGATGTCTTTATCAGCTATTGAAGAGAAAACCATAATGAAAATGCTTTTAGCACACAGATATAAGTCTATCTTACCAGTTAAAGATGGAGTCCAATGCTTAGAGATCCACACATGAAGAACAGGAAGGCTAGGCCACAAACCCCCAAATCTACAAATCAGAGCATGCTCTTTGTAGTAAATCTCAGATGAAATGACATCTTCCCTAAATGTAATACACGGGGTGATGTTTGCAGGTTTCATGGAGGATTCCTTGCATTTTAAGACGTCTTTGAAGGTGGTTTCAAGAGGTCCGCGCCTAATCTCTCTATCCAGCGTTGGAATAACAGGTAGAGCTCCCTGTTCCATCCCACCATGAACAAATCCTTTCCCAGGAGCACCCCCAGATGGTGCTTGAAAACGGCTAGGGTTTGCACAATTGTCTGGTGGCAGACATACAGTCGCAACATTGGTAAAGGCAAGGTCGATCCACGACTAGGGAGAGTCCCCTGAAGCTAGATTCAAACCCCCATTATCTTCATTTTCTGGTTGAGGAGCACCAGTCGGATCCTTGTGTTGGATACTTTTTGAAATGTTGATGTCACCCACCAAGTACATTTTAGGACATTGGGAGTGTTTTTTCTGACCCGAGAGCATGGAATGGTTTTTTGGGGTCAAACTTTATATGATTTTGAATCTAAATCATCTATTAAGATCATTCCAGCCATTATTAGGAGCCAATTATACCTGAAATTTTATTTTTAGGGCATGTGTAGACACCTAATTTCGACTACATAATTTTAATACTAAAATTGCACTAATTATCTTCTTTCCCTTCATTTCATTATAATTAGTGATTTTCGCTAATTATATAATATTACCCTTCACATCGGTCAATTAATGACATTTTGTTAATTAATTAGCCTTGTCCCTCATCTTAGATACCAATTAACATCGCTTCACTAGTTAAATTCTTATTTTAGTAAAAAAAGACTATTCTTAATTTATTAACCAAGTTCAATATCAATTTAATCAATAAAACCTCTTATTATTTAAATCCCCCTCTCAAACCCCTCAAATTCTACTAATTTTTCTCTAGATAATCTCTAAATGGCTTCTATAACCTAAACTTGGCTTATTAATTAATCCCATTTGATTAATTATATCACCGCTAACTCCATGGGTTACTAATATCTAATAAATCTCTTCTAATCATACTTGTCCTCTTGTAATGCTACATTCACTTTATCCCACATTCACTGGGTTGTAAGCTTCTCCCAAATTGGAAAGATAGATAAGAAACCTAGTATCCCTTACACACCTTACACCATGCCCTTGCAAGAAATTATACTTGAGAAGAGAATTTCATGTTATTGGAAGGATTTTTTAATTGAGTAACCTATTTTCTTGTTAAGAGTAGTAGGAGAAGATTAAAAATGGCATCTAAGCCATATTGATGAGATCTCTTCATCTTTCTTGAAAAATCCTTCATCATGTATGTCTATGTTCAGATCACTAAGTAAATACCTACATACAAATTACATCAAAAGATCAAAAAGGAAATTTCCACTTAGTATATATTCATATTTTGTTATTTAACTAGATTTTTTTTCCGCTTTATCATGATGTATGTGTTTAAAATAAACTAAGTTAGGATCTACTTGTTCTTAGGTCTATTAAATTAGCTTAGTTTGGTTTTAACATGCATAATTTTTTTTTACCTTCTTAAAAACCCTATTTTCCTTAGGGTTCCAGATATACATTGCATATTTTGATCTATACCTAATTCTCATTTTCACAGGCCCTAAACCTAGTTTTCACCATTTTCCCTAGGGTCCCATTGTTGGTCCTACGCTTTGGGCCTCTTTAAGGGGATTACTAATTTCATCAACACAAGTTAGCTTTCACCGTTGGAGCCATCATTATCTGTGCCTATAATGACCATGTCTTTCTTTCTTGATTCCTGACATTGATTTCTTCCACATATTTTCCCTAAACTATTTTTAAAAAACATCTTTTTTATCCCTAATGATAAGCACAATTCTAGGGAATGCCAAATTGATATTTTCCTAGTCAACGTAGGGAATAATATCTATAAATGCTACACATATTGCTAAAAATAAGTAATTTGGCACCTCAGAGAGCTATTGTTATACCTCAAATATTCATATCATTATGAAATCAATTCTCCATGGTTCATAAAATTGCACATGAAACTACACTTTAAAATATCCAATGTTAGTGACTTTAACTCTTGGTTGGACTTTTTGCTGAAACTTTACTTTTAGGGGTTGCATGAGCTTTTATTTTAAGACATATCTAGGACATAATGACTATATTTAAAATTCCTTTGACATTTTTCTTATTTTTTTATATAAACATTTTTAGAAATTTAAAATTACTATTTTAGTAATAAGGGCATATTCAATAAAATATTCACTTTTGGAAAATTGCTAAGAGGTTGTTATTTCTCATACTCGAATCAAAAAATGAATATAAATTTTCATTAAATCCCTCTTTATTATATTAAATGGTCAGTTTAATGATTTTATGATGGTCACTTTTTTATAAAACATCCCCTTTAGGTCTCATCTTCTATTGTCTCTTGACTATCAACCTTTCATGTGCTACATTATGTACTAATGGGATTATCTAAGTAGTGAAAGGTCATATTCTACCATATTTTTTTATCATGGATTCTTCCTGTATAAACCTATTGTACATTTATGGTGAAGTATATCGTGCACATTAATTAATTGGTTCCATAGAATGCAAATCCCAATTTCAAGAACTCATATAGTCTCATTTTAGAAGGTTACAATCTTAATGTACTTCTCCTGGGAATAAATGTGTTCTAAACTATAGTTCAATGTTATAAACCTTGTTACCAAATCCATACCGTTTATCCCTGAAGAACCTCCCCATAGGATGCCATTATTAATGACCTTATTAAGATGGAAAACATAATTATATACTCTACATATCTTACAAATTAAAAATAAAATTATTATCCCTCGTGTCTAAATCAATTATGTTAAAATGCTTATCTTGTGCCTATATATGCACATCTAAGTTGCATTGACCACTTTTGATCCCCTATATAACAATGGTAATAATAATTATATTATTCACATGGATACCAAAAATTTGATTCAAGAATTACACCACTATTTTTAAGTTCGTCAAGTTATGAGTATTGAGATCAAATATATGAAGGATGAGATAACACATCTAAAGGATCCCTCACATACCCATATAAAAGATGTCTTTATAAATCATGATCAATATAGTTTTAATATTAGGAAGAGTTAATGTTATCCAATGTTATCTTTTGATGAATATTATCATCTTCACCTCATCTAAAAAGATATTATTGATAAGTTATTTTATTCCACCCAAATGAATCCTAATAAAAATATTGAACACGTGGATTCTATTCTTTGTACTCTTAATTTTACTAAGGAACATATCTAAATTGATTTGAAGGATCTTCCTCCCCAACTATGTCGATAGTAACTTTATGGGTGCATACCAATATAATATTCCAGTATGGTACTTCTCAATGTTAAATTAGTTCACAACATGTATTTTTTAAAAATATGATAAAATCCAAATTATCATTTGTAACATATCCTTTCTTAATCAGTTAGGTATCCATGTCAAGGGTCTTATACCTTATAATATTAGTATCCATGGATTTGATAATATACCATGTCAGGTGCTTTAGAAAATATTTTTACCAATTACCATGCGATTATGTACCCTTGATAGTATTTTTTAATGAATGCAGGATGATGTTAAATAGAACATACTTTTAAGGAATCTTTGGATATAGGTTATGGATGTTGTTCCATTCAATCTACATTATTGTATCAAATTCAATACCAAGGATTTATAAACACTACAAAATTTGATCCTTAACCTTTCAAATCTTATGCTTTCACATGTACCATAGACACATATATTCCTTATACATAATTTTCTTTGGAATTCATACTCTAGAATTCTATTAGTACCAAAGGGCATTACACTTTCTCCTATGTGATCCCAATATTCATAGGTCCATTACGCTACATGTTGTGAGGAGGAAAATAATCTCACTCATTTTATTTTATTAATGCATCTAATGTTCACATGTCCAATTATCCCACTTTAAAATATGTTGAGGGGAAAATTCATTACTCGAACCATGTGGGACCCTATATTTGTTTTTGTAAAACCCCCTTTTTAAAGTTGAGGTTCGTGAAGGATATAGATTTTTTTTATAAAATTGGTGGAGGGAGTAAGAACAATATTTAGGAACCATTAAATGGGAATCCCCCATGGAAGAGGTGATTACATAATGTCCACGTGTTTCACCCCTTGATACCACACTTGATTGACATTAGGAATAACAAGTCGGGATTTACCCACATCATTGGTATAGCATTCACCACATGGCTTTTATGTGTGGATTTAGGTAGTTCCAGAAAGTCTGAAAATCTTAGAGACCCACAGGGGTAGGATATTGACTATGTTATTCACGTGTCACCCAGGTTCACTCTTTGAACATAGTTTTAAGTAATTATTACTACATGTGAATTTAGTCATATAATAATTTATGACCCTAGTAAGGTGACATGACAGTTTGTCAATAACATGCCAAAAGGCTGCCCCAAGCTACTACTTGAATCATATTGTTTAGTTACTGACACTAGAGATGGTCACAAATATAAAGATATTGAGACACACAAAGTTTGCATATGTTTAGATGCAATTTAAAAATGGGTAATTAAATCAATACCAAATATGCCCTTCATATAAATACGCTCTTATGGAACTTGGTGTAGGCTCGGGAAGCCTTCCCTATCATAAACCCATTATAAAAATTGTGAATGTTTGCAATTAAAATAAGTGTTAACGTTGAAGTAAAAGGGTTGTGCTTCAATTTTTTCTTTCTCAAATGTCATTAGGAAGCTAACCAACGAACAAAAAACTTAACTAACTTTTATCTCATTAAAGGTGGAGGATGTAGAATATAGTGTAGTTCATTAACATAGAGTCTTGTAGCAATTTTCCAAAGTATCATGATGAAAACATCAAAATGAGTTCCTTTATGATTGTGCTTTCACCTAAAGATGGAGCAAAACAATCATACAAAAATGTTTTTGATAAAGAATAAAGTCATGGTTACAGAATGAAATTCAAATTGTAAGGTTATTTCATGATGTGAAACAGCCAATTCCAATAAGAGGAAAATGCATGCAACCACTAAAATCTTATTAATTTCATCTCAAGGGAACATTATTCAAGCTCTACATATGATAAATTCAAGGAAGATACTAACAAGAAAAAATAGGAAGACAAGTGATTAAACCAAAATTGGAATAAGGTTAAGAGGGTTTTCATAACATGTTGTCTATTCAAATTTATCAATTAAACAATCAATATGCAAATCAAAATATAGCTTCAAGTAATAAAAAATGTAAATGATAAAATACAATTTCTTAAATGGAAAGAAGGGAGTTCACTTTGCTGCTACAAAGGTACATAAGAAAATTTGGATGTGTAGAATGATGAATACCTGGAAATGCTTCATTTTGGAAACTAGAATAAGAAGATGTTGATAAATAGGACCATATAGGTTGGGGTTGTGGTGTACTATAATATGGTCCTCTATATATTTTTGTACCCCTTTGTGATAAGGTTCTAAAAATTATAATGACAACTTTTGATATAGAAATATACTTCGGTGTCAACTCCTTAACCTTCCCACTCTAAGTGACTTTACAAACTTTCAACTAACCACTAAAGTGCATATAGCGCATGGGATGTAACATGCAAGAAAATATAATTAAGCAATATTCTAAGTTGGACTAACCTTAAAAGGCGACATGGCGAATGTTCGGTACAACCACATGCCAAAGTGATATGACGAGGCGGTTTATGTTTCCATCAAAATCGTTCGCCTTGTTTTGAACCCACCTTAATGCTTTTGTTATGATTTTATTATATTGCACATTTTATTTTGGCCATCATTTAGTGGTTGCAAGATTCGCGGCGAGGAGATGATTGATGGCCAACGCTTTGTGTTATACCTCCGCAACAATTTGCAAGGAATGGCCACAAGTATCGTTTATAGGGCTCAATGGATCTGTTTATGAATGCCTTTGGCAATGCAGCTCAAACAATATTGGGTATTCACCATGGGTTTGGATCGAACAACTTGGTCAGTGCTTTGCAATGTAACATTATGCGAAGAAAAGTAATGCATCTCGCCAAGGCTCGTTCAATCTATTTTGTAATACAACTCGTTCAGTGGGTTAGTGTGGCCTTGATGTGGCTTGTCGGAACGATGCAACAATCCGTAGAGAGGATTACAGTTCCGGCTCATTAACAGGGAACTTGGCCCAAATAATGCAATGTTTTACACAACTCGCCTGATGGTTAACTCAGCAATGTATAATGTGATCTCGACTCTATAGATCGGGCTCTATTTGTAGATCTCTTGTCTTACACAACTTGACCTCTTTGATCAAGAGTCAAATGTAACTTTCCCTTAGCCAACTTGTTCAACTTGGTGGTGGCTTGACTTGGTGGATGTTAGCAATGTATATGGCTCATCCAACTAGCTCATTGCATAGATAATTCTCTGGATTGATACATAGATATGTAACAGAAAGCTATAAATCTAGCAATCCAAATAAACTTAGATGTGAGCAAAACTACCCCTAAAATAAGAGGTAAAATCCATGTTGGGGAATTTATTTTATTTTTTGACTTTTCTGGATGCAGCCCAATTACTTGGTGCAAGAGGGAGTGCCTGGAGACTCCACCTTACCCAATGTAATTTTTTTTGCAATACTTGTGTTTATAAATGTAGAAGAAGATTGTGGGGATGCAGGGGTGGGGTTGGGAAGCTACTGGAGGAAGCATAGGCTCTCCAAGGGTAGTTTTATTCTTCAAAACCTACTCAGACACGTTTGTAACCTTTCCTACAACTTATACTAAAATGTCTAGGCTCCAACTTGCTCTGATACCAAATGTTAAGAGAGAAACAGGGAGGCATCCTCCTGATAATATTATTAATCAATAATCAATCAAGTTACATGGAAAATGGAGGTTACAATACTTATAGAAACAAATATATGGTTGCACAGGTGCAACAATAATCCTCCAATGTGTTGTCAAAATAACCATACGGGAAAACTATTCCCAATACAAATAAAAAAATATAAATGGTTATAGCCATATAATCATATTCACCCAACTAACCATGGTAAACTAAATCACCATAATAAACACAAGTTACCTATGATAAAAAGTAACAATGGTAAACATATTATGTACAATGTAAAATTACCTATGTAAAATGTTTTACCTAACAAATGTGACAATGTCTATAATGACTTACGAAAATAGAAAAATGTATATATCTGCAACAAACTTCATGTAACAAAAGGAAAAATCTATGATGAGGTTGGGCAGACCCTGGTGGTCAACTCCTATTGAAATAGTCTAGACATTGCACTACATTCCCTCGAGTGGAAGCAAACCTCATGTAGTTCTTCCTAGTAATTGTGCAAATGTGAATGAAAAATTTACACTAACCCTAATGTGCTCTTAATTCTCTTGACCTAAATATAGTGGGTGTAGTTATACATAGATAGAGTGGGCCCTTCAAGATTGTGTATATAGTGTTAGTATATGTAGACTTCGAATGAATGTTCTTTGACCCTTTTGATGTTTGGCAATGTGCAATCTTGGCTCGACATTGACTATGGTTTGGATTGTGGAGAGGGAAGCTAGAATCTTTGACCTAGTTGAGTGCTTCATACCTAATGTATGGGCTACTTCTAAATATGTGTTGTTATAGATGGAAAGAGGGGAGCTTGAGAGTTCTTTAGAATTGTATTTGTAAGAATGTCTCTTCAAAGCTCCAGATGATCTCTAATAGTGGATTAGACTTGTTTATATAGGTTTCTGTGATTATTAATTCACACTAAATATTACTTAGGTGATAGGAAACTGTAAACATGCTAAAAATACATACATATTATATCCCGCTTCTATCTAATTAGAATTAATTAAATTAATTTTATCTCGCCGCAGTACACCCCTTTGAAATTAATTAAATTAATTTCATCATTCAAATATTCCCCTTTAGAAATATTTAAAATTACTTCTATTACCTAAGTTATATTCCTACACATTAGAATTAAATAATTTAATTCTAACATGCCTTTGGAATTAATTAAATTAATTCCTAAACCCTCTTAGCTAATATAATTAAACATTTAATTGTTTAAATAGTTAATTATCTTATCACAATTAAATTAATTTAATTATACCATTCTCTTGAAATTAATTAAATTAATTCCTAACACCTTCTAGCACAATTAAATTAATTTAATTATTCTCACAATTACCATTATCTTGGAATTAATTAAATTAATTCCTAACACCTTCTAGCTAATATAATTAAACATTTATTTATTTAAATGGTTAATTATCTCCTCACAATTAAATACTAATTAAATTTAGTTATTTAATTCCACTTATTTCAGTTAACAACCACTTAGACTCTGCATCCTCATCCTAGTTAACTACACTTCTAGAATCCTAGAAAGGTGGGGGCAATTGAATTGCACATACAACCACCTTCTCGGATGCAACTTCTGCAATTAAATCCATTACTGCCCCTAAATGCTTCAGCACTATTGTAACTTCCTCTAATGCTATTTTTAGCATGAGCATTCATTTATGTTTAACCAATTTCGAACTACTTCTACCTCTATAAATTGCAGGCTTATTCTCTTACAAATCCTCTTGAATTTATAGTACAATAACTCTACTAAATTTCCAATCCAAAGTACTTGTGTTTGTAGCATTTTCTCTTACATTTGGAGAATATTAAAGAACACCCACATACATTTGCAAGGTTCCACAGACAAAGTCTCCACAACCTTACTGAGGTTTGCACTGAAGGATTACATAAGGTTTGCATTGTTATTTGTTTATCTTTCATTACTGTAGTTTTTTTCATTGCATACATTTTGGCACGCCCGGTGGGACTCCCCACATTTTATTTCTTTCATTTTAGTTAATCATTTTGTGATCTAGCTCTTTCTTTATGTTTATTGTTCTTTTTTAACCTTGCTGTCAAAATTTTAGCTTCTCAGGTGAAGTACAGAAGTCAGAAAATAAAAAAAACCAGTTGTCGAGGTGTTTTTCTCACGTTCAAGTTTTTCACTGAGAGCACTACCGTAACCCATCTTTCAGAAGCCATAAATTTTGCTCCCGAACTCAGAATGACTTCATTTTTTTTACGGAAAGGTATTGAAAAGATCTATGCAATGGAAAAATAATTTTCTGATTTGGACTTACAAAAAAATTATGGTTTCATTTCTTCTAACACTTGTCTTTTTTTCAAAAAAATAAAAAAATTGTAGTTTTTTTAACTTTAATTCTTTTTTTTAACGTAACAACCTCACGCGTATGCTCTTTCCTCGCACTTTCAAAGTGATCTTGGAAATCATAAATGTGATCGTTTCTTTTGTTTTGGGGGGGGGATTAACATTTTTTTTAATCAAATCTTGTTTACGTGTATGGTCTTTCCTCGCACTTTTTACAAAGATATTTGAAATCAAAAGCGTGAACTTGCTTTTGTTGTTTTGTCTTTTACCTCCTTCCAGAGAACTTTCTAATCTTTGCTTATAAGACCCGCTCTCAAAAATTTTGGATAAAATACTCAAAACCTACTAATTGTAGGTTGTCAAACGGTGTACAACCAAATCACAAGATTAAAAAAAAACACCACATTCAAAACAATGTATTTGCAGGTTCGATTAAGAGCTACAGCTCGACCGCTTAACTAGAACCTAACCCCCTTGGCATAATCCTTAAGTTACAAAAAAAGGGGTGGTTCTAAGAACCCCAAAATAGTTCACACCTTAAGGGAACCGGTGGACAAAACAGGAACCTTTTTATCATACCTGACTAGTAAAACCTTTGTGATTTAGCGTCACGAATATCCTTAGTGGCAACCCCATTGCGATTCATTTTGAGCAAGATCTTTGCTCAAGGTTTCAAAGGGGGTAAAGTAAAGTCGTCAGCTAGCAATAGCATCGCGCTCGCTCGGATATTTTGTTGACACCTAGTTGAGAGAGCCACCTAGGAAGCCACGCCTTGTCCAAGCCAATCTAAGGTAGAGGCCACAAATAAACAGTTAAACAAGAACTCTTTTTCTATTTTCTTCTTTTTTTTTCTTTCTTTTGTAGTAGTATTCCACACTCGCTTTTTCCCAAATACTCCTTGTTTGGGATCCATCTTTCACGTTCGTATCTTTTTGTCATTTTCCAAACACTTCCTTGTTTGGATTCTACATTCATTCTCCTTTCATATTTCCAAGTAAACTTTACTTGGATTATTTTTCACCTTCTTTTCATTCCCAAATACTCCTCATTTGGGTTCATCTTCAATTTTGTTCACCTATCTACAAATTTATCCTTATTCGGACTTGACATTCACTTATTTTTCTTGTCATCTTTTCTCTTCATCATCACTTTCATCACTTCACTCTCTTCCCCTTTTGCGATTAACATTCATTCACTTTGCTTTAATTTGAGATCACTTATCCCATCACTTTCCCCTTGTCTCTTATCTCCATTGTTGTGATATTTGAACCTTCTCATTTTCATTCATTCTCTTCTTGTGATGACCTTTACTTTGTTGTAATTTTCGTACTCCCACTTATTTTTTGTATATTATCTTTTACTAAAAAATTTGTTAAGAGTTGACATCATTCATCGTCTTATTAAGTCTCCCTTTTTAACATCCATCTATTAAAACTTGAACAAAATCATCATTTTTACTAAGTCTCTTCCTTTAACACATTTTTGTTCAGATTTGAGCATCATCCATCATGTTTTAAGTCTCTTGTTGTTACACTTATTTTGTCACAAGTTGAGAAAAATAACTTCTTTCATCTCTTCCCTCTTTACATTCAGTTTCGTAAAAGGTCATGACATCTTTCTTAGCACTCATTTTTCTAAGATCTTTCTAAACTAACACTTCAGTCCATCTTCCACCTTAACATCATTCATTTTGTTAAGTGTTGTGAAGTCCCTTTTCTCATCACTCTTATCATTCCTTTTGTTAAGTGTTTATAGCCTTAATCTTGTTAAGTCTTGTCTCCCTTGACATTCATTTTGATAATTGTAGAGCACGTTTTACTTTTCCTCCCTTTGTCATTTCTCTTAACACTTATCGCATTAGGAGTTAACCTTTTTTACATCTCTTCATCACTCTTATCATTCATTTTTATTATGAGTTAATTGTGTCCACCTTGTCAAGTCTCTCTTCCTTTAATACTCTTTTTTGTTATGGAATAGAACACATCTAACTTCTTGTCATCCATTTTTCTCTTAACTATCATTTTGTTAAGATATAGGCGCTCGATTAACCTTTTTTTCTTCTTCCCTTTTAGCACTCATTTTTCTGTGAGTTGAAATTTTTTCATCTTCTTCCCTCTTCCATCTTAGCATTCACTTTGCTAGGATTCAAAATTTTCAAACCTTTTTTGTCGCTTCCATCTTAACATTCACTTTGCTAAGGGTCATGATTTTCAAACCTTTTCATCAATTCCATCTTAGTTTTCACTTTGTTAAGGGTTGCGTTATTCATCCTACCTTTCTTCAATCTACCTCATTTTTCATTACAATGGTGGATTTATACAAATCATCCTTTTCCCAAGAATGGAAAATGATAAAAGACATTTTTGTGGTTATATAAAAACAACGCAAACAATTCAATTTTGATGAATTATGTCCATATCCTTTCCACATGGACATCTTACACATACCCTTCCCACGGTCTTTCGAGACACCCAAATTCAACAAATACAAGGGAAAAATTGATTTGAGATAGCATATCAAATAAATTTCCATAGAATGCCATGAAGTGACATATAATGATATATTTCTCTTGTGCCTTTTTCCTAGAAGTCTAGGAGGACAAGATTTGGATTGGTTCTTACACCTTCCAAAGGGATCTATCACCACCTTTGTGGACCTCTCAGAGAATTTCGTCAACCATTTTTCTTTCAACCTCACCCGCAATAATCACCATACTAGATCTTCTCACAATAAATCTTGGTACATCATTCGCAACCGCTATGTAATCATTGTTGGTGTCACAAAGAATCGCAATATGCCCAACATACATGACCAATCAACCAAAAATCCAATCATACAACCTAGTCAGGACACTACGCCACACAAAGTTAAATGTAAGTTTACACCCCTCGGTGAAAGTCTCTCTAGTGTCTTTCATCAACTCAAAGTGGATGGGATGATAAAATATCCCCTTACAAGACCTTGGATTGAAGGAGAACCTAAGCCATACTGGTACAAACCTCATGCATATTATGATTTTCATCGCATTGATGGCCACTCAACCGATAAATGTACACGTTTTAAGAACTATGTCCAAAACTTAATTGAAAACAGAGAGATATTTGTAGATCTTGACAATAAAGCTCTTGCAACCGATAATGTGTCAACTTCCACACCTTCAAATGAAGAGTTGACTTTTATTCCCACTTTTATTCATACTGACATTCCACAAGATCGCGACGAAGGTCAAGTATCTCCCCTTTCAAACCAATCCATTTCTTCTACAGATTTTCTTCTGTCAATCCAAACAGACATTGAATTTGTTTTGGACAACAATATTCTAACACCTAACGAGATATTGAATTTGCTTCAAGACTCTCTTTCAACCCTTGAAATAATAGAAGAGGGTCCTTCATCAAGCACAATCAATCTTTATTCTATTCTTTCTATTCTAGATCCTACACCTAACATCTCCAGTCTTGTTGTCAAACCATAACCACAAAAATATTGGACACTTGCGACACCGCAACCTTCTATGTCCATTATACCTCACATGATCCATCCTCCAGGAATCTCATCAACAATGATTCCTACTTGTCACAATATCTACATGCGCACACTCTATGAGGTATGTATACCTAGGAATATCCTTATAACCATTTCAAGCTTTAATTGTAAATGTTTTGTTCAATTAACTAATTCATAACCTAGAAGGAGCAACATTGACTATTTCCTTTCTACGGCTTACAAGGAACCCTGAGTCTACATCTAGATATTATCCTTCTTTCCTCGCGCTCTTTTGCTCACAGGTGAATATGTATCTCAACATCTTCCCCGCATCGACAATCTTCTTCTAACATCACATATGTCTTTCGATCTCATCGAAGACTTATCTAATCACACATCCTTTGACTTGGATCATGTCCACCCAAGTCTAGTACTTCATGACCCATCGAATCATTTGGTTCAATATTTTGACTTGGATCCTATCTGCCAAAGTCTCATATTATAGGACTTATCGAAACTTCGGTTTCACACTTTTGACTTGGCTCATGTCTTTCCAAGTCTCGTATTTCAGGACTTATCGAATCTTTTGATTCTCCCTCTTGACTTGCCTTTTGTCTACACAAGTCTTGTATCTCAGGACCATTCAACTTCAATAAACATGGACCTCTTTCTTGAGAAGTCCATTTCAAAACCTCATCCACTAACATGTTCAGAAAACTCAAAAATCATAAAAAAAGAATAAAACTTTACGTTAGACCATTGTTTGTCAACCAAAAACGGAAAAGTGTGTACAAATAATGTTAGGCATTCCATCTATTGGTAGATACCTTAATCATACTATTATCATATACTCACCTTCTTCACATATTATCGACACAGGTTAACCTTGTTCCTATTGGGCATTGCGTGTCTCATCTTTGTTATGGTTCTTACCATTTCAAATCTTTTTACCTACGGTTTTGTCTCGAAGCTTACTGATGGCAAACTCCTCCTTTCAAATAAGCTCTCTTTTTAATGAAATCACTAAAATTATTTATCTGGTCCTTTTTGGTCGCCCATCTCAATCTACGGTGTTGAACCCTTGCGTCTTACTAGGTGCATGAGACTGAGACTTGGGGGAAGAATGTTCCTTCCCAACAAGCACACTATCAACATACAAGGCAAATTAAATCAATCAAAAAATACAAAAAAATTATAAAATCAATACACCTTTCATCCTTCATATTCTTCAGTGATAAGCCCATACTTCTTACTAGTAGTATGATATTGGGAATGTAAAAATCCCTTACCTACATTTTGTCTTTAGTGTTGAGCCCTTTCCTTTTACTGATGTCATGGGGAAACATGTAGGGTGTCCTTCACAAAAATCAATAAATAATCATTCAAATAAAGCCTTTATGAAATCTGAATCAAAGTGCTTAATCAAAAACATCCCAAGAAGTAATTTAGTTGCTCATGTTACAGAGAAACCAATTCCTTCAACCGGATTTTTCCAATCAGTAGGCCATAAATAGATCTAAGTCAAGTCAAAACACATAAAGTGGAATCATCTTGTAATCGGTTAGATAATCTTGGCTGGAGATGAGTTACATTTTTCCCATACAGGTCATTGTTACAACTTGTGTTATCGCATCCTTTCTCTTCACCCTTCAATATATCACTATTCGTCTCATTTTCACATCCTTTTTGGCTCAAGGTGATGAGCCCTCTTCATCTTCCTAGTTACAGGGAGCCATGATCGGAGTGAAACACCCTATCATTTTACCATCTACATTTTTTCTAATGGAATGGAATGCTTTTAATTATCTGCACATGCTTTCAAGAAGTGTGCCCTTTTTACCGAGTTGTAAAATATCAAAAACATTTAAAAAAATGTCCCACAAAATACAAAAAACAATATTAAATTGTTCAAAACTCCAAAAATAGTTTAAAATTGTCTCAATTGAAACATTCATCTATTGTTTGACAAACTTTTGGTGGCCGGATAACACAGTTCAACAATTTCACCATTTGATGGCACTCCTCATGATCATTCCAGATCATACTCATATTTATTTCCCATGGTGTATATCTATTCTCGAGGTAATCATTTACCCTTTCACAATATAATTTGTCCTAGGGGCACATTTGGATTTTACATTTTAATCCAATACAGATCAAACTTCAATAGGATCTGACAAGAGTATCTTTCAGAGTATCTAAGTATCACTCTACTCTTCATCTCAATCCAATCCTCTCACGTGCTAAGCTATCACTTGGAGGAATTCAAATCTATCTAGTTCTTCAATGTGGAACATATTTGGCATGTCATTAGACGTCATTTTTACACATTGTGTTGTACTATTGCAGTTTGTCAACATTGTGATGATTTTTTTTCTTCTTCTTTCAGTTTTTTATTTTGTTTTCCTTTGCTATAGACTAATTGCAAGAAATTTATTCACATCTTAATTCACATATAAATTTGGTGTGGATCCTTCATGTTCATATTGGGTTTGTTTCTATTGCTTGTTTTGTGTCTTCTTATTACTTGCACGCATTGTGTTTTTCCTCCTGGTTTACTTAAGCCATGGAATATCTTCCTTTTCTATTAATGTTTTCTTATGTTTATTTTCATTTATATTTCAAATATTTTCAAAATTCCTAAAAAATCAAATATTTCAAAATTAAAAAAATTATAAACTTTGAACAAGCATTCACTTATCATATAAATCCTACAATTGGAAAAGCCTTGAAGTGAATCCTTCAACGTCTCAATAAAATATTGATAAACAGCATACCTTTATCTATTAGCCTAGTGATTGTTCTAGTCTTACAACTATCACTTTATTCCCTTTGCATGATATGCTAACTCTACTTGGGGCAAGTCACAAAATTGTTTTTCCTTCATGATATAACTTCACTTCCAGGGAATTTTAAACTTCGATCACTTGCACAACGGATCCAACACGAGTTTCATAAGGAGTTTATTTCACTCTACTCTTCTAGTTTGATCATATTCCCACTTGGGAGCATTTTCAGCTACTTAATAATAATTGTGGCACACATTAGGGGCATAGTTAATTGTCTTATTTTTCAAATTTTTGTTGTATTGTTGATGTTTACTTTTTTGGACCACTTGTAAGTAGTGTGATTACATCTTCGTTCCTTTATAACCCTAATTCTGACACCTAATTTGTATATTGGGTTTGTTTTTTTTTTTTTTTTTTTTTTCTTTGATGTGTGTGTTTGTTTACGCGCATCTGGGTTAACCATTTTGATTCTTTTATAATCATGGTAACAACTCTATTGTGCAACAGAAAAATCAGTTTACTCTAAAAAATTACTCTCTAAATATCACTCATGCTTCGAGTACAATCATTTCTCATTTGTGTTCCAATCCCTTGTTTTCTTCCTATCAAGCGGTTGCCCACCGCTTTGCTGCGTCATCCACCCGCTTGAGGGGGCATTCCTTTACCTTTTTCTTGTTGGGGCATCTTGATGCTTCAAAATTTTCTGCTCGTCGATCTGCATGCATCTACTATCTTTAAAAGCACTATTACTTCGCAATAACACTTTAAAGAGGGGAAAAATGTAGACACCCTAAAAATGCATCCATATTCTATCCCGCCTCTATCTAATTAGAATTAATTAAATTAATTCTATCTCACTGCAGTACACTCCTTTGGAATTAATTAAATTAATTTCATCATTCAAATATTCCCCTTCAGAATTAATTAAAATTAATTCTATTACCTAAGCTATATTCCTACACATTAGAATTAAATAATTTAATTTTAACATGCCTTTGGAATTAATTAAATTAATTCCTACACCCTCTTAGTTAATATAATTAAACATTTAATTATTTAAATGGTTAATTATCTTCTCACAATTAAATTAATTTAATTATACCAGTCTCTTAAAATTAATTAAATTAATTCCTAACACCTTCTAGCTAATATAATTAAACATTTATTTATTTAAATGGTTAATTATTTCCTCACAATTAAATTAATTTAATTAATTTAATTATACCATTCTCTTGGAATTAATTAAATGAATTCCTAACATATTCTAGCTAATATAATTAAACATTTATTTATTTAAATGGATAATTATCTCTTCACAATTAAATACTAATTAAATTTAATTGTTTAATTCCACTTATTCAAAAAACAACCACTTAGACTCCACTTAGACTCCACATCCCCATCCTAATTAACTACACTTCTAGAATCCTAGAAAGGTGGGGGCAATTAAATTGCACGTATAACCACCTTCTCGGATGCAACTTTTGCAATTAAATCCATTACTGCCCCTAAATGCCCTGGCACTATTGCAACTTCCTGCAATGTTATTTTTAGCATGAGCATTCAACTGTGTGTAACCAATTGCCAACTACTTCTACCTCTAAATTACATGCTTTCTCTCTTATAAATCCTCTTGAATTCACAGTACAATTCAAAGCCAAAGTATCTATGTCTGTAGCATTTGCACTCACATTTGGAAAACATTCAACAGCACCCACCTTCATTTGCAAGGTTCCACAGACAAGGTATCCACAAGCTTACTGAGGTTTGCATTGAAGGAAGTACATAGAAGTTTGCAAAATTATTTGTTTATCTTTCATTATTTGTTTTGGCACACCCGGCGAGACTCCCCACATTTTCTTTCTTTCATTTTAGTTAATAATTTTGTGATCTAACTCTTTATTTATGTTTATTGTTCTTTTTTAACAACCCAAAGAAACATATCAAATTAAGAAAAGAGTAGCTAAATATGAAAGGACAAGATTATACGGGTCAGTCCAAGTTGAAGCACAACTTAGACTTGGGCTATAGAGTTATTTACAAGATATTCATGAGGTTAATATGGAACTTCGTACGAGATACGCCAAAGTTGTGTTGTATTAGTAATGTGATTAGGTATATTGACGACTAAGCAGAGTGTCTAATGAAGCAAGTCATGTAATGGGAACATAAATAAAACACTTGGGATTATGATGCATGCATAAGTCATAGTCTAGGGGTGAAGTCAAATTTTTCATTTCCAAATAATAAATTTCTAAATTTTTATATCTATATTCCCCCCCTTTAAGTTTGAAATTTAAAATTGCATACTTAAATGAAAACTTACGTAAGTGTGGAAACAAATTTTGTCTTCACTCAACATTATGTGGGATTTAGTGTTGGTGTTGGCATGCTCTATGATAAAATGTGCAACACAAAGTGTAGTCAATGTACAAAACTAAAAAACAACTTTAACTCAATTTAAAAACACACATTTGTAATTAAAACATTTACAAATTGTAACTAGTAAGAATTGAAAGACCAAAAAAAATAGAAGGAATACACCTACTAGCTCTACCGAAAAAGAAGCTCTTGAATGTCATGTGCTTGAAGGATAGTGGTGATCATTCCCAAATGGTTCCAAAGAGATGTCAAAGCCACGTGAGAGATTCAAGTGTCACTAAACTTCAATGCCCAAATAAGGTGTCAAGGAATTAGTCACAAAAACCAAAAAGATGAAAGAGTTTCATAGAGATTTCTAGTCAATCCTCTTACTTTCAACATGAGAATGAGATCGAAGTTTGCTACAAGGTTTTCTAATCACTCTGGATTTTCTCCAAATCTCATGCCCACAAACCACACAATTACAGATGGATCCAGGCCCAAGTGTAAATTAACACCAACTCGACAACGAAATTGTTGGCCCATGACCTCCATTGGGTAGATGACTAATGTGAGTATACAAGTTTTCATACTTGCATGTCTTGCGTAAAAGAGATAAAAGAAGGCACTATGCCCTCATACGCCTATAAGTGTAGAAGTGATGCAACCACACAAGTGTTCAAGATAGGAAGTGAAGTCTCTCACAACCCATTTGAATTGAAGTAAAGTGAAGTAATTTTGTTGTGGTTCTAAGCCTAGGAATTCTATATCTTATATCCAAAATCCACATAGTTGATCTTTTAATTGTTTAGGAATATGTATTCTCTAAAAAGTTACCGTCGTGACTAAACTATCCCATTTCTAGACCATTACATACTACGATTTTGTCCTCCGCTGGATGGTTTTGTCCACTATGTGAACATTATTCTTGTTCATGTTAAGTGTTCATGTTCTAGTCTATCTATATAGTGTATCTTTGACCCATGTTCTAATTCTGAAATCATGTTTTTGTAGTATGTTAAAACCCCCACTAAATCCCCCCTCTTTTAAGGCGAGTGAGATATATACGTAAATACAACACCTCGGATCAAAAGAAACTGGTATGTATCATATATCATATTTTGTTCTAATAGTCTATGTTGACAATAACATGGAGGCTGGTGGCCACCATGTAGATTGTGTATCTACAAACCCAATGGGTTGTGCATTGTAGAGATGATGACACACAAGTAAAATGAAATGCGCAACAAGAAATAGTAGTAATTAAGCAAGCTAAGAGCGAAAAAAGCATACAAGTAAGTTAGTCTACAAGTAAATGCAATCTGTGAAGTGAAACAAGCCTATAAAAATAATATAGCATACAATGAGTGAGCAATCATGTAACTAATTGAGAAATCAAGAACAAGGCACAAAGGCATGGACAAGCATACAACTAAGACAACATTCAAGTACATAATAAATGACATGAGTGTTAGTCACACAAGAGGCTAAGAAGATCCAAAAACATGGAACACAAGAGGTGTCACACATACACAGCAAGAAAATATGAACAATAGGCTATGATAGTCCTCAAATAAGGGACAACATAGTGTCACACACACACATAAAAAAGACACCTAGGACACGTATAAAGAGAGAAACACATGTGCAGAGTAAGACAAATAATGTGAATGAGGATGATATCTATCAAGTAACAATTCAAGTAATCACACAAAGTGATAAGATAAGTGAACGTATGATCTAAATAAGATAAGAGCTACATAAGACATGTGGATTAGCAACATTAGTATACGAAAAGATAATATGCATAGAGTAAAAGTAGTGAGCAATAATGAAAAAAGTGACAAGGTAACTATAATGAAATAATTAGACACTGTACAAAGGTATAAGAGATGCCCCCATAAGAACTTGGTCAATTGGGAATACTCCAGGTTGGCACCATCATGCATGAACTAATCTATGTATGTGTCTTACATCAAGCTCAACATACCTTATGATCGCATATTTTTAAAGAGTGTATTAACTATATGTCATCAATAAAATGTAATATGGCAAATAAAATATATCTGAGTGCAATGCTGACAAATATCAAGTCATATACTTGGTCTTGATTTTGTTTTTTTTTACAAATATTTGAATGTTTTGGTATTTTAAAAGATATGTTATGTACAAGTGGAGGTGATGCAAAAGGTAACCAATGATACTCATAATGGATGGATCTTAAGACATTGTGGACTTAGGAGGTTAGTCTCTCGAAGAAGAAAAATGCACATCATGGATAAAAGGGTCCAAAGGTGAAGTCGATTGAGGGTAAGATCCATTAGGAGGTGAAGACGCACAAGGGATGGATCCTCTAAGAGTATCAATAGGAGGTGAAGATGCACAAGGGATATATCCTCTAGTTATACCAAAAGTGGGTGAAGACACACAAGGGATGGACCATTTAGACATACTAGTAGAGGGTATAACAAAAGACTCGTAAGAATTGGATATTGTAAAAGAGATAAGAATCAATGTGATAAGAGGTGGCAAAGAAGGCTCTATAGGGATATATTCTTGTCAAAACAAAGAGGTAGTACCATGGACATATTTGTAGAAGTCTGATTATCAAATGAAAAGGGATTAGGAAAGGGAGGCTCACAGTAGATAACCCTAACCATATCAACTTGTTTCTCATGGACGTACTTGACACATTGGTGCAATATTGAAGGGACAAACTTAAATCAAAAAAGCCAAGGGGACGTTAGATGCATATTGCATGACCAAATAGAATGTGTGACCATAAAGGGCATAAGAACACTAGCATAGTCAATAAAATAGGTAGGTGTAGACACAAAATCACGCACTTGGGTACATTTATAGGTCCTAAAAGTATGCTAGCATTTACATAGTTCCTTAGCAAGATAACTAGTGGTTGACATCTATCTTTGACCTCTTTTCTTTGTTTCTTATTTTCTCTTTGGTCATACACACCCTACACCTAAGTCGAAACTTAACTTATTTATCTTTTATGGCTTCAAATACTAACGTCCAACCATAATAATGGCACCCAAGTGCTCTTGTCCCTTCTAGGCACCCCTGACCCTTTCTTACCTTGCTCGCTCTTTTTTGGTCTCATTTATCTCTTGGGAATCTTTTTCACGTATGGGTTGGCTTTCCAGTTGTCAATTACGAAATTCAAACAAGGGAATCATATAAATACATAGTTATGTTTTCAAAATAAAGGACCAAGCACTAAACATTATTATCATCACCCAAGCTTGCATTCAAAAGGCACCTAAAGTACTTCAATGCATCCATCTAGCATCCATTCAAAGAAAAGGGATGCAACAACTCTGCATACACAGCATAGGGAGGGGAAGTTCATTTTATTCCATCCACACATTCTACTGCATTGTTACATTCTAGCTACAGCTTGCTATCAAGTACAACTTGCACAAGGGCATCCCAAGGCACCATTTCTACACACACACACACACAAGAACTACATGGAGTCTAAGATGTAGTGCAGCACTTGGTCGTAAGTTCACTCTTGGGGTGAGTGTCGGGGTCAATCCGACTCCCCATTCTACATTTTCATTTTTTATGTTTGATGTGGTTTGTGGGCTTGTGCAGGTGAACTTCTATTTTGTAGGTATCATTGGCAATCATAATGTGAACATCAGGTGATCAAAAGAGGGCAACTATGAAGACCTTGTGACACAGCATAAAGCATATTTTGAGCCTCTGCGCAGTCACCAGCACCCAGGAGCAGTCACCAGTGCTCAGGCACCTCTGTCCAACACTGAGCGCCCTTGTTCGGCATTATTCTCAGATTCCATATTTCACAGTGCCCAGTGACGACTCTATTTGCAGTCTATTCATTAATTGCACTTGCTAAGATCACTTCTTGTGCACTCGGAAACCAACTAATTCCTTTATCTTTCTTCCTTAGGGTTTTACATCTCGTTTGTTTATTGCTTGTGTCATTACTGTACTTTAGCATTTTATCATTGTTTATTATAATTAGTTACTCTACAATATAGATTTAATTCAAATTAAATTAATTCAGTAGGTCAATATGGGATAATGAGGTCTCTGCATCATAAGTAATAAGAATCTCGTTGAAGCCAAGGGTGGAATGTAACGCAAAAAGTGCACCAATTATGCGTAGAACTATTGTCGATCAACACATTATATATAAGGATCAAACCAACAAATGCGAAAAATGTAAAAAGATCCTAAAACAAAACCATGAGTGCAATTATAGTCATCAAAGGTGATAGCAGGCTAAGAAGGTAAAACAAGAGTGATAATACCAATCATATCATCCAAAGGATGGTCATATGAAGCAAAAAGAGGTTGAGTGTGACAAGTGTGATTAAAATCAACATTATTATGAGTAGGAAGCGGTTCATTGAAAAGCATTGTCATTGATGAGCTTAGATTGCTTAGGAGGAGATTTGAATTCAGTAGCCATTTCATCAATAAGATCTTGAATAATATAACAAATCTTGAAGCATTTGTTTATAGAATGTCCAATACATTGATGAATTCACAATAGGCATTAACATCAAAATATTTACCGTGATGATTACTTGTATCAACCTCAACAGTGGGAAGGAGAGATACAAGATTGCACTCTAACAACTTTTAAAGAATAACTTCAAGAGAGGAGGAAAATTGTATGAATTCCCACTGAGGAGGCACTTGTATTTGCATCTTAGTAGGTTGAGATACAACATTAACAATAAGTTTAGATTAATACTTTTGATTATTAGGTTTTCCTTTGAAATTGGATTTTCCTTGGGATTGGGATTAAGATGTATTGGTAGCATTAGAAGTATAGTTGATCTTGTTCACAAATAATAGCTTAGCTTTTTGTTCTTTACGGGTATGGTATATCTCATCTAAAGAAAATAATTTGTCAAAGATAACAAATTCTTGCGAAGGAGTGAGTAAATTCTGAGTGAATAGATCTTACAATTTAGTTTAAACTAGGATAATGTTCATCTTGGTGAGCAATATTGTAATGTAATACCAGTCTTTAATGGGCTCATTAGAACCCTATTGCATCTTATACATTTGCAGATAAGATATATTTTCCCCAATGTTAATAGAGAATTGTGAAAGAAATATATCATCCAAGGGAGTAAAAAGACAAACTAAATTAATAAGAAGTTCATAGAACCATTGCAAGGAAAACTTATTGGGGCTTCGAGGAAAGAGCTTAGTGAGTAATATGTCATAGGAAGCATAATCCAAGCAAGTGGCATGGAAAGCACGAAGGTGCTTTTCAAGATCTCCCTTGTTATCATGGATAGGAAGCTTATGAGCAACAAAAATGATAGGAAAGGGATAAGCGGTCACTTCAGGTGCAAGTGGGTGATGAAGAAATTGGGTGGAGTCCAAGACATTATGATGCAGAGACTATATCAACTTCATGTACTGTACCTATCTTTACCTTGGAACATCTCCAAATATGTCCTTAAATCACTTTAAAATCATTCAATTCTCAACTATAATACTCACACAATTTGATCTTACATCTTGGTCTCTATTTGATTCAAGTGATCTTGTTTAGCTACCTTGAGGAATGCTATAATATCACTCAAAATAATCATGATCAAGGGTTAGATCAAGTATCCTTACCTTAGTTGAACCTGCCCTACATTAGCATTTGGGAAATGGACTCTAGCAAGCATAACTTATACCTCTCTTACATGACCTCTCAGTACTGTCATTGTACCCTGCCTCATATCTTTCACCAAGCCTTTCCCACTTGCTCCATACTCCTTGATTGTACAAGAGTTCCTATTACTCTATTTTGACCCCAACTTCTAATAATGGCCCAAATTAGCTTAATTCTTCTTAAGGAAAAGTTTTCGAACCGAGTAGAGTCTTTGAGTCTTGACCTTATTTAACTCATACAACCATCTTCTTATATTTTCTGAGCCCTTAACCAAGCTATCTCATCCATTTTGTTGACCTCAAACAATCAAAAGTCTCACACTTTATTCTTCACTAAGACTGTCCTTTACCCTGCTCAAGAACAATACCTTGGCTCAACTCATGATTGGAATGGTCTAGATGTCCTTCATGCAAACTGAAAGTACCCTCAAATGCCCATTAACAACTAAATGAAGTGTGTCAAATTTGAGAACCTCACTCCCCTCCTAAGTGCCTTTTTCAACAAGATCCCTCCTTGACTAGTTATGTTCTTTACTAGCCATGTCTCGGCACTTTTCACCTAGTATCTTTGGTTTTACTTACTCATCTAACAAGGTAGGATTCATTCCTAACACCCATTTAAGGGTTTTAGCTTTGTGCAAGATTTTAGGGTCACTTCCTTTATACAAACCCCTCCACTTCACTAATCTCAACTTCAAATTAGGTCTTCACAATTTATAAGGTCTGTGACTAGCTATCGTCAAACATTGTAGAGTCTCAAAGTCAACTTAGGCATTATAACCACCAAAATCTTCACAATGGAGGTTCAAAGATCAATGTTTCCAAATATCATCCCTTAATTCCATCATTTGAGTTTCCAGACACAAAGCCCTCTCAAAACCCTAACTATGCATTCTATAAACCCGATAGGATGAGAAATCATTATAAGTTAAACTAAATTTCGTTTCAAGGCCCAAAAATCATACCTGAGTGTTGTCTCAATCTCTTCTTCGTGTTTTTCTTACCAATAGCTCTTGAATGGCTTGCACACTTCGTAAAATGATGTAAGGTTTCACTGCTCTGGTCGTGAAAACAGAGGTTCTTAAGACCACGAGATATATCCCAAACCAAGTAATATCTTTTCTTCTTTGTGATGGTTCCTTAGGCTAGCTAAGGTCTGACTGACTTGTTAAACCCTCCACCTCATTTAGGCTTTAAGATTCTTTCTCTATTCACATGTCAACTTCTTGTATGCTTTGTTTAGGCTTAAAGAACACACAATACTATAAAATTACTAGTTTATCCGAAGTTTCGTATCCTCACTCAAGGCAACAATTTCTCAATCACTCTTATACAACAGAGATGACAATCACTTTTATCCACCCTTATTGATCTCCTTACAATTGATAGATGGCTCGCTTTACACATATCTTGCTTGTTTAGAAAGCATACACCACTATCATAAACTTACTCAGTCCTCACCCACATGCACTAACTTACAAGCAATGAAATCTCACAAAACTTATTTAAAATGCTTAACAAAGATCCTATTACCCATTATAGGCTTTTTACCACTACATGCACAAAGTTTTCCACTAACATTCATCATGCACAAGATTGTTCACATAATTACCAGAGCACATACACACAAACATCACACCAATTGACACTTGAAGCTTCACACTAATTCTCATTCGAATGGGAATAGAGAAATTCAATTCCATTTTACAATTTATAGTCATTTTATCCATTCCTAACCAAATTCTAGACTTTAGACCCATTGGTCGCTTAAACATCAAGTTCCTTAGCTTAGATTAAGTCCTTGACTTCTAAAATCCCATTATGATTTCTAAACCCCTGAGAAGACCTAAGTCACTCATCATTCCTCTCTTCCATCCTTTGCACAGTTTACAAGCTTCAGGAATGTAATACAACATCAAAATCAAGCCAAAATGGCTCCTCAATTTCAAATTTGCATTTAGGAGGGAAAATGCCTCTTTTGAATTTTGAAAAGCCTATAACCAAACTATCACATCTAATTGACTCTTAGCAACCTCTAGGACCTATGAACACAACTGCAAACCAAAATTTGAATGTTTCCATCCTTATACACATGCTAGAGATGATACTCTTGCATCACATTAGAAGGGCGAGCATTGATTTCTTACAATTAGGAAACCTTAGCTTGTAACTCAAGGATAATATGCTCAAGAGCTTAGTATGAGATGTAGGTACAGCAGAGCGTTTATGCATAGGCATAGTGACATTTTGAAGGGGGGACAAAGGGTGCCCCTTAAGATACAAGCATAAGGGATGTGTGGATAGTGGATGTGGAAGCAATATGGAGCATTAGACTCGAGACCATCATATTCAAATATCTTAGAAGCTTGGAAATGCTTGTTTCTTCTCTAGCAACATATAAAAGGACATCAATGTGGTGTGTATTTTCAGCAAGGTAAGTGGCAAAGGTTTTTGCATCAATCAAAGTCATTAGTATTAGAGTCATGGTTGTGAGTGCCTTCTTCGGAAGGAGTAATAGAGATTGTCATAATAGAGTGACCAACTAAGGATGAAATTAATGCGTAGCTATCCATGACATGGGGTTCAATGACCTACTCACAAGTAATGGAAGATTCCATGGCAGAAGAGGTATTAAGAAGCTCTAATTCAACTTGCAAGATTTTCTCATAACAATAGGATTTGATACTACCCCAAGTCTCTAGATGAACAAGGAGACAAGGTAGACGATGGTGAGCATTTGACACAGGGGATGATAAGCACAGGGTTGTAAACAAGTGTGATTAGAGGATGGGATCCCTTCCTCACATCTGGCACGGACATGGACTTAGTTAGGTGGGTAGTATCCCATTCTAATAGGGGGAGTGCACCCTTAGGCTTAGCATTATACAAAAAAAGGAACTTGGAACAATTCATAAAGACACCACACACAAAAAAGCTAAGGGTTGCACTTAGAAGGAACACAGGCGGAAGGTGTCTGTGAAATCCTTGACTATAAGATTTAACCAAAATTGGATTAAGGATAAAAGAGGCTTTGTAACAAGTTGTATTTTCAAATTTATCAATTTAAAAATCAACATGCAAATCAAAATATAGCTTCAAGCAATAAACGATGTAAATGATAACATACAATTGCTTAAATGATAAGAAGGGAGTACTTAGCTAATACAGAGGTACAAAAAGCAATATGGATGTACAAACAACCTGTGGAGACTAATGATGACCCCAAGATGTTTTGTTTTGGAAACTAGAACCAGAAAATGCTAACAGACAAAACAATACAGGTTGGGGATGTAGTGGAGTATGGCTTGGTCCTGCTCTATACGGTTGCATACCCCTTTGTGTTAGGGCTCTACAAATTCTAGTGCTCACTTTGGATATGTAAATATACTTTATGGTCGTAAATTAGGGCTCATAGAAATGCAACACTACCTCTAATGACTTGTAACAAGTAGAAAACCCTAGATTCCTGCAACAAAATTCATACAACCATTCGATAACAAAAGAAAAAAATTGTGTGTGGTGGACTGGACCAGCGTTGGTGATCAACCCCTATTGAATTGGTCCATGTGTTGCACTATATCCCCTCGAGCAAAAGAAAACCTCATGTAGTTCTTCTAGTGTTGATGCAAGTAGGAATGTAAATCTAACCTAACCACCTAATGTGCCCTCGAGTCTCTTTACCCAAAGATAGAGGGTGTAGTTATACATAGATAGAAATGTACCATTCACAATTTTGTATATTGTGCTTGTGTATGCAGACTTAGAATGAATGTTCTTTGACCCTTTGATGTTTAATAATGTGCAAACTTAGCTTGAACTTGACTATGACTTGGTTCATGGAGAGGGAAAATAGACCCTTTTACCTAGTTGAGTGCTTCAGACCTGATGTATGGGTTGCTCTTAAAGATGTGTTGCTCGTGTAGATGGAAAGAGGAGAGCTTGAGAATGCTTTAAAATTATATTTGCAAGAGTGTATCTTCAAAGTGTTAGGTTTCAAATGATGAATTAGACTTGCTTATATTGCTTATATAGGTGTCTGTGAATACTAACTCGCACTAAAGCCAACCTAGGGGATAGGAAATGACCCAAAGAAAGATATAAAATTGAGAAAAGAGCCATTAAATGCGAAATACAAGGCCATTTGGCATAGGTCGTAGTATGGCTTGGCCCAGGACCGTACGATTTTACACATGCAGTTCATGAGATTTAATATGGAATTACAAGCAAGATACATGAGAGTCATGGTTTGTTTTGCATTAAGGTGACTAGGTATATTAGCGACTAAGTAGAGTGTGCAATAAAGCAAGTCGTGTAATGGGAACGAGAATACAAAACTTGGGCTTAGAATGTGTGCACAAGTCATAATGTAGGGATGAAGTCAAAGTTGTCATTGCTAAATGATAAATTGCCCAATTTATGTGTCTGCAGTAGGATCAAGAAGGTAGTGATGATTAGGAGGAGACTACTTTGGCTCTTGCGAACGCATCAAAACCATCCCCCATCTATAACAAGTAAAGGAAGATCAAACCATAAAGATGCAAAAAGGGTGGGTCCGTTGTATAATTAAAACAAAATCCTTATATAGAAGTTGTTAAGTTGGTGGAGATATCGCTTTTGTGAGCGGTGTAATATTGGTTTTAGACTAGCAATATGCATCTCCGCCCACTATTCTTTTTTTAATACATGCACACATTAAAACCATCCCCATTGCCCCCACCCTATTATGTAACAAAAGATCAAACCGGAAAGGTGTATAATTGATGGGCAATTCTTTAGATAAAACAATGTATGGGCACCCACATATGAGAGTGTTAAAGTTGGTGGAGATCCCCTTACTATGAGCAGTACAATATCGGTGGATTCAGATCTACAATATGAGGCTCTACCCATTTCTCATTTTGTTGAAAACTTGTATAAAAAATCCAATGTTGAATACGTGCATAATAATCTAATGGAACAAAAACGATGAAGGGAATATTTTTTTAGAGGGGAAGTGAAACTATGCTAGGAAATGCATGTAATTAGCACAAAGCCTTCTTGACCATGTAGTGCCTTTAAGTTGAAAAAGGATGTCAAAGAAATTTTATAACTATAGATTCGATTTCAACTTTCGCATCATCAACGTAGGAAATATAATATTTGCAGATGAATCTAATGGGGCACAAGAAATAAAGCAAGAAAGTAAGAGGGGTGACTCCTTTCTCTTCCTTATAACACATTAGCCTTGGGAAATGGCCTCATTCTTGTGGAATACGAGAAAATGACACAAAATTTGGACCTCCACACATCATAAATAATGATGGATTGAGGTACAAAGGTATACACTTGTATGATTATGATTATGTTGATCCACATCATTTCCATGTTCTTGGAAATGAAAAGAATTAGCAAAAAAGTTCAAAGCAAGTATGAATTGAAGGCATTGAGCATGTGATGCTTTCAAGATGATGCTTTTGGAATCAACCAATAAAGTTTTTGATTCAACATCGTAGATATATCAACATGAGATCCATCATCTAGAAAAACACAAGATCCTCAAATCTTAAATATGATGTTTTTCATATTTTATAGATAAAAAATCAAGTGACTCAAGGAAAAGCAAAATTAAAGCCAACACAAATAATAGCTTAAAGATCCTTTTGACTAGAGGATGTTAGACCTAAAAAGGTTCTCACTACTAATAAAAATGAGGCAAGTGTAGACTTCAATTTCTAAGGGCGTAGTCCCATGGAGGGGGCTTCCACTCCTATTCTACTGCAGCAAAAGGTCCCATGAAAAATCCTCAAGTCAACTTTAGGAAATTAATAAAACTTTCCCTAGAAAATAGGAGCTCCAAAATTCGTCTCCTTAGTTTAAGAGGTGGCTTGGTAGTGGGGCTAGATATTTCCCCTATAGTTTAGGGATTTTTTGTCCACATGGCACATAATATTCATTCATGACATTTAACTTTTTGTGATTTTGGAAAGAAATTTGCTTTTTATTTACCTGCAAAGGGATCCTAAAAAATTGTAATAGGCCTTTTTTGAGGAAATTTATAAAAACCATTGGACCTTTATTTTGGTAAATACCCCTATATTTTCTCGACAACACCTATTGTGATATTTAAGGAGCCCACCTCTATGGGACTACGGGGTAATACTCTTCTTCATTTCAATTTTTTTCATCTCTGATGTATACCCATCCACCTCGATGTGCGATATTTTTGGAAGCACTCTACGAAAAATAGTAATTTGTAATCACATTATTGTGGTGTGGACTAGGTAACTGCAACTGGGCATAGTTTACCTATTTTTACAAAATAAAAGCCAATTTCTAGGAGGAAGTTAATTGTCGTAGTAGGAGGGTCAAAGTTTAGTGGTAGTCTTCTTCTTTTATTTGGGGTTTTACATTGTGTTTGGGTGGTAGAGTAATAAGGTAGGAAATTTCTTTTAGTTCGAAGGAATTCTGTGTGCTAGTTATCAATTTTGCCAATCCATGTTCAACAAATGTTGTTTCATCTACTCTAAATTTTGAAGACTATCGCAAGTTTTAAGAATTGTTGAGATTATTGCCCTTAATTAGTTCTTGCCTCTCTTCATTTGATGTGTTATTTGTGATATATTTGATTTCACTATTCAAATAAATTTCTTAAGAAGTTGATGCATCTTGCATCTAGCTTAAAGAGTTGAAGGTGTGTGTGAATTACATCAATTGGTATTAGAACAACATGACCCAAAGGGGATTTCATGTGAACTATGCGGGAAGAGGTAGGAGGAATGCAAGACAAATGAGAAATGTTGAAGATGAATTGTCCATAAGGTTAGAAGCCCTTGACGCTGGGTTGAATCATGAGGATTCAAAAAAGGCAAATCAATTGACGTAGCGAAAAGTTAAAAGATGTCAAAAAAGGTAAGGTACTTATGATAAAGAGTTGTATGCTATTGTTAAAACATTGAAACAATGGAGGCACTATCTATTCATAGAAAATTTGTATTGTTAACAAACAATCAAGCACCCAAGTACATAAATTCTAAAGCCAAGTTATCTCATAAGCATGTCAAATGGTTCTTATTTTTGCAACATTATACATTTATAGTGTGGCGTGTGAGTAGGAAAACTTTTTTTTGGTTGATACTTTAAAATTTGAGACATTACCTACTCATTACAACATTTGACTAATGAAGTTGTTGATTTGAAAAAATAAAGAATGAATATGCAACTAATTTGTATTTCAGCAAAATTATTGGTGCTCTAAACAATCCAACAGTTGCATGTTGGGAATTTTATGATGATACTTATTTATTAATGGATTTTCATTTGAAGGGCTTCAATTTTGTATTCATGTTGGGTTTAAGGGGAAAAGCTAATTACATAAATGCATTCAAGTGGCTGAATGTCATTTTGATACAGACAACTTACTCATTGGTAAGATAAGATTTTTTGGCTTCTAACAAGGAAAGCTATCGAGAAATTTGTCTATACATGTAAAATTTGTTCAAGTGTCTAAAGGTTGATAGTAAAACATTAGTTTGTATAAACCTTTATCGATGTGTAAAAACCATGGGTTGATATTTCAATGGATTTTGTTTTGGGGTTGCCTCGTACTCAAAGAGGTAATGATTCCATTTTGGTTGTGGTAGACCAATTCTCTAAAATGACCTACTTAATTCCATGTAAGAAAACTAGTGATGCAAGTAAGATTTTTGATTTGTTCTTTAAAGAGATTGTGTGTTCGCATGCACTACTTAAAAACAATCACAAGTGACTGGGATACACAATTTCTTAGTCACTTTTGGAGCTTTGTCGAGAAAGCTTGACAACAAATTACAATATAGTTCATCCTATCACCCTCATACCAATGGGCAAACCGAAGTGGTGAACAAAGACCTGAAAAATTTGTTGAGGTATTTAGTTGGAGATCGTCCAAAACAATGGGATTTAGTCTAGTCACATACAAAGTTTAATTTCAATTCCAACGTCAATAGGTCTACAGGTAAATCTCCTTTTCATATGTTTTGAAAAAACAATCCAAAAAGAGTAGTAGATATGATTGATCTTCATGTGGAGAAATGGATTAGCTAAGCTAAGATGTAGAGGACTTTGTGAAGCATATACATGAATGTGCAAAAAAAAAATTTGGCAAAGGCTGCAAGTAGAAAACGAGCAGTATAAAAGTCAAGTAGACTTGCATCGAAGAGAAAAGGTGTACCATGAGGGTGAGCTAGTCATTGTGTACCTACATAAAGAAATGCTTCCTCAAGGCACTTAAACCAAAGAAAATTGGTCCTTATGAGATTCTCAAAAATAGACTCTAAAAGGTTGCAAACTATTATGTACCAAAAAAAAATTACAAGGCTATGAAGAGATGGGAAGAATGGTGGGAAGTACCGGCAAAAGGAATTTTGCCATCATGGCTAGTCAAGGGTGAAATAACTCATGCTACTCCTAATGTTGTTTTACTTTGGTTCTGGTAGTATTGTTGTGTGAACTTGCTTTACTTTTTTTCAATTTCTTATTGCTTGGGGTATGAGGTTGGTAAGTTGGTAACTATAGCTACATTCCCAAAAACCAGGAATGAAAATGGAAAGGTTTTGAAGTGTGGAAATGTCAATTTCCCAAGCAACCATACAACATGGAAACGTCCATACACCAAATTATTAAGATATATATACATAACACTCATTTTTAGTCCATAAAAGACAAAACATTAATAGATTTAGTATTCACAAAAATCCAAAACATTCAACACACTTAAATTTTCAAATGTTCATGTCATGTTCCATAGGTTCAAAATTTAAATGTAAATCTCAAATTAGTTCACAATTTATGAATTCTAAGAAATGGTCCCAGAAACGGCATGGCAGTGGTCCAGGATTCTGTGTCCATTAACTCTACAAGTGTTTCTAGGGGGGAACAACACATGCAAGGGGTATTTCCTACAACATCGTAAGTCGGTGAAATAGCATGTTGAATGTTTTGAACTTTGCATGTATACCATATTTTTCAAGTGTTCTCTCCTATGGACTAAAAATGAGTATTACTATATATTTATAATCTATGATACGGATATTTCCATGCTGTTTCGTTTCCACAGGTTTTTGGAAAATCAGAGTTTATGTTTCCATCTCCTAGCAACTTAGGTTAGCACAGATTTGTTGTTGGTACCTTTGCTAATATCTACTGACCCAGGCCCAACAGACAGCAACAAAAAGTACCACAAAAGAGAGAAAATCAGTTTCCTCGTATTGTGGGGAAATTTTACCTTTGCTAATATCTACTGACCCAGGCCCAACAGACAGCAACAAAAAGTACCACAAAAGAGAGAAAATCAGTTTCCTCGTATTGTGGTGAAATTTTGGATTTTCTGCACTTTTAGCCCAAAATTATTTGAGGTCAAAACTATGGATAAAATTTAAAGAAAAAACGAAATGGGAAACCCTCCAGCAGAATAAACACATAGGACTGTTCAAGACACACAGGGAAATGGTGAAAATGCAAAATGAAAGGTCACCCTCCAGCAGAATAAACACACGGCACTGCTCAAGAAACACAGGGAAATGGTGAAAATGCAAAATGGAAGGTCTCCTCTTCAATAAATAGGTGTCACTGAGAAAATGATGACTGATAATTGTATGATGGAGAACAGGAAAGCATTCAAGACTCGAAGTTCTTCAATCAACCTCCATAACCCATGGCACAAAGACGAACAAGATCCCTAACAAAATACAACTAGAACCGATCATCTAAATGCAATGTTCATATTCTCATTAAGCAGACAGCTAATTCAAAAGGAAATTAAATGTGCATACATTAACAGTATATGATAATTCAGCACCAGCAATTTTCACATAAAATCCTAATGAGCAGAAAAACAACTATTCAAAGAAATTATGTGCAATTCATAACAAATTTTCAGTCACCATCAAGAACATGCACAACAAGATGGCAATTTACAGGCCCTCCAATGGGCAAAAGAGGGGGAAAAGAACTTTTATTCAATATCATTCAAATCATTTTATAGAACATTATTTGGTTGTAGAAGTCACAAGGTTCAAGTTCGCATTCATGTTCAACAAGGATAAAATTCGAGAAAAAAAAACGTCTTCAAGTCCGAACAATTTTTTTCCATCTTTTTTATTTTTTGAAAAAAATGCATAAATATGTCAGAGGGACAGAGTGGAGAGAGATTTCCATCCACTACTTTCAGTCAGTATATTTATATATACATACATTTGTAATATAATGCAAAATCGCATCAAAAACTTCCAATGTAAAAATGATGGATAAAGTTTGAGTCCATGATCGATGAGGATAAAGTTCAGCAAAATTCAAACTTTTTCGATAAAATTTGGAGAACCTTGTGACATGTAGTAGGCATAAAAATACCAAAACTACAAACCAATTACAATGTCATCTTTTCCTTTAGATTTGCACAGTTTAAAAAATATTAATTCAACCATGCAAATATTAAATACACTTATTACAGGCAGACTCTTATCTTAAAGAACCCTCAACTAGAGAGCTCAAAACTGAAAGCTGAACTTTTAAACACTAGAATCTACATTCACATGCTGTAGAGAAACACAAACTGAAAAATACTCCGAGCTACTCTAAATCACAATGCTGTTTTATTAATTAGAAAAACAGAAGCTACAATGCTTTGGAACAAAATCTAGGAAAACACCCACTGGATGAAAAAATAAATCTCAAGAAGAGACCCTAAAAATAATCGGATCCTAAAACTGGATCCATCTCAAAATCAAATCAACTCTTGACCTAATTTTATCCTAGGGACTTGTGCCCTTAAATAGACAAAATCAAACTGCTAAATAAGGAGCTGTTACTCTATAACTGGAAAACAAACTACATAAAAGTAACAGCTAAATCGGGACTGCTAAGAATAGTGTGTATGACTCAAATGTTACAGTCATTGGAGTAAACCCAAAAGAGAGACTTCTTTTGAGCAGACAACAGCCTCCTCTCCTAGATGGAAGATTAAAATGAAGAGGAGCTATGCATTTCAATGAAAAACAACTCAGATAATTGTAGCCCTTGTGGAGAGCTGGGGGGCCACTAATGAATTATGATGACTTCTAATGGAATTATAATTTCCAAGCACCTAACCCTGAATTGTAGAAAGATCTGAATATTTTTAAAACTTGCAGGTCTTTGATCTCTCCTTGAAGAAGAATCGGCATGAATCTTGAAGAGGAAGCTTGCCTCAATAATTAGCAAAAGAAATAGCTATGGAGGGGAATTCGTCAATTGTAGTATCAGAAGAAGTAAATGTTGCAAGAGAAAATTTACTGTTTCGACTGATCAAGAGGTGGCAATGAGATCAAAAGCTGAGACAGCATTTCAAGGGGCCAACTAATGATGACTACCAATCAAATTATAATTTCCAAGCACCTAAACCCCAAATTGTAGAAAGCCCTGAAAATTTTGAAACCCCAGAGATATGTGATCTGTCCACAAGGAAGAATCAGCGGATATAGAGGAATCTTACATCAAAAATCAACTAAAGAAATAGCCGTAAAGCTAGGTAGCCAGTATGGGTACAGATACGAGAACCCCGTACGGCAGTTTTTGGGGGCTACTGTATGGTTTTGGGTACGGCTGTACAAAAAATATGTAACTCATTAAAAAAAAAAGCTAAATAAGCAAATTAATGATATTATATGCATAGAGTAAACAAAAAAATCTAAATAAACACAAAACATAATGATAATTCAATGCCAAATGTCACGATATTCATTGGTTGAACTTAGAATAAGTATATTGTGCGAATGTTACAATGTATACACAAAAATCAAGACAAATCAGCAAATTCATTATTTTTATAATCATAATGTTCTCCAGTGTATTCAAAAGACAAATCAGCATATTCAAAAGAGATCTAGCCACTGTTTATGATGGTCACGGTTGCCATGGAAGGGATGGACATGGCGCTGGTAGTAGTTCTACACTATGGTGATGGAGGGTTGCATTTTTACATGAATTCCCAGTAGACATGTTTTTTGTGACACTCAAGCACCTCAAGTCATTCTTGTAAAATTCAAGACGGCCATCCATTTTCAGGTATGACAGAGACGGATACAATTTACAAATTTGTGCAAATTCATTAATTAATAAATTATCATATTGCCCACAAGATACTTTTCGTCTATAGTAATAGCTACAAATATTGATGTTGCAGCCTGCCAGACAGTATATCTTTTTCTGATTTGGGAAATTCCTGCTGGTACAGCTACGGGAGTTGGGTGTTTTATTTTTAAAAGACATATTTGATTTTTTTGACCAAAAAACAAAAACAAAACTCGTTTTTGGGGCCAGGAAGTCCCAGGTACACAGAGCAGTACCTGGGTACTATTCCACATACCTGGGACATTCCCCCCACTACCTAGGTATGTACCCATACCCCAGTCTGTATATGGCTTACCCGGGTACTCAGTTTAAAATAAAATTTAGAATTTTAGAACATATATTTTCCCTAGAAAAATTAGCCACTTCAAAAAGCGAGGGAATATTGAAATTACATTCTGATCCAAAACTTCAAAACAAAATGCATTAATACAAAATAAGATGGAAAAAAATTATGGTGAACACAAATTTATTTCAAAAGTTGGGGGCAACACCTGCAGAATTTTTGACATTCGTTTGAGGCAGCATACAACACAACTTTTTAGTCCAAGCTGTAGTACTTTGATGCTACGTTGTAGGGAAAACGCCTCAAGGCCCCCACAACTTTTTAATTCAAGCTGTAGTCCTTTGACGCTATATTGTAGGGGAAATGCCTCAAGGCCCCACCCCATACCCATGCCCGGACATTTCCAATATGAAAATAGTACAGAAATGGCCTTAAAAGCTCGAGTCCATGCTGAAGAAGGTACAGAAACAGTCTTCTGTTTCAGGGACGGTCCTGAGAACTTCCAATGGGCACAGTTACTTCAAAAAGCCAAAAAAAAGCTAGAATATAAAAACTAAACCCTACACTTCTAGAAGACAATTACTTAAAAGTGCAATGCTAAAACACAGACTCTCATTTAAGAATATTTTTTGAGTTCTTTATCCTTTATGGACTAAAAAGGAGTGTGTATGCATGTGTGTATGTATGTGTGTCTGTATGTGTGTGTGTGTGTGTGTGTGTGTGTGTGTGTGTGTGTGTGTGTGTGTGTGTGTGTGTGTGTGTGTCAATGTATGTGTGTATGTGTGTGTGTAGGTGTGTACAGAAGTTTCTGTGCCATTTCATACACAAGGGTTTTCTGAAAATCAGCCTTATCATTTTTCGGACCCGTTTCTGTTTCTTAGCAATGTACATATTATGTACTCTACTCGTGTACGGAGCTTATGTTAATAGATATTCACATTAACGCTATTTTCTCTCTGATATTTGTGCACTTGTTACACTATTATGCCCTCTATTCATTCACTGTTCAGTTTGGAATTCTTTTTGTACTGCAATTGTTACTATGATCATCTTCTGCTTTAACACATCTAAGTTCCAACAAGTTACATTAGAATTGGCAATGCCAACCAATGCATGTTTGTGAAGAATTAGCCTCCAGAAACTTTTACAGACTACAATGTCCAACACCAATGCTATAACCATATTACTCCATTTATCCTTCACAAACATTTATCCACACTCAGTGTAACATCCAAATGCCCATATCCAGTGACTTACGAGATAGATTAAAAAATTTCACTCCAAGCATATATAATATATTCTAAAATATCATTTTCATACCACCTAAAAGACCAATATACGCGTTTCCACTAACACATAATGCAGTATCTCATTATCTTATAAAAAGGTCACAAACCAATATTTTGTACCATTTCTATGTTTATTGGCAATGGAATCCAAATACCCTTACACTATTCTTCATTATGCACGTTGAGAAACCACCCAAGCATAAATATCATCTTCTAGCTATATTCTCTACCCACCGTTGTTTTTTAAATGACCCATCTTCCCATAAAAGTAACACCTTTTCCTTTTTATGATTGGAACATATCTTTCCCTTTGACCTTAGCAGTGAAGACACTTTCCAAAGAATCGTCACTCTTCTTGAATTGCTTCATCCATCACTTTTTCTGTAGGATTTTATCACACAATTTGCAATAAGTAATGTTATCATCCTCAGAAGTTTGATTAAATGTTTCAGAAAAGTTTTCAGAGTAGGAAGACTCTTAAAAGTTATCACAACCAGATTTCTAACTTCCGGTCAATGGTGGCAAGATTACCCATGACATCTTTTATGTTCAGCAGGTGATGCTGAAGAAAAACTCCTTCCAGTTTGAGAGACAATAACACGTTCTTCAAATAGAAATCTCTCACTCTATCCTGTGTCCAGTTCTTTATTTCAACTACACCAAGCTTTTGAAGCTGTCTTAACTTTGACCTCAAAACCTCGAACAACATTTCATCTGTCATTGAGGGCTTCAAAAGTATCAAGGCTTCTACTTTTACTTTGGAGATCACCCTCTTCTTACAAACCATTTACCTCTCCTTCCACATTAGGAGGTTGTCTTTCTCTAGCCTTCATAAGTATATAAAAAATTGCAGTCATACTACCCTTCTAGAAATTAAAGTTCAATGAGAAACAAATTACCTAAGTGGCCAATTAATCCCTGTCCCCTGCCCTCTACCCACAGTACTGGTTTGGGTACGTGGCTGATTCACTCAATTGTTCGTCCGCCGGGCATGCTACTAAAATATGTAGTCCCCTTTTTCAAAATAATATAAATTGAAGGATTTTTGCTTATCCTCCTTTTCCTTGGGCAAGAAGAAGTGGAACAAGGGAAGGACTTGAGCTATATTGCAGTTATCTTTATTCATATTTATGTTTTTATTTTGTGTTTTGCCTTTCCAAGCAGATCAGCTGTGTTAGAGATCTCTCAAAATGAAATTAGAAAATAAAGCAAGCTTCGAAAGAGGTTGGTCTTGGGGTAATTCACCCCTTAGACCTCTGGCGCCACCATAAGGATATAAAGGGAGTCACTTAGGCTCATTTTGGATCATCTTTGGCATATAT
The DNA here is from genome assembly GCA_019776745.2 of Taxus chinensis. NCBI lineage: Eukaryota > Viridiplantae > Streptophyta > Pinopsida > Cupressales > Taxaceae > Taxus > Taxus chinensis. The sequence goes on from CM034154.1 coordinate 209,906,201, forward strand.
ACTTTTTATATACTTGGCTCTAGAGCTGGTTGCTCTAATCCAAATCCACAAAGGGCAACAATCCATTAGTGTGGCATCCAAGGAGGACGAAACCCTTCCTTGTGGAATATTGGAGAATGAAACTCTCCAATCTGGTGGTGATTGAGGACATCTTTGAAGACTATCTTGTTGGGTTGCAACTAGGGCTTGGAGAAGAAGGAATACCAAGGGTTTTGGTATTATTTTATGCCCCTCTCCTATGGAGCGACTTGTATAGGGCACAAATTTACATTCCGAGTTGATATTTGGACTTCTCATATTTTATAAGGCTTATATATTGAGACAAGAAAAACAAAACTAGCCCTAGGTCTCAGTCTCAAGACAAGGAGATCTGCCTCAAGCAAGGAAGCATAATCAAACATAGAGCAGCTCTTGCGAAACAGAAGAATACTGTAAGATCTTATAGTGGAATGAAATCCTCTACTGGTGGGATCTACGTTGCTAGGATACGGATACGATACACAGATACATCAATTTTAAAAAACCCTTGGATACGATACGTCTTGGATACATCCGCACATATATATATATATGTACATCTAGTCATTTTACTCATTTTTTAGTCCATAAAAAACTGAAATAGTAATACAAAACTTGAATCAATGTTCAAAACATTCAATATACTTAAGACTTTGCATTTTTATTGATCATGTGGCTGCCATACATATGATATATGAATATCATGTTAACATGAATACGAACAAAACTTGAAATTTAAAAAATATACTAGTAACTAGATCGATGTTCAAATTTTCAAAACATACAATATACTTAAGATTTTACATTTCATTGTTCATGTGGCTGCCATACATATGATATAAGAGAGAGTGTATTATTTTTTTCATTTAGTGTTTAGGATTCGGTTTTAGGGAGTAGAAAAGTCAAAAATTAAAAAAAAAAATGAAATAAAACTTAAAAAAGACGTATTTATTGCAGGATACGTGCCTGATACGTACAAGATACGTCACGGGATACGTCTATACATATCCGTGATGTATCCTGACGTATCCCGCACGTATTTGTGACGTATCCATATCGTATACATTTCCGATACGTATCAGCGGGGATTCGAGGGGGTCTTGGGCGTATCCATGCAACGTAGGTTCACAAAAACGGATGCATATAGTCCATCATCAAACTCATATGGCAAGATATAACCATTGAAAAAACTACTCCAATCAGATCACTGTTGGGCCCCTAAAAGTAACTAAGTACCTAAGGCGTGAAGCCTTGTGGCGCGCGGAGACAGTGCGCGAAGGCACGCGCAAAAGTAGTCCTCGGAGAGGTGCGAAGGGTTGCGCCAAGGCAAGATGGAGTTAGGACTTAGTGAGTTTTGGACAAACAGAAAAAGACGTGCATAGGGAGCGAACAGAAAAGCGACCAGATACAAATGTTTATAAGCCATGGAGACTTGCGATCCAAGAAAAAGATACTTCAGGGAATCATTATGGTTATCATGAGAGGATAAGGAGTCGAGATTGTTAAGGATTCGCTGGCACATGCATGCTAAAGGCACTCGATTGAGGGAAACGCATGGCGACATCAAGCAGATTCCTAAGTAGTGGTAGAACAATCATGAGGAGATTCCAGCAGGCTTTCGCGGATGATGATGGATGGTTAGAAGAAGATTCCTTCGACTGCTTGTTATAGGGGGTTGTTTCTAGAAGAGGAAATAAGAAGAAAGTATGGTGTAATGGATGTAACAGGGAGCTCTATGATGAAAAGAAAGCTCTGCTACTACGAACATTGCCATGGATGAAACTTCTTGATGTAATCTTAGCTACTGTATTTGACTTATCAATATAATGAAGCAGTTCTGTAACACTCTTGTAATGGATCTTGATCTGTGTTTTCCCTTTATGTTCTTGTGTGTGTTAATGGTTTCCTCAATGTTATTCCATGGTTGATTCTACTTTTAGTTGATCGTGTTAAGTCTATGTTTGGGATACATCAACTAGGAGTAAAAGCTTACATCTAAAAAACCTATGGATAATTACATTTATTCTCTGGTTATATTGCATCATCATGTTGATAAAGAACATTCTCACGAAGCTCACATAATGGAGGGATTCTGCACCTGCCTCGGGTGAGCTTCCAAGCTAAGACTGGATGATATGTCGGTGCGCTTGAGATTAGTTACTGAAATAGACAGTGATAATAGAGACTACAATCACCTTTCTACTCATACCATCACCTTACATAAAATAACTAAACCCATCATCATCATCATTTTCTAGATAATATGAATGCACTTTGGCGACATCCAAATAGAGTCTAAGTGACTCAAATCACAGCAATTGTTGATGAATATATAGAACCAAACACATACATACCTATACATACGACAGTTTTAATAATTTATTTAGTTGCTATTTTGTTTTGTTAGGCACCACTGAAATGGTACTCCACAAGGAAATATTCGTTCTTTCCTCAACAAAAGGAGAACAATCCAGATATAAGTTCGCCCTAAATCTGTGCACTTGTCCAGGAATAAATTGGCAAATTCACCATGCAGTCGGAATAAATTGGTAAATTCAAAAAACAGTCGCACCATTTCATTCATGCAAAAAAGCCAGTCACAAAATTTCACTCCTTGCACAAAAGATAACAAGTGGATACATTAAAAGAAAATGGATAACCGAAGTAACATGCATTGCACAAAAGATAACAAGAAGTTAAAAGAGGATGAATAAACGAAACACCAGAAACCCAAAATAGGGGCATGAAAATATACCTCAAGTTGATGGGTTTCAGAAGATTGTTTTCCTACACTGTAATAGTAATTAGGAAAATTAAACTAGACAAAATACAGATTAAACAATATTTTGCATATCCAGCATTCCGTATGACAAAACATGCTCTCAATCAAAGACCCAAATGGCCTCGAGAGAAAACAAGGCAACTGTTTCACCTTAAACAAAGCAAATTACTCAAAAACATAAACTATGTAACTCTAATTCCAAAAACCCATCTCAGATCCGCCATGGAAGATCAAAATGGGTATTTAATTATTGAGGATGGGGAGCAGAAGGGGTACCCAACAGACTGTTTTGCTGGATTTCGAGCTCATTGAACTGCTGCTCTCGATCCATCTCGATAATAAGAGGAACCACTAGAACCAGAAAAGTAGTACCTGCAATCCATGCCGCCTTGCCTGTGCTCCAGAATACCTTCTTGCTGAAACGAGCAGAATTTGAAGCGGCCCTCTTGGTCTTGTGGAAAACTAAAGACTGCCTCACGCTGTTACTTATTTTGGCTACGATGCCATCATTGGCACTATTAGTGCTGCTGCCTGGAAGAGACAGCGATGGCCCTCTTCTATCCCTTCTCCCACTCTGTGACATTGCTGTATTCCTGATAAATCCTAGGTTTTCTTTCTCAAAACTTCTATAAACCCTGCGGCCGCTAATATTAGGCGAGCAATTGAATGTTATGCAGATCTTTTTCGCAGGATTTCCAAGCTTAAGGGCATGGTCATATGGAGGGGGGTTCCATAAATATCTTAGCAGGGGTTGTGGAGCATTTAGTAATTTTAAGGCCCTATGTTTTTTATTGCTTTCTTTAACATACTCGTTGAGATATTATAGAATCCCATTGTAATTTTTTATAATTTGCAGGTAAATAAAAATATATATTTACCTCTAAAATCACCATAAATTATTGGTTGGAACGCATATTATGTACAAATTAGCTTAAACTCTAGGGGAAACTCCCAACCCCCCTCTCCAACAATCTCTTAACTTTAGGGGGCAGAAAAAGTGGAGCTCACATTTTTCAAAAATAATCATGGGCCATGTTGCTACAAAAAGAATAGGAGCGAAAGCCTCTTCATGGGACCATGCTCTAACCCAGTAAAATTTAAATATATATAGCGTTTAAATTTTAATTTATTTTTATTAAAATAAACTAGCTTGTTCTAGGTGAAATGAAGATTTTTAATTTGGAATAAAACTTTATTTCATTTTATGGATTGTGAAAGCATAAAATCACTAAGTATTTACACTACATGAATGAATTTATATATTCTCCACAAAATTGAATTGTAATTTACACTACCTTGATAAAGCTTACAGATAAATGTCTATAAGTATTTTTTTATATCTCTTAACACAATCTTTGTGTTGTGTCTTAAATGTAGGGTAGAAAAACATGGATTATCATAATGGTAAATAACCTTCTCAACATAACCCCTATCTTCCTCGATTCCTTCTGCTCAAGTTTTTCAAATTTAGGTCATGTTCTATAGACTTAATTATATCTTATATTCCACTACAAGATTTATTTACTTGTAAAACATATCATTCTGATTTGAATGTTGATCTTTTCAGTGATTACGCCCTAAATAAATAAAGGAGTGTTTATGTTACGATGTGGTTCTTACTTATTTAAAGGTGTAATGGTAGTATGAGTTGTATAAATTCTAATTAATTAATAAACATTAATGCATAGACCAAAATATATCTCCCAAAGTAATCTGCAATATATAATCATATATTATATATGATTTCTCAAAACACAAGATAAGAAGTGCATTTAGTTGAAAACATAGGTAGAGACATGATATGGGGGTGTAGAGTGATTGTACAAACTGGAAATGACCTAGAGGTGCTTCATCTCTCAAATTTTAATTACAAATTGGGTTGATATGGAACCATACAACATATCTTGGAGTGTGGTATGCTCCAATCTCAAGTTATATTATTTTAGACAGTGATGCACTAGCGCTCTGTAACTTCTTTTGCAACTATGACAATCCATGATGACTGTGGGTTAAATTTGACAACTACCTATGTTTATCAAACAATTTTTAGGCGATGGTAATTTTACAATAGTACCCTTCAAAAATACAAAATGATATTTATTTATATATATTTAATAAAATATATTCTCTATTTCTTAAACTACTTGAATATATATTTATGTATATTAATATATTTTGTATATAAATATTTATAAAAATTTATGGTCATATTTTAAATATGTAAGTCATACATGACAGTTATTTTAAAATTTTACAAATATTGAACATCTAACATCATGAAAAAAATGCAAACAACCATCAAATTTAACCCATGGATGACATTTGCACTAAAACTCTAGGTGTCACACAATTGTAAAACCCTTTATATGATGCAAAAAAAACTCAAACCCTAGCCATGGGTGATAGACCCCTGTAAAATGGTTATTATTTAGGTTGAAGCTCCCTTACTTTGCCTACGTTGTCACTACTTTGAAAAGGCCTCAAACCATATGTATTTCTCCACATAGCATGTGATATCCATATCGATGCAGCTACTTTGACAACATGATCATTTGACAATGAGAAAAAATGGTTTGGTGTGCTTAAGCTTGGCATTGTTTGACTTGGAAGATCTATAAAATGAGAAACATTGTTCTTGAACCTAGTTTGGTTAGCTTCAAACCTATGTATGTGTTGCTCCTAGGTGTATTGTTGCTTTTAAGGAATTTAGGAGACCTTGGAGTGCTTTTGGAATGTAGCTTGCAATGAGTGTTCTTAAAGTGCTAGATGAGTTGTAGGTGAGGTTGATAAGTGAGTTAGACTTAGTTTTATAGGCATTTACAGGTTTAATTTTGCATTAATGTTGACTTATGGGATATGAACCAACCTATGAAAAGATGTCAAATTGGAAAAATATTCGTTGGGTGGTGGGGATTTGAAACTTTGCAACTTTTGGGTACCAATGCATGTAGAGATTATAGTGTTATGGACCAATTTGATTGGTTATGCGAGTAACTAAGAAAAATGAGTGGAGAAACAAGTCATTCAAAGGAGATAGGGATATGTTCCTAGGCTTGGAATGTGCGCATAAGTAATGCTTTACATGCAAAGTCAAAGTTTTCATTGTCAAATTTAGGTGTTTACATTTTCCCCCTCCCCCCTACTGCCCCCCGCACCCTTTAAGTATGAAATAATAATTACATTCTTTAAGGAAAATATACTTTAGTACACACAATTTGTCTTCACTCGGAGTTTGTGATTATGCTTTATTGTTGGCATGCTCCATGATAAAACCTACAACACATAGTGTAGGCAATGTCCATAATAAAAATTAAATTACAACTCAACTTTAGAAATATATTTCTAACTTAAAAATTGCATTGGTAAGTAGAAAAGTAAAGAGAAAATCATGGAAAAAAATGCACCTATTTTGTTTTCCTAGGGAGAATATTCCAAATTTGTCACACTTGGAGATTTATATTTAAACTAAGTTGTTAAAGGATTGGGTGTGTTTAATCCTCAATTTTGGTAAAGGAGATGTCGGAGCCATTGAGGAATCGGGTCGTGCCATAGGAATTTTGTCCCAATAACCTCAAAAGAATGAATTTTTCCATATGTTTTTCTAGTCACGTTAATATATTCTAACAAAATTGAGAAGAAGGTTGGCACAAGGTTTTCTAGTCACCTTAATATATTCTAATCACACGGAACACACCACTGCAAATGGATCTAGGACCAAGTGTAGAATAACTAAGATTCGAAAGGGAGTTACTAGTCTCTTGTCTCCATTGTGGGATGTAACTGTGAATGTCATATATGCAATGTTGAATATAGAAAATGAGAAGAAGGTCCATGCCCCATAGTTGTATTTAAAATATGCTTTAGTCACTTAGTGCCAAAAAAGAATGAAGTGCTTGATGTGCATATATATTCATGTGATAAATGTCATTGAATGTTCCCTCTTTCGAGGCAAGTGAGATGTGCACATATAATGCTCAGCTTAAAAGAAAAGACGTGTATCCATATAAAATGTGTTTGATAGTCAATGTTGGATCACATGGAGGGTTGTTATAGGTGGTTACCATTGAGATATTCTTATTATAAGGGTGTGCATGGTGGAAACCATGACACATAAAGATATAAAAACAGTAACAAACATGTAGAAAATGTGTATAGAAACCAAACAAACACAAAGGAAATCAAGCATACAAGTACACAAACAATGTCACATATGTTAGTCATAAAGAAGGCCCAAGTGGTTGCAAGTAAAGGACACACAAGTGTCTTACATATAACAAACATAAGAAATAGGATATACAAGTTGTAAAGAAGGGACACCAAGGTGTCACAAATATAATCATAGTAAAGACCATAGGCCACATAGATAGAAACAATAATAAAATCACACAAAACAAGTGAATAAATTAGTAAATAGTAGCCTAAAGGCACATAAATCACGATAATCCAGCATTTCACAAGACATGTGTATTAGCCATATTAGTCTAAAAAATGTTATATTACACTAAAACATAAAAAATCAAGCATAATGAGGAAATGAAAGTAACTATATTGAAATAAAAACAATTGAATAGTGTAGGAAATGCACCTAGATTAGTAAGGCCATTGGGATGGAGTTAGGATAACACTTATCATCATGTATAATCTTGTGTGTGTCATGCATCAAGCTCAAAATACCATGTGAATGCACGTGTGTAAAAAGTATGTATAAAATATGGTATCTACTAAATTGTATGACAAACAATACATGTAAAGTGAGAAGCTATAAAATATAATCATATATACGTCGTAATTTTGTATTTTGAAAATATTTGAATGCTTTTGTATTTATTAATATTTAAATGTTTGTAATTTAGCATATATGTATAAACAATAAGAGAAAATCTATATATATTAATTATCTAAAAAATAATTTATACTAAGATTAAAGCCTACAGGTTCTAGATCAGCCATATGATAGAACTTCCAAAAATAAGAGTCCTTTAAATGTCCATTTTTATGTAGCTGATAAAGAGTTGTAATGTTAGCACAAGGTGGTCCTTTTTTCAGTCATAGTATGTGCCCAATGTGTCATATTATGTTAGTAATTAGGAAGGTCATCACACCAAATAGTAACATAAGTGGTAAACAAAGGGAAGGTCATTCTTGTTGGGATTTTAGGAAAACATGCAAAAAATTAACTAAACTAGAATATGCAAAAATACATAGATTTGAAACAAACTAAAACATACCAAGAATATTGACTCAATGTTTATCCTAAGAAAAACCTTTCAGGTAAACAAACCCAACAAAACTTTAACCTTGTATTAACTTGAAAAATCTTGCAAATACAATAACCAACATCTAGATTTCTTGTCTTTTACAATCAAGTATTTTCAGCATACCTTTCACAATAATAGCATGTAATTTTATAACCAAAACACATTTTATAATTAACTTTTCTTGGAAAGCAAGTTAGAGTATTAAAATAATACTTTTAAACAAATTCATTGCCTTTATAATGAACTCAAGTTACAAAGCTAAGTTAGATTTACTATTATTAGGCACGACCATTACTTTAATTAAAAACTCCTAAACTATCCCATCACCCTTGCATGGATGTTGCATGGGTAGCGATTGCCAACAATCTCCCCCTTTTTGTTTACTCCATTAAGGAGAACATGGACTCATTCCTCAGTTGTTGTAGGATACTAAGCCATATTCACCTTTGTATCCACTATTACCAGCATCACCTTCTTCTCTTCTACCATTTCTCAGACAAAATTATATTGCACATCAATGTCCTTTGTTCGAGCATAATACTCAGGGTTCTTTTTCATAGCAATTACACTATACAAATCACAACATGTTCTTACTGCCTTTTCTATGAACCCAATAAAGGCACATAGCCTTTGAAGCTAGATGTAGACACAAAATCACACACTTGGGTACATTTCTATGTCCTAAAAGCATACTAGCATTCATATAATTCCTAAGTAATAAAACTAGTAGTTGACGACTATCTTTGGCCTCTTTTATTTGTCTCTTGTTTTCTATTCGGTCTTACACACCCTACAACCCAGTCGGAAATTACTTTTTTTTTATCTTTCATGGCTTTAGACACCAGCATCCAACCAGGACAACAGTGTCAGGTTCTCCTATCTCCTCTAGGTGCTCTTGACCTTTTCTACCTTACTCACTCTTTTTGGGTCTCTTTTATCTTTGGGCATCCTTTTCATTTATGGGTTGACCTTCCAATTGTCAATTGAAAAATTTAAACAAGGTAATCATATAAATACATAGTTATGTGCTCAGAATCAGGGACTAAGCACTAAACATTACTATCATCACCTAAGCTTGTATTCCAAAGGCACTAAGGCACTCCAAAGGAATCCATCTAGCATCCATTCAAGGGACAAGGGTTGCATGCTTCTGCATACACTTCATAGGAAGGGGAAGTCTATTCTATTCCATCCACACATAATATTACACCGCTGCATTCTAGCTACAACCCGATATTAAGTGCAACTTACATAAGGGCCTCCTAGGGCATCATTTCTACACACACACAAGAACTACATGGAGTCTGAGATGTAGTGTAGTGCTCGGTCGTAAGTTCACTATCGGGGTGATTTTCAAGGTCAGTCTGACTCCCCATTTTACATTTTCCTTTTTAGGTTTGATGTGGTTTGCGGGCTTGTGCAAGTGAATTTTTTTTACAAGTTACACATATCTTTGTCAATCCAAGAGTGAACATCAGGCAATCAACAAAGAGTAATTGTGAAGACCTTGCGACAGAACAAAAACTTGATCTAGAGCTTTTACGCGGTCATGAGTGCCTAGATCTAGTCATCAACACTCAAGCACCACTATCCTGCTGCGGGCACCCCTGTACGGCCTTGTTCATGAAATCCAAAATTTACAGAGTTTAGTTACGATGTTGTTTGCATCTTGTTCAACACTTCTCCTTGCCCAAATGACTTCATGTCAATTTGAAAATCAACTAAGTTCTCTATCTCTCTTCCTTGCTTAGGGTTTCATACTCCAAATATTAGTTTACTTGTGTCATTTCTATATTTTATCATTTATACATGTGTTACTCTATAATTATATTTAAATCAAATTAAATTAAATCATTTGGTGAACCCATTGCTCAAACCCAACCTTGTTTCTAGGCAATCATATTTTTACCATGGCTAAAACCTATAACCGCTTTACTGATGAATACCTTCATGATCTCCAAGCTCATTTTGCTAAACATCCACAAGACTTAGATATTATTTTATTTGCTGCTCATGAGGAATCCACCAACCTAGTTGAGCTTAACCCTCCCACCTCTAATAATGCTTCCATTCCTATTGCGACACAACCTCCCTCTTATACCCTTCCACTTACCTCCATTGTTCCCATTCCCATTCCTACTCCTACCAACCATTTCACTCCACCTCTTATTTCTCATACATGAAAAGTCTCCTCTTCTGACACTCATGACCTAACTTCTTTATATCAGGACCTACAAGTTCAAATCCGTCAACTTCGGTGAGCTACTTCACACTCCTCTACATCTCTTGATTCCTCATTGCTCCTTCATACCCCTTTCGCACCCGCTATTTCTACTTATCCACTTCCTCCTAACTTTGTCACCCCTAAGCTGCCCATTTTCAACGACCATGGTGACCCTCCAGAGCATGTCCGATCTTTTCAATGACATATATCGACTATGTAGATGATCATACATTGCTAGCTAAGTTATTTCCTAGAAGTCTTCGAGATTACGACATGCATTGGTTTTATGATCTACCTGTTCATTTAATAGCTTATTTTACACATATAACCGATTCTTTTATTGCTCAATATTCCATCACTATCAACACTAAGATCTCTTATGCACAACTAGATCAAATTAAACAAAGATCTAATGAACATATAGCTAATTTTGTTTTGCGTTACAAGAACAACCTAGCTAGGATGACCAATGCACTCATTGATTCAGAATTACAAGATCTTTTTTTCAAAGCCTCTTACCACCACTTCAGGAGAGTGTTATCTTTGGGACCTCTCCTTCATTTGATCAATCATTCCATATGCTCAAAATGTGTGAAGTCAAACTTCTATCTATGGGAAAAATAAAATATCATGAGACTCCTTCATCATCTTCTAATATGTTTCAAGTTAAATCTACGTTCAAGCCATCTCTTAAGCCCACTGAAGAAAAGGTAATTATTACTGTCGTTTCTCCACCTGAAAAGCTTCAATAGAAACCTCCAAAGTGTACTTTCACCAAATTACCCTATGTGCCTTGGTTTCTATTGCCTCAACCCATCAACAACAATCTAATCAGCCTTCCATTGCCACTCAATCTAGACCCATGTCGCCCCCATGGCCGAAATTATGATGAAAATTCTAAATGTGATTATCACCAATGCATTGGGCATTCTATTGATCACTGCTTCAAACTCAAACGTCTCATTTAAGATCTTATTGACAATAATTCACTCGAGCTCCCTGAGCCATTTATTTCTGATCCGGTTAATGATAATAAAAAGCTAAAAATCTTCAATGACCATTTGCCCAAGCATGAAATGTAAGTTCTTGATTCTTCTACTAATCATACATATTGAGATGTGTCCCATCCTTCATCAGGGCTCTTGACTTCCTTGTCGCTTCTACTAATTCATCACCACAAGTCATTTCATTTTCAGATCATGATTATCATGCTACATTTACTTCCAATTCATTACATATCAATGCTTCTATTGGTTAGTATATCGTTAATAACACCATGATCTATCCAGCGGCTCCTAGTAGTGTGTGATCCGTTATGCTTCTCATGATTATCAAATGTCCACTATCTGATATCACATATTTAGTTCCTAATTCTTTTGGCTACATTAGGATTCCTGCTACAGTTGGGCCTCTTACCATGCTTGTGTCATTTGATGTGGCATATTCAATCAAAGGCCGTGACATGCTCTTAGGTCTTCCTTGGCTCTGCATCACCCAAGCCATCCATTCTATGAATCATTTGTGTCCCAAGTTCATTCACAATAAATTAGTTGTCACTCTTGAAGGAAATCCACCATGCACACCATTTCTTAAGTCTAGTCTTGATGATATCTTTACACTGGTTACAACATTTAGGCTTCCTAGGCCTCTCAAATCTAAGGCACACTCTACACCTAGTTCTCCTACTCGCACATGACCTCCTTCATGGCCTTTTCGTCCCCATTGGTCCACTAGTCCATCTTGTTGGCCTAAGTCCCATACTTGGGCATCCCCTTAACATAGGTGTTCACCAACTCCTTCACCAAATAGGTCTCCTTTACATGTACGTCATTACTTTCATACTCCACTAATCTTAAATCATCGTCACATGCCTTTATCTCCCTGGATAATGGGTGGAAATCCATTTCGCTTCACTATCGTTGGATAACCTTCTATCCTCCTCATATTTGGGGGGGAGGGGGTGGGAATCATGCTTTCTTTCCCCCATCATAGCATAATCAGTTGTATATAATATCTACTATCACTACTCTTACACATCTTGATACACACCTTGTATCGTCATTACCCTATGACACACTCTAGTTCCACGGTTCATACTTGGTTGTTGAGGTTCTAATTCTAAAATGAACCTCACATCCACTATGCATTCCACGCTATGAGCTTCACGATACATCTTTCTAGCCTCTATGCACATGAAAAATCTATTTCCCAATGACACACTCTTGTTTTATGGTTCATTCTTGATTGTTGAGGGGTATTTTATAAATGAACCTCATCTCATACACATCTGTTGGGGGGCACGTTGATCTTATCACATTCACACATTACATACCATTCCATCACACTCATACATGACATTTACATATCTTGGTTGCACTTACTCTTTCTTGCTTATACTACTTGTTGGGCCCCAAAATATCAGCTAAGTACAAGAAGGCACATGGGCACGCTGGACCTAGTTGAAGAAGAGTGCGTGGGTTGAAGGCACACAAGGAAAGGGTTCTGGCAAGGTTTTTTAGAATAAACAACATGCGCACGTAGGATGGGTTATGTACTTAACCGCATTTGACATCCTGGGCAACTCATGAGAAAAGCATGACCCTTGTGGATAAGGTGCCAGCCTGGAGACTATGGATCAAAAAGGGAATATTCCAGGCATGCGATGGAAGTTTCCAGAAGACATCATTACAAAGAATGAAGAGCTCAGATCTGGAAAGTCATGCTTCTATGGAGGACCACTTCGACACTTGGAAACTACTTTATAACTTCTTGAAGGCATGGAGGTGGGTGCTAAGGCTATATATAAGTGCCCGATAGAAGAAAAGAGAGAGATAGAAGATAGAGAGGTTAGTGATAGTGGAGATAGTTGAAGAGAGGTGAAGCCTTGTAGAAAATAGAATAGACGATGCTATAGTTAGGGATTATGAGAGCTCTATGAGCACTTAACATAGAAGGGGATGGGTTCTTATTCTTCTTTGTAGTATGATGATCATAGTATAGCTCTAATGCATGGTTTGGCTCTGCATAATTATATGAGGATTTGTTATGACCTCAAGGGATGTAATGTGGGTTATTAAATTTGATAGTATGAATATAATGCTCTGTTATAAATCATCTGTGTTCAATACTTTTGCATTTCCTTTTTGTATGACTCATCTGTATGTGTGGTTTGTTATTCCTCTTACTTGCATACAATGAGCGGACAACTCTTCCTAAGCTCATGAGAATGTGGTTTAGTTCTTTTATGTCCTGCATTTGATTATTTGTTCTAAGATGATGCATTCTCACAAAAATCACATAAAGGAGAGACTTGGTGCCCGCACGTGCCTCGGGTGAGAGCCCAGCACCCGCTAGGTGATAGGTTGGCGTGCATGGAATTTTCCTATTCTATGAAGGGTATTAAAATGACTACATCTTGGTTCTGTTGTCGAGACCTCTTTTCGAAGTTGTCAGAAATGGCATGCATCTTTTTCCCTGTGGTGTGTGGTGACTGAGCGCATGACCTTAGAAAGTGTTGAAACATGATTCAAGAGCATGAAGGATGAGTTTTCTCAAAGATTCAACACTGGATCTAAGTTCAATGCGAGTAGATGGGTAGAAGAGAACCTATACCATGAGTGGGAAGGAGTTGAGGTCCATGCATAGGATGCGGAGCACGAGCAGTTTGTGTTACCCCATCTTGGCAAGTGTGGGAGAGAGGCCCCTTCAGCTTATGATGAGAGTTCGTCACATGGAGAGAGAAGAGCCATTAGTGTGCCTCTGAACCCACCTGGAAACCAACCTATGGTGCTTGGCTTTCCAAATCAAGAGAGATATATTATTAACCCAGTTGGTATCGATGGGAGTGACCAATTGACACCCAAGAGATATAATTTTTTGTTTGGAACATCCATGGCTGTGCAAGACATTCCTGTATTTGGAGGAATCTTCAGACAAGGTGCAAGTACACAAGATTTGGGTATCGCCTCTGGGAGTGGCGTGGGACATACAACTGGTAGTGGGACAATATCACAAACCATCAACACGTAGTTTAGTGGGATGCTAGGAACACTAGGCGTGGCCACTTCTGGTCCTTTGCCGACTATAAGAGGTGGATCTGGTGGGTCAAGAGGAATAGGACCTGATGGATCCAGTGGATCTGGTGGGTGAGAAGGAAACACTAGAGGGAACCAAGGCTCTGGATCAGGAGGACAAGGGCCCCAACCATCTCCCCAAGTGTTTTTCGAGATGTCTTTGCACTTACCAGACTACAGGGGTATTAAAGATGCTGTAGAGCATGTGCACAAGTGTGAGTTACTATGGTGTGTGAAGGGAATCACTACCCTGTAGCAGAAGGCCAATAAGTTTACAACAACATTGCAAGGGCATGCGTATAGTTGGTATAGGAAGTACGACCCCCATCAGAAGGTGGTATACTACACTGCATTAAAGAACACCTTCTTAGAAGAATTCCATATCTCAGAGTTTGAGCAGAATACCATCAACGCTCTTAAGGAGATCCAATAGGGAATGACCGAGAATGTGCGGGAGTATGACACATGTTTCAAGACTCTCTTGTCAAAGCTATCCTATGACATTCATCCTTCTCAACATGCTCAATGGTTTTTTGGAGGATTGATAACACCATTTAGAAGGGCTCTGTTACACAAGACTTTCACAGACCCACGCGAGGCATTGGAAGCTGCCCTGCATGCCAAAGCTGTTGGGAGCATTGACACTGGTCTTAACCCTTTTATGGAGGCTCAAATTACTATAATGGCCAAGCAGTTGGAAAATCTATATGCAAACTCAGCACATGAGGTTTTTAGTGGGCTTTGGTGTATAGGATGTGAAGTGGAGGGGCATGTAAAGGATAGTTGCCCTCGGAAGTTGGTGCGCGCTATGGCAGTAGACTATGAGATTTTCCATGGGGATCATGATGCAAGTAGATGCCCTCTACTCCAGTGCACAATCCGTATGAATTTTTCTTACTATTGCATGATCTGTACCTCTACAACCCATGATACTAACGATTGTAGACTGATTGATCAAATCCATGATGTTATTGATTTGGGTGTGTGCTGGACCAGCCTTGCAAGTAGTTCAAAGGATGATGACTATCATTATGAGGGGCACACAGATGGAGGGATGTGTGGAAGATGTTTTCGTGGAGGATTTTGTGGTCATAGTAACCACAATAGAGGATGAAGTGATTTCCCATGTGGAGCTTGTTATAATTGTGGATCTACAGAGCATTATAGACATGAGTGTCCTGACCTGTTACAATGCTCATGGTGTGAAAAGAAACATAAGTACAAAGAGTTTTTAGAACTTTATGAGCATATGAACCAGCAACACCGGAAAGACAAAGGCACTTGGATGGTAAGTATCAAGAAGGATGATTCACAGTGGATACCACGAGTGGTACATGAGTGAGGGCCAGAACTTGTACTGGTGATGATGTGAGTAGAGGTCACATGTGCCAGGGAGATGCCAAAACGAAGGACACTAGTTTCAAGAGAGGAAGTAGTACATGGAAAGTATCTGAACCCTTCTCATCAGAAAGAAGTATATCAGGAGACTATATATGTCATTCAGAGTTTACAAGGAGAGATCCAATGTCTAAAGGAGCAATCCAGGTAGCAGGAACAAAGAAGGAATAATGAGGCTCCACAGAAGGACCTGGTTGAAGTCAAATAAGTGTGCAAAAGGAAAGAGAATATTATTTCCTTATTAGGAGAGTGGCTAAGAGAGGAGGTACCACGCGTTGGGGTAGAGCGCGAAAGGCAAGTTTTGCATGCAAACCTTCCCCCTCACAACCTTAAATATGATAAGGAGATTACTTTGAATGCAGTTGTTGATGGGTGGCTTCTGAGTAATATTATCATTGACATAGGAGTGGAGGTCAATGTTCTTACCTTAGAGGCCTGACATTAAATGGGAAGGCCCGCATTACATCCATATTTGAATGTGTTGTATATGGTAAACAAGACTAAGGCAATGCCAATTGGATTCCTTAAGGATGTAGTTATCACCATTCAAGGAGCCAAGTTCACTGGAGATTTCAAAGTCTTGGCACTCGCTGAGGCAGAAAACTTTCCAACGTTGCTTAGGTGCCCATGGTGTTACAAGAACAATGTTGACATGTGGTTTAACAAAGGGTATATCAGTTTTGAGAACAAGGAGGAAAGGGTGGTCATTCCTTTGACAGATGGGAAGTCAACACCCTATACTGAGCCCTTAGGAGAAGAAGTCCTTGATGAAATCTATGTGCGCTCTATCAAAGATCCTGAGATAATTCACCCCACGAAGGGAGTTATCCAATTTGAAGATGCTCAGTCCATGAGTGATACCACTAGTGTGGCATGTGATAATTGGGTGCATGGGACTTATGAGTTGATTGGGCGAAAGCTAAAAGGATCTGTAACAAGGGTGACAAAGGCATGCTCAGTCAAGTGCCTAGGAGGGAAAAAGTTACCAAGTTATTCTGGGGGGCATATCCTGAAATTTTCTTATGGGACATGGAAGCTCAGTAGAAAAATGAGGACAAAAGAAGAGAAATGCTCAGTTACAACCTACTTAGAACTGTAGCACGCTAGTGGGCTACACATCAGGAGAACCTCCTGGTGTGGCACAAGGTGAGGATCACATTTTCTGCAAGGTTCTCTAGGAGCAACGCGCACACGGTCATACAAGACTACCATGGTAAAGAGACCGCTTCATTTCATATCCAAGCATGTGAGAAGGCCTATATGGTAAGCGCAGAAGTGTTGACACCTTTGTTATGGGTGCATAAGTTGTATTCCACCTTACAAGGTTGTGCACTCTTTTTACGTTCATTCAAAGATGTGTCGTCAGATGGGTAATTGGTAAGAGTTGGCGGCTGATCTCATTCAAGCTTTCGAGTGTAGGAGTACCAAACCATCAATGGATAAGATATTCCAAGTGATCAAGCACCTTATGACTGGGGATAAAACTATGGCAGAGGATAGGCTACTATAATTGCTAGGAGAGCCTTTTTTGGAGATGTGCCTCAATGAACAAGAATCAAAGGAAGTACATTTTGAGCGCGCGTGTATGGAAAAAGTAAAAGGAAAAATGGTCTATGTGATAGATGGAGAAGAGATGAAGACTTTGGATGTGAACCATTTAGAGGGTACGCATCAGGTCATAGATAGCACTAATGAGTGAGAACTCACCTACCATGAGCCCTTAAAAACAAAAAAGGTTAACATTGGGATGGAGGTAAAACCTAAGGAAGCTATCATCGATAACTATTGGTCGGAATTGGAGGTTTCAAAGATCATTGATCTATTGTGCAAGTTCCAAGATTTCTTTCCTCACAGGTACCATGAACTCAAAGGCATTCACCATTCCTTGGGGGAGATGAAGATAAAGTTGAAGAAAGGTGTGTGCCCGATTTAGAAGAGGCCTTATCGGATGAATCCAAATTTATGCACACGGGTTAAGGAATAAATAGACAAAATGATAGCATTTGGTATCATTGAGGCAATGGAAGAATTAGAATGGATAAGCCCAATGGTTATTAGTATTAAGAAGGATTGCAAGATTGGCCAAAAGATCTGCCGCCAAATTGGATTCTCGGTAAATGTGGCAGATGCTCCAATATTTGAGTTTGCCGAGCCAAAATAAAACGGATTGAATAAGCAGATTAATACGCTAGGAGGAGGCGGAGCCCTTAGAGACTGTTGATGTAATAATTTACAAGTCACCTTCGATAAGCAGAGAATCCCCACCCATCTTGAGAGCAAGTTTGACTCCTTCCAAGAGTGCTTGCACTTCCGCTAGATTGCACGAACAATTGCTCAGTGGAAAGGAGCCCGTCATAATGAGAGAGCCAGCCATGTCACGAAGAATACAACTGGCCCTTGATAAACCTGGATTTCTTTTGGAGGCTCTATCAAAATTAAGTTTCCACAAGCCTTTGGGAGGAGGTTTCCACGAAGCCTATTTCCTACGGATGAGCTTCTCCACTTGGGAAAGGCCCTGTTTGATTATGGAACCGGGATTTGATATTTTGATAAGAGTCCAGATGTTTGAAATTCTAGCATCCACAGAAGAAAACTCAGGGTTATTCATGCTATTCTTGGAAACAACTTCAGAAATAACAACTTCCAGTTTACTCAGAAAGGCTGGGAGCAGGAACTGTTGATTACGGAAAAGATGTAAGTTCCTCTCCCACCAGATACACCATAAAATAAAATAAGGGGCCACCTACCAAATTAAACTTAGGGATATTTTGAACCTCATAGATGGCCAGGACAAGAGAGAGTCTCTGATATTGTTGCAGTGCACCCAGGAGAGGTTTAGTTTTCCCAAAAGCCATTGTTAAACAAGATCCATGAAAGAGCAATGGAGAAAGAGGTGATCGAGATCTTCTTCCGCCTGACCACACATAACGTATTTGGTAGGGCTAGCATAGCCCCATGATCTTCTATGAAGATGTGTTAAGACTTTGTTTTTAAGAATTAGCCATCCAAAAATTGCCACTTTTGGAAGGAGAGAGTGGTGCCAACAACTTAACTTAGGAAGATCGATAAAACCCGACTGAGTGAGGAGCGAGCGATAGCCATCTTTGACTGAGTAAGTGCTAGAGATGGAGCCAAGCTAGAGCAAATGATCCTTGCAATCCTTGTAGCCCACTCTCCTCATGAGAATATCCTCTGACAAAATAGAGCAATCCGAGGCCAGGACATCCAAGAGGGAGGGGTATTTTCTAGAGCCACGTTGGAGACCCGTCCGGATGACTGAAGCCATAATTAGCAACATATGAGCCCCACGACACACTGGTTTTATTCATTATGTTGTTGAGAGGGGGAACCAGATTAAGCAAAGAGCACCTGTTCTAGCTGTCCTCCCAAAAAAATACCCGAGTACCATTGTTGACAAACCAGGAGGTCAAATTGGTAATTAGGGTTCTACATTTGCACATGAAATTCCAAATGTGAGAACATTTAGGGAGTTCTTCATTGGAAAGGAGTAGCTCCGGTCTACCAGCCACCAAATACTTGTGTGAAAGAACCTAATGAGCCAATTTTTGTGGGAAGGATATGAAGTTCCATACTAATTTGGCACCCAAAGCTATATTATGCAAAGCTAAATCCGCAATCCCCAGACCGCCTGAAGAGATGGGAGATTTGACCACCTCCCATTTGACGAGGTGGAATTTATGGTCTTCATGGTTCCCTTGCCAGAGGAAAGTTCTGATGATCTTTTCAAATTTCAAAAGCATCAAGTGAGGAAGAGCCAGAACTGACAACATATAGACAGGGAGAGCGCATAAAACAGACTTAATCAAAAGCAAACGTCTCGCTAAGAAAAGCCATTTCCCTTTCCAGGATTGGAGCCTATTCAAGAAAAACTGTAGAAGATCTGTCCATAGGCTGGCTTTGCTAGCTCCAGAGAATAAAGGAATGCCCAAATATTTATGAGGGAGAGAGCCAGAAACAAAACCAAGGATCGCTAGAATCCTTCTTTGCAACCGAGGAGGAACATTGAAGAAGAAAATGACAAACTTATGGAAATTATTCACCTGACCTGCTGCATTGGAGTAAGAATTGAGAATATTGGACAAGGCTCGTGCTTCAGGGATAGTAGTAACCCCAAAGAGAAAAGTATCATCTATAAATTGTTGGTGTGTCAGAGGAGGTAGGCTGGAGGAAGACAATAGTCCCGAAAGAGAACCAGAGGCTACAACGGACTTAATGTTGCGGCCCAAAGCTTCAGCTACCAAATTAAAAAGGAAGGAAGAGAGGGGATCTCCCTGCCTTAGTCCCCTGCTACTCTTAAAGAAACCTTCTACAAAGCCGTTCACCAAAACCGAGAAGTAGGGTGAAGAAATGCAATTAAAAATCCAATCACACAAAGGATTGTTGAAGCCCAAAGCCTGCAAGGATTTAAGAAGGAACCGTTAATTAATCCGGTCATAGGCTTTGCTATAATCCAACTTAATCATCATCCCAGGGTGAGAAGAGTGTTGTAAGGTGTGGATAAGTTCATGGGAAATGATAACTCCTTCAGAGATGGATCTACCCGGGAGGAAACCACTTTTCTCTCGCAAAACAATAGAGCAGAGGTAGGGACGAATACGAGAAGCAATAGCTTTAGAAATAATCTTGTACGAAGTGTTGCAAAGGGAAATTAGACGAAAGTCATCGAATTTATCCGCAGGGGATTTTTTGGGGAACATACAAATGAATGTGTGATTGAGAGAACCCAGGACTTTGCCTATAGAATGGGATTCTTCAACAACTTGCCAAACTGATGAACCAATTACTTCCCAGAAGTCTTGGTAAAAAGCAACTAGGAAACCATCTAGACTAGGGGCTTTGTCTCAAGCCATAGAGAAAACAATTTTTCGTATCTCCTCCAAAGAGAAAGGAGAGGACATACTCTCATTATCAGCTTCGTTGACTAGTTTTAGAATTTGTTCTAGAAGAGGGGATTGAAAGGCCAAAGAAGAATGTGAATCATCTGATAATAGCTTTTGGAAAAAGGAAACCACCTCCTCTTTGATTGCAGATTAGGAGGAGATCTATAAATCATCAGGTTGCTTGATGGTAGAGATATAATTTGAATTTCTCCTGGATTTTATCGAGGCGTGGAAAAATTTGGTGTTCTTATCACCATTTTTGAGCCAGATTTCCCCAGATTTCTGATGCCAAAAGGATTCCTTATTCAGAAGAAGATCACCTAATTCGTTGAGAAGGGACTTTTCAAGAAGAAATTCATCACTATGCATACCATACTTGAAGACCCTTTCATTAAGAATACATAGAGCTTTTTCCACTCTTAATTTTTCTTGAAAGATGTTTTAAAGGAAGAAGAATTCCAAGCTAGAAGTTTTTCTTTGAGCAAAGAGAGATTTTTAGAAAGAATAAATATTTTGGTACCAGTAATAGAGAAAGAATCCCACCAGGATTTTATCAGCGGTTTAATGTTGGGATCCTGCATCCACATACTTTCAAACTTGAAGGGAGAGCACTGGGGGGGAAGATTAGAATTAATAGACATAAAAATGGGAAAATTATTAGATCCAGATAGAGGGGAGACACAACTTTGAAGGAGGAAATTCTGCTGGAGCCAAGATTCTGAGACCAAGAATCTATCAATTCTTACCACCAAGTTCCCGAAGCCAGTCCATTGATTGTTCCACGTGAACCACCCAGAGTGTGGTTCCAAATCAACCAGCTTGGAGGAATGAACAAAGGAAATGAAATCTTCTTGTGATCGCGGTTGCCAACTGAGACCACCATGTTTTTCCCAATCAGAAATAGTGGCGTTAAAATCCCCTGCCACTATTGATTCAAGGTCTGTGAGGGAACTCAAGGAATCCTGAATTTTTTCCATGTTTCCCTCTTTTGAATAGGATTATTCAGACAGTAGACATTACAAAGGAAAAAAGACTCCTCGGAATGCTTTAGAAATACCTAGCACCATTGAAAATTGGACTGCGAAGAAAGGGAGGCCATTTTGCAAATAAAGGACTTCCATAGAAGCCCCAACCCACCAGAAGCACCATTCGAGTTAACAAAGAGTCCTTCCCAACCACGCCAACTTCAGAACCAACCATCTAAACACGCCGAACTAGACATCTTGGTCTCTTGTATCAAACAAATAGAAATATTCATATCCGTGACAGAACGCCTTAGCAGATGCTGCTTGTTAAGGGCGTTGAGACCCCTAACATTCTAGGATAGGATGTTCATCTTTTTTTCAGAGAGGACTTGCCTCTCCTACTTGATATAGAAAAATAAGAACCAAGCTAAGATTGATTACCAGAAGATACCTCTTTAAGTGAAGACCATGATTTGGAGGGCCAACCAATGGAAGTGCTTGGGCCAAGATTTAGGTTGCGGATTGGCGGGGCAGGGAGAATACCACGAATTGAAGGCATAATCTCACCTTCTTCTGCCTGAGAGACAAGATCATCCCTAGCCGCTTCTGCGTTGTCGTTGAGAAAATCTTCTTTGTTCCCCACCCAATTTTCTAGGGAGGCTACGTTAGAGCTTAGACCTAAGGTAATACCCTCTTGAAATAAGGATAGGATACGTGTTGAGTCTTGAACCACCGAAGCCATTTCTTTAACAAGAGTGATTGTGTTGGGATCAAGATTAAGAGTTTCCAAGGAGAGAAACTTTTCTTCGGTAATAGAATGGGGGCAGTGAGGCCCGACAATAGGAGGATGATTCACCACTATTGAGGCACTGGGAGGGGAGGGCTTCTTCTTCCACACAACCAACCTCGAAGAAGGGGGTGCTTTACAATCTTTCTGAAAGTGACGTGGAATTTTACAACAAAAGCAACAGTTTGAGATGGTCTCATATTCCACCCTCTTAACCCATTTCCTATTGGAGGAAAGAATCATGATTCTATCATGCAGTTTTTTGGAAACATCCACTAAAATACAGACCCTCACGAAGGAAGAAAGGGATCCTTTGAGGGGAAATAGGATCGATATAGATGACTCTCGCCAGGCCAGAACAAATTTGTGTGAGAGAAGAAAGAGACCAAAACTCGCTGGGTAGAGAATAAAGTCTAACCCAGACCTGAAACCCTTCCATGATGGCTTGATCAAAGTCGAAATGAGTAGACCACTTCCAAAGAATAAGACCTGATTCGATAAGTAGATAATCTTTCCTTTCAAGGGAGTCATCCCTTTAGGCTTGGTTGTGGAAGGTGACAAGGAAGAATCCTTTGTCCAAGAATCTCACACGAAGACCGCTCCCCCATTGAGTATCACACCAGGCTCTGATACCATCAGTTGAGAGCCACCTACCCATAAATTTAGCGATGATAACTTGCTTTCCAAGAAGAAGTAGTTGTGAATCGAGGTCGGCTGAGCATTCTAGAGAAATGGTCACATGATTCTCTTCCTCCGAGACGTCAGAAGAAAAAGCGTTCCCTAGATTTGAACTTGGAATCTGCAACTGAGGGCCCCAAGTGGGACCTGAGTAGATCGGGTCAGAGAGAGTAGGTCCCTCCAAGCTGACAGATGAGCCATTCAGGCCAGGATGGCAGAGAAGGCCGTTACTATTCAATTTTTTTGAAAATATGCCCGTTCTGCAACTTAACTCAAGGAATTCCAGAGTGATTTTTTCTTCCTCATTTTTCAAGTGATGGGAAGAAGATATCCGATGATTATTAGTATTAAGAAGGATGGAAGGATAAGAATTTATGTTGACTATAGGGATCTGAATGTGGTGTGTTTCATTGATCCTTTTCTAACCCCCTTTCACTGAGGAGATCCGGGAAGGAGTATTCAGGTGTGAGAGTCTATTCTTTCACAGATGGATTCTCAAGATATCATCTAGGTTGGAGATTGCAAAGGAGGACAAAGAGAAAGACAACTTTTACCACTGAATGAGGAAGTTTTTCTTATATGGGCATGCATTTTAGACTGAAGAACACACCTGCCTGTGTTTTCGTGCATTGTGGTTCAGGCATTTCAGGACTTCATCCATAAATTTCTACAAGTCTTACCTGGATGACTGGATAGTATATGGATTGATGAGGGACCATTGTGACAGTATGAGACTGATGTTTGAGAGATGTTGGCAGTTGAGGATATCTCTCAACATTAAGAAATGTGTTTTTACTACTCCATTTTGCACCCTGTTGGGACATATCATATGCTAAAGAAGGACTTACTAGTGGATCCTACCAAAGTTTGTTTTTATTGTGGGTTTAGGGGAGCCTACCAGTCCAGATTGCGCAGTGCATGGATTCCTTGGGCATATGGGGTATTGCCAAAAATTTATCAAGGGGTATGCCAAGATCACCGTGCCATTAGAGGAATTTGTGAATCACGAAGAGTACATTTCATTGGGGAGAGGCACAACAGAATGGTGTTTGACACATTGAAGAATAGGCTTATCACTTCACCCATATTACACTTTCCCTTATTGGGATAGGTCCATTCCATATACATATTGATGCTTCGAGGGACAACTGATTTTAGTAGTGCTTAGCATAACTTAGAGAGGGAATTGTTGACCATCCCTTGTGCTTTGCTAGTAGAAAGCTAACCCCAGCAGAAAAAAATATACATAACCACAGAAGCACGAGGCATTGTCAATGATTTACACACTGTAAAAATTTAGGAAATATTTGTTGGCAACACCCTTTTTATTCTACATGAGACCACATGGACATTAAAGTACTTGGTTAACAAAGCTTTTATTGCAAGGGTGCATATGTAGGTGGGTCCATATCTGTTTCAGGATTTTGAGTTCATAGTGGTTGTAAAATTGGGTAAGAGTAATTTGGGGATTGGCCATTTATCAAGGATTGACTTGGGAGAGGATATGCACAGAGCATTGAGTATACAATGCTAGATTCGCGTAACTATTCAGATTGCGGTGCATGCCTTCTGAATTGGAAGATATTGTTGTGTTTTCTCAAAATGGGTGTGGCGCCATGGAGGGAATGAAGACTTTTGAAAGGAAGAACTTAGCCATATGTTTCGACACCATACATGTAAATTAGTAGAGACCTGTATATAATCTAGGACACGATGATGTTCTTTCACTGGTGCGTGTTTGAGCATGAGTGCACTAGCAATCATGGAAGAGGCTGCATGGTAGAATTATAGGAGGAAATTATGTAGGCAAATGCTAACTATGTGTAATATCCTCTATCAGCTTCCCTTTGGTGGGAAACGGTTTACAAGGATTGTATTGAATATTGCAAGGTCATGTGATCATTTTCAACACCTTAAGTAAGCTAGGAAAAAGGGATGAAATGCCATTGAGACCAATAGCTAGTGTTGAACCATTTGATAAATGGGAAATTGATTTTGTAGGACCTATTTCACCTGCCACACGAAGGACCAGTTCATGCTATATTTTTAGTTTCTCTGAATTACTATAACACGGTGGGTGGAGGTAGCGCCTACAAGGGATTGCACCGATGGCCACAACAATGCTATATTCCTATGGGAAAACATAATCAGTAGGTATGAGTTGCCCTTTGAGTTTGAACAAGTGACCGAGGTAGTCATTTTCTCAATGAAATAGTTAAGATTTTGTTAGCAAATATTTATGGTGGCCCATTCATAAGAAGACCCCAGATCACCCACAAGATAATACGTGATGTGGGAATAAGGCACATTTGACAGCATGAAATAATAGGAAAGGACACATGTAACTAGAAAATTTGTGACGTTGTAGGACTTAGCCATTGGGATGGATAAGGGATCAGTCGTTCTATGAAGCATAGCGTGTTGAGCACACATAGGCATGGGGACTTGAATGAAATGCCAAAATGGTGTTAATTGGGATCTGGAATGGATGCTATTTTACTAGTGGAATTCATGTTACCTTTGCTGCATATAGAGCACGTAAGAGGATTAGCCAATTATAGTTAACTATTGGAACATCTAATTAATAAATTGGTATTGCAAGATCCAAAACGACAACAACATCACTTAGTTAAATACAAATCATAACAAGATAGAACATAGAGATAGTTTTTAATCAATGACAATAATCATCCACTTCAAGATTTAGAAGTTTGAATTTGGGTCCAGTTACATATATATAGGAAATGATTCCCTAGTATTCATGGAGAACTTCTACCCACATGGGATCTCCTAAAAATACTATTTGGTTTTGATTTTTACATCATGTAACAATACACAACTCAAATCATACGAGTTGTTAGTTAAAAACTCTGGACTGGAATGATATTACCAGTTTACTATAACAATAATAGGGGATCATTTTCAAAAGTTCCCTAAACATCCCTAAATGGTGTCAGTGCAGAAGATCATCTTGAGAGCTTTCCAACGACTGTGAGAACGCGACAAACGGACATCGGGAGCTCTAGATATGTTCGGTCAAAGTTCAGATAGCGGGAAAGTCAACTCTGGTCAACTGGTCAATATTGGACCAATCGCACTGTGACACGTGGCTTGCCACCACTCGTCGAATTCACTCGATTTTCCTATCGGGAGATGACAAGTGGACTACATGATGACTGAGTTAATTAATTTCGATACCCCATGGTATGGGTCGAAATTTTATTTATTTGGTAAGTCCACTTACACACCATTCCAAATGCCAAACCACTATATATTAATGTTTATACATTAGTATTAAAACTTCACTTACCCACATAAACCAACCGACCACACATAACAACCAACATGCTAGGTTATGTCCACGTGGTAAAGGCATGCAATGTCATGCATGGAAGATTCCACGTGAGGAGAGGGAGGTGAAGCAGTGTTGTGGGAGGCAAATGCCATGCGTGGAAGCTTCCACGTGGAGATGGATTTGTGGCATTCGTTGGTGAAGCGGTGATATGGGGGTGGTTATGCTGCCAAAGTGGTCCTTTGACCACTATGAAGTTGTGTGGAGAAATGGGATTTAAATCCTAAAACATTATCCAAAAACTGCCAAAATATGGGACCATATACCCACTTCTCCTTAGCCGCTCTTTTGGGATTTAATCCCATTTAAAATGCTAAGCGCCCATTTTAGAATATTTTATCCCTTATCAACATACTACGGGCTAAAGGTTTAAAAATAGCCTAAGGGATAATATGGCAATGCATTATTCAAGGACCCTAAAATTGTATAAATAGGGTACCTATTTCCTTTGTAACAGACACACACAACCTAAGCTTATTATTTGTTAAGCTTATTGTGGGAACACACACACAAAATACGAAGACAAGCTCAGAGCTTGGAAGGCGAATGAGAAATTGTTGTTGTGTGAAGACCTAAATTATTTTAGGCATTATTATTTTGATTATTATTGACCTATTATTTGTTAGGCAATAATAAATTAAATATTTGTGGCTAGGAGTTATTCAAACTACCTAGTCGGCCCATAGCGCCACAGTAAATTATTGTGAAGCCTGGTATATCGACCGGAGAGCCATAGGGCATTGTATTAGCGTCTGGAAGGCCGATCGAGAACCGAAGGTTTCTGAATAGTGGAGCTGGAGCCATCAAGCTTGTCGAATACGCCAGGAAGGTGGAAGTCAGGTGCTATTTTTCACCCTTGTCGTCCGAAGGTCTGGTTATTCTTCTAAGCAAGTTTAAATAGTTTCCATTAGGTTTTCTTGTGAAAGTACTATTGTAACTTACAAGTTTTGACTAGTGGAACGGTTCGACCACGAACCCGGAGACGTAGGCAATTGCCGAACTCCGTAATCAATCTTTGTGCAATTGTCTTATTGTCTTGCATTAATTTTTAAATTGATTACTTAAAAGGAGAAAATCATCGGCAAATAATTAAAGCCTACAAGGGTCCGAGATCAGGTAGTAATAATCTTGATTATTTTCGGATCATGTTTGGTATCAGAGTTTGTATCAAAGTTGGTTTAGCTCCATATTTGTTTTTAAGTAAATCTGATTAACAGAGTGATTGCTTCAAGTTGGTGTAGTTGGTTCAATTTGTGTGAACAGGGTACAAGTGCACTATGGGCAAGATGTCTAAACAGGCAAAGCTCGAGGAAATTGAAGCTTATAATCACCAGATCCAGGAAGAGAATTCTCTCCTGCGATCAATGTATTACTCCTTGGAAGAGGAGAATGCTCGTTTGAAATTAGAACTGAAAACCAAGGATGAGCTCTTGGCAAGGTTGCAATGTGGTGATCAGAGGAAGGAAATACCTTCAACTTCAGATGCAGTGACCATGGCAGATGACTGCACTGTAAGTTGTTCACCACTGGAATCTTCTTCTTCCTCCCATTCGGTTTCAGATTCAGGTAATGAAGTCTTTGGTTTGTTTGAAAAGCATACTAGAGGCATTGGATCCAAGTTACTAGATAAAATGGGATTTGATGGAAGAGGCCTTGGTAAAAATGGCCAAGGTATTGCTAACCCAATACAGGTCGAGGATCATCCTCGTTTTGCAGGTTTGGGTTATCCTAGTGTGGGAATGGAAATTGGAGAATGCTCCAAGAATGCTGACGGGAGACAAGCTTCCGAAAGAAAAGTGATTACCCCACTAGTCCTGCAAGAAGATTCTGAGCAGGAAAGTTGTGCTTCGTCGTCACAGGTAAGATGTGGTAAGAGAAATCAGTGAAGAGGTAATGAGATTCCACCTCCAGTTTCTTACCATAATCATAAGCACAGTAAAACTTCTGATCCACTTTTTCAGCTTAAGAAGTATGGTTATGATTTTCAGAAGATGTGGAATTCTTTTCCATGTACTTTTTGTGGATTGCATAATCATTCAGTGGCCAGATGCTGGAAGAGAAGGACACTGATGAAGAAGTTGATGCCGTTCATCAGGAACAAGGAAAATCAGAAAGACCAATCTCGTCATGCAGAGTCGAGAAATGGCAGAAAGAGTTCCTCATCCCAGAAGAAGGAGATTAAGAGGAATTTTTGTGCTCATTGCCAGAGGAATGGGCATCGGGTGGAAAATTGTTGGAAACTGCATCCATCTCGCCATCAGAGTAATGGCAAGCCAAAGATGGAATGGAGGCCTATTGTAAAGGCAAAGGAGGTTTCTACTCACCACCAGTTGACAAGTCAACCCAGGACCAGGTAATACCTGAAAGTGAAAGTCCTTTAAAATGGGTAAGTCAACAATTTTTCAATTATATATTGCATAATTCAGATTGATGAATCGTATGCAGTATTAAGTTTGGAGATCAGATTTTGTGAGAAAATGCTGAGAGAAAGGTTTACAATACTAAGTGGATTTTCTTACTTAGAAAATTTGATTAATGCTCCAAACATATCTCCTAATCAGCTTGTGAGTACCTGTTACAGCTTGGATACAGGAATTAACTCATATAAAGCTTGGAGATTGATCTGCCATTTGTGCAGACAGTAGAGTTCACAGAGATCAGCTCAGAACTTCATTCTGTGTAGAGGCATTGTGACCATGCAGCAGAATGGTAGCTGAATCACCATTGGCATTGACGTCAGGTCGGAACTTCATTCTGTGTAGAGGCATTGCGACCGTGCAGCAGAATGGTACCTGATATTAGTATGTCAACAAGAGGAGCTCTCAAAGGATCAGCTCAGAACATCATTCGGTGTCAAGGCATTGCGACCACACATACGAATGGTAGTTGATCAACAGACTTAGCATCATGCATTGGAGGCTCGAGGTCTTGCAAGAGGCTTAGCATCATGCATCGGAGGCGTTGAGGTCTGTAACAGACTTAGCATCATGCATTGGAGGCTTGAGGTCTTGAAAGAGGCTTAGCATCATGCATTGGAGGCGTTGAGGTCTATAGAGACTTAGCATCATGCATCGGAGGCTCGAGGTCTTGAAAGAGGCTTAGCATCATGCATTGGAGGCGTTGAGGTCTGTAAAGGGACAAGGCATTGTCCATCACCGACATCGGATCAATCAAAGCTCTACGTAACATGGAGTTCCTTCAAACTAGTTTGGATTCTGTGGAATCAACTCGGAGCCAGGAGCTGTGTTATAGAGTAAAAGAAGATCCTTGTTGTCAGATATCAAGAAGCTTAGCACCGCACAGAAGGAGCATTGAGGTTTCATTCAGAAACTTAGCACCATAAAGCGGAGGCGTGGAGGTCTTCTTCGGATATCAGAGTGGCGCAGCGGAAGCATCGTGGGCCCATAACCCACAGGTCCCAGGATCGGAGCAGAGTTTTTGAAGTGAGAAGGTTGGAGGAGAAGACCCAAGGGTCTACTACAACAACACTTCCGAGGTGGCAGCAGAGTTTTTCAGATTCAGGACAGTATGGAAGCTTTTTGGGACAAAAAGCTTTTCTCAATGGGGAGGTGTGATCAGGGGATCATTTTCAAAAGTTCCCTAAACATCCCTAAATGTTGTTAGTGTAGAAGATCATCTCGAGAGCTTTCCAACGACTGTGAGAACGTGACAAACAGACATCAGGAGCTCTAGATATGTTCGGTCAAAGTTTAGACAGCGGGAAAGTCAACTCTGGTCAACTGGTCAATATTGGACCAATCGCACTGTGACACGTGGCTTGCCACCACTCGTCAAATTCACTCGATTTTCCTATCGGGAGATGACAAGTGGACTACATGATGACCGAGTTAATTAATTTCGATACCCCATGGTATGGGTCGAAATTTTATTTATTTGGTAAGTCCACTTACACACCATTCCAAATGCCAAACCACTATATATTAATGTTTATACATTAGTATTAAAACTTCACTTACCCACATAAACCAACTGACCACACATAACAACCAACATGCTAGGTTATGTCCACGTGGTAAAGGCATGCAATGTCATGCGTGGAAGATTCCACGTGAGGAGAGGGAGGTGAAGCGGTGTTGTGGGAGGCAAATGCCATACGTGGAAGCTTCCACGTGGAGAAGGAGGTGAAGCGGTGGTGGGGAGTAGGTTTAATGGTATGCATGGTATTAAGCTCACGTGGAGATGGGGGTGGTTATGCTCCAAAGTGGTCCTTTGACCACTATCCTTGCATGGAGGAAGGCTATTTAAAGCCTTAAACATTACAAAACCGCCAAAATGTGGGATATCCAACTTCTCTATAGCCGCTCTTTTGGGATTTAATCCCATTTAAAATGCTAAGCGCCCATTTTAGAATATTTTATCCCTATTCAACATACTACGGGCTAAAGGTTTAAAAATAGCCTAAGGGATAATATGGCAATGCATTATTCAAGGGCCCTAAAAATGTATAAATAGGGTACCTAGTTCATTGTACAGACACACAACCCAAGCTTATTATTTGTTAAGCTTATTGTGGGAACACACACAAAATACGAAGACAAGCTCAGAGCTTGGAAGGCGAATGAGAAATTGTTGTTGTGTGAAGACCTAAATTATTTTAGGCATTATTATTTTGATTATTATTGACCTATTATTTGTTAGGCAATAATAAATTAAATATTTGTGGCTAGGAGTTATTCAAACTACCTAGTCGGCCCATAGCGCCACAGTAAATTATTGTGAAGCCTGGTATATCGACCGGAGAGCCATAGGGCATTGTATTAGCATCTGGAAGGCCGATCAA
Source organism: Taxus chinensis (assembly GCA_019776745.2). Taxonomy (NCBI): domain Eukaryota; kingdom Viridiplantae; phylum Streptophyta; class Pinopsida; order Cupressales; family Taxaceae; genus Taxus; species Taxus chinensis. The sequence continues at coordinate 209,937,438 of CM034154.1, forward strand.
GAACCGAAGGTTTCTGAAATAGTGGAGCTGGAGCCATCAAGCTTGCCGAATATGCCAGGAAGGTGGAAGTCGGGTGCTATTTTTCACCCTTGTCATCCGAAGGTCTGGTTATTCTTCTAAGCAAGTTTAAATAGTTTCCATTAGGTTTTCTTGTGAAAGTACTATTGTAACTTACAAGTTTTGACTAGTGGAACGGTTCGACCACGAACCCGGAGACGTAGGCAATTGCCGAACTCCGTAATTATTTTTTGTGCAATTGTCTTATTGTCTTGCATTTATTTTAAATTGATTACTTAAAAGGAGTAAATTATCGACAAATAATTAAAGCCTATAAGGGTCCAAGATCAGGTAGTAATAATCTGATTATTTTCGGATCAAGCACGTAGAAGGGAGGTGGACGAGAATAGTTGGTGTCAAGAAGACTTTGCAAAAACCACGTACAAAGAATGAAGAGCGCAGGAACAACATGAGGTAGGCAAGGGAAAAAATCTGGTAAAGGACAAAAGGATTGCCTTCAGCGCTGTGGACATGCATGTAAGAAGTCTTTGGTTGGGTTGGATTTTTACGTGCCAAAAGGTTGTAAAGGGTTTGGTGCGCAGGATGTGGGGCGTGGGTAAGGGCGCTTAAAGTTAGCTTGATGGAAAAAAACCGAATTTAATGTTAAAGTACAATGGTAGGTTGTATAAAATTTAATGCTGGAAAGAAGGAAAAGCTATAAATATGAAGTCAGACACTTCCTTATTTTACCTTGTAATTATGAATTGAAGAAAGCTCTCATGAACTAGGGCATCCAAAAGTGATTTGTGCAAAGAAGAACCAAAGAGATCTAAGGGTACGTGACTAGGGTAGATCCGCAAACCAATGTGGAAGGAGTACACGAGCATGTGGAAGTTTGTTAAAGAAGCATCATCTTGTGGAAGGATTTTTCCAGTTAGGGTTTGGTAGTTAGGGCACAGAGTTAGAAGGGTTTCTTCGCAAGGTTGACCTTTGGGATTAGACAGATGATAGAGCAGAGCAAGGGGAAGAAGATTTAAGTGTTAGCATTGATTAGAAGAATGAGACCAAGGAAACCAACTTTTTCACCGAAGAAAACGAAGGACAAGGGAAAAGGAAAGCAGACAACTACCATCACGAGCTAAAATGAAGAATGGTAGGCGGAAATGTAGTACCTAGATGGGGTATTGTTAGGAAAATAATGGGAGTCACACCTGTAGAAGATGGCCATAAGCGATTATAATAGTCACACAAGCACAACAGAAAAGGAGATGAATTTGGAGTTGGTTCGCCCAACCAACAATAGGATGCCAGACGGAATGCCCATTTATAATGACGAAGTAAAGGTCAAATTAGAGAAGGCAGGGCTATTGCAGCTTTATGAGTTACCTTACTTTGGTAAACTTGAGCGCCTTTATCAATGGTTTATGTCACGCGTACATGATGATCACTTTTACTTTGCGGGGTGCAAGATGCACATTACACCACAAATGATATCTAAGTTCATAAACCTCAATTGTGAAGGAGATAACACTGATGATGATTTGAGCGACAAGGAGGCTATTAAGGAGACTGTAGCCACTTATGACTACAAGGAGGGTTTGAGATACTTTGACATCTCATAAATACTAGACCCAGTGATGAGGATGGCCACACGATTGGTAACCAAACTCAATGACCAAGAATGGTGGACATAAGTAAATAAGGCATCGATGAACGTATGCTAGAAGATATCAGAAGGAACCATCTACAACTTATCTGCCTTCATCACGGATGAAATTATAAGTAACCTACAGGAGGGAGAGAAGATAATCTTTGTTAATGTACTCCTCATTATTGTGTTCTCAGAGATTGGAGTGCCTGACGGGCTAGAAGAATTTGTTTGGGAATATCCAAAAGAGGATCCCTCACCCACAAAGAGGTTTGCAAAGTATAATTGTGAAAGCATGACAACTGCTCACAAGGCGCACCTGGAGAAGTGGTATAAACAAATGCATGACACATTTGGGGATGAGTGGAGAATCCCATAGCAGTTGCCCACCCTCGTGAATGGAGAAGCAGAATTTATAGTATATCAACACTTGTACATTGGTAGATTTAGGTTGACAGATGAAAACATGACTCCATGGTGCAAACTACCCTTCTCCTTCACTGCGTTATACTTCTAAGCTGGAGTTAATCGATTCAAGGAGGCCAAGAGACTAAGGTTTGACCTTAGTGAGGTAGATACAGACCATCGTGAGTTGCATCAGAAGCTAGTCTATCCCAAGAAGTGTGCATACATGGAGAGATATGTCTCCCACGAGATCAAAATGATGAAGCCTTTCATGCTGCCAATTACAGGAAGGACCACAACAAGGGTGTACCTACGCATAAGGCCAAAGTTTGAAAAATGAGATTACTTGGAGAATGATGTCTCCATCCCTGAAGACCCTACAGGAAGGGATAAGTCCACACCTGGAAAGATAGAAAGAGAAGAGGTGCAGAAGGCACCAAGTGTTCAAACTACATAGGTGGTAAGCATGCCAAAGACAAGCGCTAAGCCTAGTACTTATGCACAGAGGAAGAAGTATTCATTCAAAGAAAAGACTCTAGAAGAAGAAACACTAGAGAATGAAGAGTGCCTCACTTAGGAGGAATTGTCAAGGAAGACATCACATGTTGAAGAAAAAGAAAGAGAAGAATCCCTTATATTGGAATCCCCAATAAGGAAGAAGCAAAAGGTAATGGATGAGGCTAATTCAGAGGAAACATAAGACCTAGATGCCTACATTAGTGAAAAAGATGATGATGAAGATGAAATAGGATGCGAAGACCATCCCATCTATGAGATAAATGATTATGAAGAATAAGGGTATGAGTATAACGAAGGAGATGAGGAGAAGGGTGATGACGAAGAGACTGAGACCCAAGGCAAGGGGGTAGGTGAGGAAGAAGTTACAAAAGAAAAAAGGACCCTAAGCCTCATGAAGGAATAGGTAGATGAGGCCGTGGAGAAAGAGGTGGAAAAAATCATCAAGGACCTAGTGGAGTAAGAAGTGGAATGTAGAGTGGATGTGGTTATGAAGGAAGTTGAGGAGGAGAACATAGAAAAATAATATGGCAGCATGGGAGAAGATCCCACTTTGGCTGTGAGATTTCCAAAGGCTGCACATATAGGGAGGAAGAGTGTAGAAGCATCACAAGTTTAGGGGATGGGCTACATCGATGATATGAACAAGGTGTTGCACACAAACTTCTAGAGAACACTAACAACTAAACAAATTCTAGCCATAACTTCATTTGATGAGGAAGATGCATACCCTCAGATAAGCAAAATTTTGTCATGGGAATTTGATTCCCACATTGATGAGCTATAATTTGAAGTAAGACAATGGGAATTAATGAAAGTGTCAAAGAAAAAAGGGATAAAACCCTTGGTGAATGCTCAGAGGCTGTCAGATGAGCTAATCTGTAACACACTCAAAAAATTCTTGGTTCAGGTTAAAGCCATGCTCTTCAGGAGAAATGATAGGGTAAAGTTCCTAGAGGTAAAGATGGAGAAAAAGGAAGAAGAGATCTTTGATAAAACCAAGGAATTGAAGTAGGAAGAGATAATCAGTGCTCATTCAACGTGTGAGTTGAAATATGAAAAGGAAAGAGTGCGCGAGGCATACAAGAAGATAGAGATGATCACATATGTCATTTATCTAAATCATTCTTGCAATGCCTAGAGGACTTGACCCGCATACTCACCATGGAGAGGTGACCACTTATCCTAGAATTAGCAGAGGAGGCGTTGGTGTGCCAAGATAAATAAAATAACATGAAGGTGGTGGAAATTGTTGTTTAGTACAAAATGATCCTTTCCGATGTAAAAGCCACTGCACAAGTTGTTGAAGCTACCTATGATAGCTACATGGACAGAGATAGAGTGACAAGTATCCTATTTATCACCCATGAAGTGGAAATCAAGGAGTTATAAGAAAAGAACAAGGGGAACTTGGCAGAATGAGAAAAGATCCTCTTTGAGGTAGAAAAGAAATCAGAAGCCATTGAGACCTTACAGGTCTCAATCAAGAACCGGTTATTGGAATTATACCCAAAAATCACTCAAAAGATGGATTCCCTCAAATATTTGGGCATGTATCTGGAAGAGGTTGTGGAGACAATGAGCGCTAAGGGAGAGGAGATTAGTTTTGAAGAATTGAGCACCCTATTGGGTGACCTATATCAGCAAGCACAAAATGAGGTCAAAACTTGGGGGAAATTAGAAGTTGATTTAAGGAAGGATTTCCCTCTCCTCCTCTAGAAGTAAATAAAGTTCCCCATTCTTTCATTCTTTTCCCCACTTCTTCATTCCTTCATTCTTCCATTCCAGCCATTTTTAAGGATCTAACATTCTTTAATTATTTATTGAAGAGTGTTTCCAGGGATAGAGAATAGGTGTAGTGTGGGGTGATGTTGGGCCCCAAAATATTAGCTAAGTACATGAAAGTGTGTGGGCGTGCAGGACCTAATTGAAGAAGGGTGCATAGGTTGAAGGAACATAAGGAAAGGGTTATGGTAGGATTTTTCAGAATATACGGTGTGCGCGCAAGGAAAAATGGTTTTTGTACTTAGTTTCTTTCGACATCCCAGGCAGCAAATGAGAAAAGTATGATCCTTATGGATAAGGTGCTAGCCTGGTGACTATGGATCAAAAAGGGAATATTCCAAGCATGTGATGGAAGTTTCTAGAAGACATCATTGTAAAGAATGGAGAGCTTGGATTTGGAAAGGAATGCTTCTATGGAGGACCACTTCGAGACTTGGCAACTAATCTATAACTTCTGAAAGGCATGACGATGGGTGTTAAGGCTATATATACAAGCTCCTGGTAGAAGAAAATTATATAATAGATATATTTGAATAAAGGTGAAGCCCTGAAAAAAATAGAATGGAGAATTTTATGGGTTAGGTGTTAGGAGAGATCTGTGAGAAATGACACACTTAGAAGGATGGGTCTGGATTTTTCTTTGTAATATGATGAACATGGTATAGTTTTGATGTATGACTTGGCTCTGCATAATTGTATGAGGATATAGTATGACCTCGAAGGGATGTAATGTGGGTTATTAAATTTGATCCTATGAATATAATGCTCTGTTATAAATCATTTGTGTTCAATACTTATGCATTTCCTTTCTGTATGAATCATTTCCATGTGTTACTTGTTATTTCTCTCACCTACATACAATGAGATGATAACTCCTAATTTCATTAGAATGTGGTTTAGATATTTTTTGTCCTGCATTTGATTATCTATTCTAAGATGGTTCATTCTCACAAAACTCACATAAAGGAGAGACTCAGTGCCTGCGTGTGCCTCGGGTGAGCGCCTAGCACCCGCTAGGTGATAGGCCGTTGCACATGGGATTTCCCTATTATGTGAAGGGTATAAAAATGACTACACTACTTACATGATGCATTTTTATTAATATGTTAGTCATATACTCAGTATGTCATTATATTTTTATACACACACATGCACATTCACTTGGTATTTTGGAGTGAATGCAAATCTCTTACACATTTTCACATATTGCAATGATGCTCGACATTGTATCCTTTTCCAATCCAACTGAGGCTCATGCGAGCATCTATCTTTCCTACTCTTACACATTATAGGTGTTATTATTTCATCATATACTATTTCCTATTATTACTAGCACATTACTTTCCATTGATAAAAAAAATGTCTTGATATACTTTTTATCTTTATAACATGCTAATGAGTACTTCATGTGTAGCATTTGCCTTGCAGGTCTATATACCACCATGGTTATCCGATACACTTTACTTGCCATTATTTTTTATTATATGCTATTGTTTATGGGTTATGCCCTATGTCTTGTATGTTCATTGTATACTTTTGGCCACTTCGACACTAATTATATTATGATATTATGAGTGATGTCCCATGTTTGAAACCCACTTTTTGTGGTCCACTTTGTTTTCACACTTACTTGTTACATTGTCTTCTGTTGCATGTTTGCTAGTTTTTCTACTAACACATGTTACTAGCCACTTTCTTTGCATATTCCTTGGTTTCTACCATACACATCCCCTACCCTCTGCAGGGATACAATACAACACAACATCAGGTTCTCTCTTTTGGGCCACACACTCTTACAGTCATCGCATGCACGCCAGACAAGAGGGCATACATTGGGTGAACAAATCACCCCTATAATAGCTTAGAGCTACAGTTCATATTAGAACAGTACATGAACAACACAATAACACAGTCACAGAATGCCCCAGAATCAGACTTGGGTCAGAATCATAGTACATACACCAACACCTAAAATCAGACAGTAGCACCTGGTCACATGTTCTCCCCTAGGTGTTAATGTCCTAGGGGCAGATAAATTCATCTTATCAGATCAAAATAGTTCATAAAAGTCTTCAAAGAAATTCTACAGTTACAGGCACAATCCTCCAATCACAAAATGTATTTTATTCTCTTTAATTGGTACAAATCAGAACTAATTCGAAAAAATCAAGACAACATGAACAAATCAGGAACACACCATCTGTAGTGGTGCTTATCAGGAAGATTCATGGAAGGAGAGTAACACTAGAAATCTCCCCCCGACACTTGTTCTTTGGGATGAGATCACTCAAAAAATTCACACTTGGCATGAGATCACCCAAAATACTCACACTTGGAATGAGATGGCCCAAAAAACTTGCTATTAGCATGAGATCGTTGAAAAAACTCACTTTTCACAACATTTCAAGACATTTTTCTATCCTTTACACTCTTTTACATAAGGTACACACTTTCCTTTACTACTAATTTTACATACTTTTGCATACATTTCTCACATTTTCATGTAAAGGACTTTGACTACTCTTTCACTCTTTTTCACAGGTTCATCCTTAATACGCAACAAGAAACAACTATAAAAAAAAATACAAACACAACAACATGTATAATCAACACAAATGCTTCACCCCTAGGGCCAATTTTCATTCCTAGTCTCCATGCTTCACTTTACAATCATTCCACGCTTCACTTGTCCACTCGGCACACTATTCACCGCACACTCTATAGGATCATAAGGTACACATCTTCTATCTACTTTATGTTATCAAGTATTCACTCAACAACATAAAGTGGGGGAAAATGTAGACATAAAATCACGCACTTGGGTATATTTTTAGGTCCTAAAAGCATACTAGCATTTATATGATTCCTAATCAAGAAAACTAGTAATTAATAACTGTTAGTGCAAAATCACAGCACCCCTAGACACTGATCAGATTTCTAGGTTGATCACACTAGCATCCAGTGTGATTGCACAACATTGAATCCTTTCTCCAAGTGTGGGACTTGCAAGAATGAGAAAGGAGTCTCCAGAGAAGGCTGGTTCCTATTCCTCTGTTCAGATGCACACAAAAAATGGAGAGGGTTTATTCAAAACCTAATCTAACTTTCCAAGGAGACATGGTAAGAAGATGCATAAAAATAAACCTAAGCTAACAGAGGTGATGCACCGAGGAATGAAGAACATCTATCTTGCCAATAAACACAGGCCATTCAAATGTGATGCAAGATCATGCATAGATAACAAAATTCACAGTGAAAGATCAGGAGGATGCAAATGAACACAGAGAGGGTTGAGAATCATCCACAGACATGCATTACTTGCTCCAAAGATTGATACAATACACTACAAAATGCCAAGAGGCAGAGTCGCATTACAGTTTCAAATGGGAGGTTCGAACTCCACAAATTCACTTGATAAAGAGAAGAAGGGAGGAGCAAAACAGGAAATGTTCGACCTTTAGAAAGAAGCCCCTCTTTACAATATATAGGAAGAATGAGAGAGGGAAGAGAGAGGAAAGTCGAATCTACCACAACCACTTCTGGATTGCATTTAACTCATCTCATTATGGTAGAAATGGTGAATCCTGGCAAAACGACGGACTGTCTAGCAGAAACGGCGAACTGTCTGTTGTATTAAAGCTGGTTGTTGAACGTCACTTCTGTCTATTATTACATGCCAGAGGCGTTTCTCAATTTTCTCTCTCCAAAATGAACCAAAATTCAAGATTGACCCTGGAATCATGTAGAGAATTTTGCCAGCTTTCCATTGATATAAAGAACGTGAAAATCTGAGCTCTGGATCAAAAGATATGGTAATCTGAAGATTTAGGGCAAAAAAACGGCCAAAACAGATTTTGAATTTTTTCCCGCGCTCTGCCACTTGGATGACACGTGTCAAGCATTGATTGGCTATGCAATTCTTCCTCCTGTAGGTTTTCCTTTACTTTTTTGACTTTCTTATAATTTTGGAAAATTTTCCATTTTTTCCCCGCGCCCCCGCCACTTGGGACACGTGGCATGATCTGGTTGGAGGACGGGGTGCGGGGTCATCCTTTACCTTTTAGTTTTTTGGCTAAAACTTTTGCCAAATTCTCTAAGTCCTCCCTGAGCTTCACCTTAGGACACGTGGCACGTTATGATTCGTTGGCAGCTTTTTCAGGTTTTCGCGTCCCTCGCGTATTTTTGGCCCGGATGTCCCAAACCTTCTGGGACAAATTTCTCCGATCCGCCCGATTCGGGCTTCCCTGTCCCTCTTTCCGTTGAAGACACGTGGCAAGATTTGATTGGCTCTCGACTCCTTTGGCTTTTTACGTCCCACGCGTCCCTTTGTCCCAAATGTCCCGGACGAAAGTTTCTTGTTTTGGCCGAACCGGGCAGTTCGCGTCCTACGCGTTTTTTTGTCCCAACTGTCCCGGACTGCCTGGGACAAATACTTCCGAATCGCCCGAATTGGACTGAATTGCGCCAAACTGGCCGATCCACGTCTTCCGTGTACTTTTGGCCCAGATGTCCCAGACTGAGCGAAGCGAGACTTAGGCAAATTTTTCCCATTTTTCCAGCCGATTCGGCTTTTCGCACCCCGCACGCCCCGGTGTCCCAACTATCCCGGATGCCCCGCAGACCACCTGGTGGCCTTTCGGCCAATTCGCGCCCCGACGTCCCAATTGTCCCGAGGACCGCCTGGACTAGGAATTAGCTGATTTTCATGATTTTTTCTACACCAAGCTTGTTTTCTGCATTTCTTCCATTTTCTCGACCTGTTGGGATTCCTCCTTGGATGGGAGAGTTAGAAAAAGGGCGAGGGAGCCCCAGAAACATGATTTTTTGCCTTGAATCAATATACTTTCCTGGGACTTGAATATTCTGATGTATGTTATCAAAATTACCCTGGGGGGTGAATTTTGGATAACAATAACTATATTGGCCTCTTTTATTTGTCTCTTGTTTTCTATTTGGTCTTACACACCCTACATCGTAATTGAAAATTTACTTTTTAAATCTTTCATGGCTTTAAACACCAGTGCCCAACCGGGACAACAATGCCCAAGCACTCATGTCCCCTTTGGGAGCCCCTAACCCTTTTCTACCTTACTCGCTCTTTTTGTGTCTCTTCTATCTTTTGAGCATATTTTTCATTTCTATGTTGAAATTCCAATTATCAATTACAAAATTCAAACAAGGGAATCATATAAAGACATAATTATGTGTTCAAAATTAGGGACCAAGCACTAAGCATTACTATCATCACCTAAACTTGCATTCTAAAGGCACTAAAGCACTCTTAAGGCATCCATCTAACATCCATTCAAGGGACATGGACTACATACTTCTGCATACACTACATAGGAAGGGGAAGTCTATTTTATTCCATCTACACATATTATTACATTACTACATTCTATCTACAACCTGCTATCAAGTGTAACTTGCAAAAGGGTCTCTTAGGGCATCATTTCAACACACATACACAAGAACTACATGGATTCTAAGATGTAGTGTAGAATTCATTCGTAAGTTCACTCTTGGGGTGATTATCGGGGCCAATCCAACTCCCCACTCTGAATTTTCCTTTTTAGGTTTTATGTGGTTTGTGGTTTTGTGTAGGTGAACTTCTTTTTTGAAAGTTACATGTATCTTAGGAAATCTAAGAGATAACATCAGGTGATCAACAAAGAGAAATTGTGAATATCTTGTGACACAACATAAACTGGATCCATAGCTTTTTCATAGTCACAGGAACCTAGATTCAGTCATCAACGCACAAGCACCCCTGTCTTGCTATGGGTGCCCATGTCTGGCCTTGTTTGTGAACTCTAGAATTTACAGAGATGAGTTATGATGTTGTTTGCATCATGTTTAAAACTTCTCCTTGCCTAGATCACTTCCTATCCATTCAAAAATCAACTAAGTTCTCTATCTCTCTTCCTTGCTTAGGGTTTCATACTCCAAATCTTAGTTTTCTTGTGGCATTTCTATATTTTATCATTTATACATCTATTACTTTGTAATTAGATTTAATTCAAATTAAATTAATCACTAGACTACTTAATTTTAAGCATGGTCTCTCTCATGTACTCATCCTTTATGGTGGAAATGCAAACACTTGTTTGACGTTTGCTCATCCAACTTATTTCTCCACTGAACAAGTTGAAAATGTAGCCACTGGTGGATTTTCATAGATCAAGATCACCACCATAGTCATAATCCACAAAACCATGTAGACTCAAATGTTTTCTTACAATAAGGGCCTTCCTTTGATAATAAATAACATGATCACTAGTTCCCCATAAGTATGTAAAAATTTGTTTTAACTTAGTCTCATGCTCCTACCTAGGATTTTCATATATCTACTAACTACTCCTACTACATTTGCAATGTAAAGTCTTGTGAAAACCATTACATACATAAATATTCCCATCACAAGTTAATAGTGAACTTGTGTCATGTTTTGTAACTACTTTTGTGCCTTTGGAAATTGTTCAACAAAGAGTTTCTAACCAACCGGAAAAGGTGTGCTTACTAACTTGATGTCATACATCCTGAAAATTTTCAACACCATCTTCACATACTTAATTTGATTCAGCCAAATCTTTCTATTCACACAGTCCCTTTTGATCTCTATGCCCAAAATTGACTTTGTAAAACCAAGATCCTTCATGTCAAATTACTTAGAAAGTTGAGCTTTCACCTATTTGATCATTTCACACAGTCGCTTTTGATCTCCATGCCCAAAATTGACTTTGTAACACCAAGATCCTTCATGTCAAATTACTTAGAAAGTTGAGCTTTCACCTATTTGATCATTTCTTATTATTGTTAGCTAACAACATCACATCCACATAGAGCACTATGATGATAAAATTATCCCCTTATTTTAGAAATAAAAAAAAGGATTTACCTTACTCCTTTCCTAGACAAGTTTAAAAATACACCCATCAAACTTTTGATTCCATTGATTTCACTTTTTGTGAATTTCCTATTTCATTCCCTTTTTAGATTTAAGGTGTGTTTTTAATTAACATACATAAAAAGGATGAAATAATACAACTGGAGGCTATTCTGATTTAATTAACTTCCAAAATTAAATTCCCAAATCATAATAACACTTTTCAAAGTAATTATTGATCTAGGAACAATCAAAACACAAAGGATAGATTGCACTTATCTTGTTATGTGAGGATCTAGGAGATTATGAGTGATATGGATGTGAGATCAAACTTATCTAAGATTGAATTTGCTTCATTTCTGGAATTGGCACCTAAAATTGCACTTAGTCAAAACCGTACAACTAGATCTAAAACATCCACAAGGTCTTGACCCTTCTATACGGTCTTGGACTTGCTTAAATTCTTGATCTGTAACTTTTTGTGTGCCTCACCTTCTTAGAAATGATTGTCATTATGTGTCATTCTTCTTCATTATCCTTCGAAATGGATCTATAACTTTGATCAAACCCTCAAACACTCATATTGTAAGATGGAGTTCCTACAAAACAAAATTAGGTGGGTTATGGGAACCCCTGTGCACCACTAACATCACCACTACTTTGAAGAGGGCTCAAACTACACATCATTCTCCTAGCATGTGATATCTACCATAGTGAAATCATAATTTGACAAAGAATTCATTGATAATCCCTTGCTTGAGTTTCACACTTGCTCAAATACTTGGGAATGGTAACTTTTCTTACTTGTGCAGAGAAGATGGAGACTCTTGAACTTGGTAGGAGACTTTATTCCTATAAAGAGTACTACCCTAATGGATGTGCATAAGTTATTTCACACTTTTGGGAGCTTGGAGTTCCTTTTATGCTTGTTTTTACATTAGGAGCTCTTAAAATGCCAGGACCTTAAATGAGGTATGATTGATTTGCTTATATATGCTTATAATGATTATTATGTTATAAAAGGTTGACCAATACAACATATTAGTCCATATGAAGATGATTTAATTAAATTTTTTCATGCACCATGTGTCGGTTCAAAACCATACGGTAGGGTTGAGTTATAAATTTTGACAAACCGATTAAAGTCGACGTTTTCGACTCCAAAGGCAAAGTTAATTTTGACTTCATGGAGTTGGGGATATATATTTCTAGGTATGTTTTGTGCCATTAAACCCCATAAAATGATGACATAAACCCATGAAAACATAAACAAGTGACTGAAGGGCTATTAGGGTGTGTTAAGCAAGAGTGAGGAGGGTGTATTTGTACATGCAAGTGTGTGATGTCAAGACCAAAATTTTTAAAGGATAAATTACTAAATATGAGTGTCTACATTTCCCCTCCTTTAACTATGAAATTAAAATTACATGCTTAAAGGAAAAGATACATGAGTGTGTAGAAACACTTTTTATTTACTCGCAATAACTTAATTTTACATTATCTCATTGTGTTGGTGTTACAACACTACAAAATGAAACTTGCAACACAAAGTGTGGTCAATGGCCAAGATAGGAAACTAAACTTAAACTCACAAATGTAATGAAAGTAATATAAATAAATGTGCAATAAGAAATGCCAAAAGAGATGTAGAACATCGAAGGAATACACATGTTTGTCTTACAGAGGGAATATGCTCATGTTCCTGTGTTTTGGAGATTTTGAACTTTGTTGAAATCTACTGAAGGATTGGGGGTGATCAATCCCCAATATATGTTGAGGAGAGGTCAATGTGCTAGGTGTACTAACCTAACAAAAAAATGCCTAAGAGAAGAACCAAAAAGAGGAGTCAAAGCACCCCTACTAAAGAGGAAGACCGTGTATCAAATTCATTCAACAACTTTGATATCTTCCCCTTAATTGCAAAGAGGATAAGAAAGCCTACCCACAAAGATCTTAGTTTCCTCATTGCCTTCCATAACCCCACAAACCATAGCCCTGCAGATGGATACAAGCCCAAATTTTAAATTTTAAATACATAGTAGAAAAGAGAAATAAGTGCCCCCATACTCTTCCCATTTGTCAAATTGCTAAGTAGAAACTAAATATGATTAATTGCATGCTAAAATATGAGTGGATAAAGGAGACCCATGCCCCCAATGTGTCTAAAATTGGAAGTGAAACTGAGTACCAAGGAGAAGAAGAGAATTAAATACTTCATGCCCCCTGCAACTTTATCAAACCGAGTCATTCTGATTATGAAACCATACAAGAATGTTGTAATAATGAAGATAAATTTGAAGATGCTAAAAAATCTTGAGAAATTTCCCCTAGGAAAAACCATATGGTAGGTTCATAATCATCCATACAGTCTTGACAAGGTTGTACATTTTTGACCATCTACAAATATTTATGATTTTCTTCATCTGAATTTGATTATGAGGCATTTTTGTATGCCTTTGCATATGATTTTGCCTAGAAAGATGCTCGTGTATGTTGGAAATGTAGAATAAATCCCCAAGTGTTTTCCCCTATTGGAGGATCGGGTTAAATTATTAACCAGATTAAATTAACCATAAATTAAACATGTAAAATAAATTACTATAAAGTAAAAAACACAACACAAAAGTTACGTGGGAAAATCTCATACAAGGTAAAAATCCCATGACCAATAGAAATTTCATTTATTGAGAAACTTTCAATATTACATGTCAAGTAACTTTCCTTGCCTCACTTCTCTCCATTTTCACATCATATCATTTACCGAGGCCCGATTGCCCTATTTAAGTGAGGCTGGTCGGGTGTGACTTCCCATGATGCACCCCTCCACTTTAATTGATATCAAATCAATTAAACATAAACTAAAGTTAATGTTTAATAAATAAAAATATATCCATATTTTTTATTTATTAACTTTAAACTAAGGTTTATAGCTTATATTTAATATATAATTAAATATAATATTATAATAAAAATTTAAGGGGTTAAACCCACTTATTATTCTTCTTCTAACCCTCTCACTTAATATTAAGTCGGGTTTATATGCCAACATTACTAATTTAGATAATATGATTTACAATCCTTAAACAACAACAAGGGTTTTAGGCTAGCATATCACTTTTGAAGGATTTATACACCATCATCATGTTAAACTTACTTTTTTGTATAAAATGATTTGGAATACATAAATCAAAATTGACGATTTAGGCTAAGCATGATTTTTGAGATCACATCTGATAATTTCTCATGGAAAATATATATAATCATATTAGGAGCCTTTTATAAAGTAAGGACCTCCTTTATAAAATGACGCTTTGTTATTAGACTACACAGTAAACTTAGAGTGGTAAGTTTACTTAGATCATAAATGATCTTTTAGAATGTTATTTATGGAGCAGAAGTATGTAGGTTAAGAAGAAAACACTTGACTGGTCATTAGGAGGTGGCTTTGTCATGTACACTCCCCCTCAATGGAAACTCTGAAAGGCCAAACATTGCATGAAACTTGCAAAACTTCACAACACACAATGTATTTGTTAATACATCTACAAATTGATATTTAGTAGGAGAGAAATGGAGATCTATATCACCACAAAGAAATTTCTCTTAGAAAAAGTTCATATGAATCTCTATATGCTTTATTATCTGATGCTGAATTGGATTATTAGCTAGAGTAATATAACTTTGACTATCACATAAAAGAGGATTACTTCCTTTAACTTCCATGTGAATTTCTTCCAACAGTCACTTTTTCCACATGGCATCTTTCACTGCTTCCATTACACTTCTATATTTTTCCTTAGTATAAGAGATGCAGATTGTTGGTTATTTTTTTTCTCTAAATAACAACACACTTACCAAACTTGAACACATATCCAGTCGTAGAATTTCTATCTATTACATCACCAACATGGTCATAATCACAATATATAAACAAGTATGTATTTAAAGAAGATGTAAACCAAAATTAATTGTTCCTTAATATATCTTAATATTCTTTTTTCTAACTTCCAATGATCTTGATATGGTTCATGCGTGAATTTGGAAGCAATACATATTGCATATGAAATATTTTTTCTAGTGATTTTTAGATAGATTAAACTACCTACAAGTTTCCTGTAAAGAGCAGGCTTAACTTCTTCACATGCAGGTTTATAATCAAGTTTACGACCAATTTCAATAGGAATAACAACTGGATTATAATCCACCATATTAAATTTATTAAGTAAATTAGCAACATATTGTGACTGAGATACAACAATAAAATGATTATATTAAAAAATAATCATGCTTAAAAATGATGAAGCAATCATAGATCATTCATCTCAATATATATACAACATTGAAAATAAATTGATTATCTTCAAATTTCATAAAGAATTTAGAGAAATAAAGAGATATCTCTAAATTTATAATTGATTTCCATGTTTTTGGGTTCTAAAACCTACTATTGGTTCAATTCTAGTAGAAAACTAAATTATGTTTAATTATATAAATTAATATCAATATTAACCTTGACTAGGCATATGTTCATGTTCATAGATTTTGTACATTTTTAATCAAAAAAATGCCACAAGGATAAAATATATACCGAGATGATGTTCATGCATTCCAGACTTCAAGATAAAATTCTTGTCATAATTTAGATCCTCATTTCCTTTAAAACATGATGTATACAATAAGTATTATAAATGTCCTTATGAAAACTTCTTAAGATATTATAAATATCCAAACCATTTATACTAGCAACTCCAGACCATTTATACTAGCGGCTCTAGACCATTTATACTAGCAGCTCTAGACCATTTATACTAGCAACTCTAGAATAATTTATGCTAGTAGCTTCAGACCATTTATATTAGCAGCTTTGGTCCATTTATACTAGCATCTCTGAACCATTTATACTAGCAGCTCTGAACCATTTATACTAGCAACTCTGGACCATTTAAACATCAGAAGAACCATTGGAGAAGTTGGAGAGAATTGCATTCAGGAATTGAGTTTTGGTACTATCTACACCAAAAGACAAACACACAAGTTCTGAAGGAGGTAGGCCATAAAAAAGACACAAAAATTACAAAACTATTTTCTCATTCATTTTCATTGGAGAAATTAGGCGCATGAGGCTCAAACCATCCAATGGACTGATCTGAGTCATCAAAATCCAACCCTGAAATGCTCCTTCATCAAATGGAACCACTACCACATCATACTCACTCTCCATTATTTTTTGTCCCTATACCTTTGAAATTTTCTTCTTCCTCTTCCTAAAGGCATTTGAGCTTCCTTCATTGATGGGAATTTGACCATGTTTATGTCCCTCATTTCCATTTCAAGAGTGGATGATGACACAAATGATGTAGGCGAAGAGGAAGAAGAGATGGGAATTGTAGTTTTCTACGTCATTTGACCCCATAGCCAATAGGGTATATGGCTAAAATCCATCATCATTGGAATTTAATTATTGATTATCATAGAGATTGTGGTAGGTGTAATCCAAATTTCAGGGTGCACTTGAATTTTGCAATACAAAAAAAATCACCTTCAAGGAACATCAAGAAAGGAACTAATTTGGATTAAAAATACAATATATGTTAGAAAAACATCAACATCAAGGTGATAATGAGTTATTTTTAGTGGAAACCCAAAAATTAAATTCATGTGACCAGGATTGTCATGTAAGATATTTTCTCTAGAATCTGATACCTGTGGGAAAAATAAAAGAGAGATCTTATAAAATAGCAAAAAACACCCCAAAAATCTTCTTTAAATAGTAGCTTCCTCTACACCCAAAAATAATGAAAAGAAAAATTAAACCTTTGAACTTCCAAAGCCATATAGTAATAGTAGTTACAAGACGCCTTCAATTGCCTTTCCCCATAATATGGGCAAAACATTTACATGAAATAGGCACCTAATTCCCAAATTAGTATCTCGAGGTCAATCCATTTGATGTGTTAATATCAGATTTGGATTAAGAAGGTAAAGAATATAAACCCTCTAAAGATATCCTAGCAGACCTTTTGATAACATAAAACCATACATCTCCAAAGGTCACACAGAAATATCAGATAGAAGAGTACGATTTAGGGAAGGAAAACTTCAAACCAAGGGAATTATGCTAATATTTTTCACATCCAAATTTCTCATAATGCCATTAGGAAACATATTAGAATCACTAACATTTTGAATGTTGGTTTCATCGTCCCTCAAAGGGGAATGACATGATAAAATTTTTGGTAATTGATGATCCTCACTCTTCGAGGTCTTACACCTTTCATTGTCTTCCACAAAATTATCACTACATATACGTGTTAATTGAATTTATTTTACAATACATTAGCAATAATTGATCTAGGATCTAATCAACTACAGATTGCCACTGTTCACTCAATGTTATAATGAATAAAACAATGGTTTCAAGAGAACACATTGGTTATTTAAAACTACTCCTCTCAAATGAAAAATATAAGGTGCTTGACAAAAAAATTAGATAAGAATAGTCAGTTAGGAAATAAATTTAGGACAACAAAACTTGTTTACAAACAATAACCTTCCTATGGGCCCCTTGAGGGAAAGTAAAACATTTTAAAAAATTCTTGAGAAGGAGATGTGAGTGAATAAAAAAAATGTTTTAACTACCCCAACAACCTTTATGGTTTTAATTTACTAAATTAAATTATCAACTTTCAAACTTGATAAGTTAAATTAACTTCAATTAAAATAACCCTCTCTGATACCATATTGGAGGATCGGGTTAAATTAACCATAACTTAAACATGTAAAATAAATTACCGTAAAGTAAAAAACACAACACAATATTTGCATGGGAAAACCTCATGCGAGGTAAAAAACCCATGACCAATAGAAATTCCATTTATTGAGAAATTTTCAATATTACATGTCCACTAACCTTCTCCACTTGACTTCTCTTTGTTTCCACATCATGCCATTTATTAGGCCCCGAGTGCCCTATTTAAGTGAGGGTGGTTAGGTGTGACTTCCCGTGATGCACCCCTCCACTTTAATTGATATCAAATCAATTAAACATAAACTAAAGTTTATAGCTTATATTTAATATATAATTAAATTTAATATTATAAGAATAATTTAAGGGGTTAAACCCAATTATTATTATTGTTCTAACATCCCCCTCTTTTTTGGTGTGTGTGATAAACAATTTGAGTGCATGAATCAAAAGAAAAGATTAACACCCATAGTTGAGTGTTTGAGAATTTGTATATACCCTCTGGAATGACTGATGTGGTGGCTACCAAGAAGAAAATGTGTCTATAAAAGAGAATGGGCATGGTAGAAACCATGACACAAAATAATAACAATAAAAAGAAGCATGATAGCAAAAATAGTGTCAATGCAACAAAACAATAATAAAAACAATATAAGATAATATGTTAGTAGAAAATAAGTACATATAATGTAGAAAAAAGTACAAATCATGTTAAATAGTATCACACAAAAGAAAAAAATTCTTGTAAACGTGGGACACCCATGGTGTCACAATACAATCAAGACTCACGAACCCACAAACAAGAGGTGCACAAACATACACAAAGCATTACACCACAAACATGGGACACCAACAATGTAAAAAGATAATTAAGGCCCTTAGGCCACAACCAGAGTAAGAAACAAGCATACACACATATAACTAACAAAAATGGATGAAAAATAATAATAGCAAGATGTGATGTAAAACATATTATATATGATATATGAAAGAGCTAGAAATGACTATATTTATGTTGCATAAGACACATGTGTTAGTCATATTAGTCTGAAAGATAACAAATACACAAGATATATATGTAATCAAGCGAAATGAGGAAAGAAAGGAACTATAATGGAAATACAATGCATAGATGTAGTATGCAAAATGAATATGCCCTCAGAGGTTAACAGACTTGGTAAAGGGTAGGCCAACACCTATCATCATGTACCGCTTTGTGTATGTATTGAATCATGCTCAATAGACCATGTGAATGCATGTGTGTAAAGAAGAAATGCTATTTATCAAACCAAAGGAGTAAACAACATGTATAATGTAAAGTGCAAACAATGAATGCTATAAAAATAGGCTCTAATTTTCTATTTTTGTAAAAAGTTTACTGTTTTTGCCTTTTAGGTCCTCCACAAGGGCAGAGATGAAAAACTATTCTCTGAAGAGAAGGAAGGGTGATCCAATAATGTGCCCATGGAGGGGAATAGATAGAAATGATGAAACTAAAGAGTGGGAAACAATATTTCCCTCCTCCCTCTCTCTCTCTCTCTCTCTCTCTCTCTATGCGCACACGCGTGCGTGCAAGGTGAGGTTCATGTGTAGAACTGATCCCTCAATAATCAAGTTGAACCTATAGATTGAGTGCATCATCAGGAAATGAGTGGGGCATATTATGAGAACTATCAAATATTGTCAAGGAGGTTATTAATGGCAATATTAAACCCAATTGGTCTAGGATCTACCATGTTGGTAATTTTTTTGAAAAGTATATCAATAAACAATCTTGTCTCATAAAAGTGATATAGGGCCATGATATATTCCTCATCAGTGTAAAAATGACCTTGTGTTTTCATAACTTGAGTCCAATGTGTCTTATTGGGTTGATAAGCATAAAAATATTCCTTGCGAATAATAATCATGCAAGTAGTGAGTGGGAAAGTGATGCTAGTATTGTGCTTATCAATGGTAGAAACAATGTGTCGTAACCAAGATCTACCAAAAGCCAATGGGGTAGGTTAGGGAATGATAACAACCCAAACTTTAGTGGTAATAACACACATCCCAAAATCTATCATGTGTATAATATACCTTTGAAACATGGCCATAGGAGTGAGGGAAGGTGTAATGTCAGATGGTGTGAGACCTAGAGTAGTCAAAGCCTCATAAGTGTAAATGTTCTTGTTATGGTGGGGATTGAGAGAAACATGTGGCCAATATTAGTTATTGATATAAATAGTACTAGTAAATGTATCAAATTTCATATTCCTGTTAAGAGGAGTGGGTGTATAATTCAAGATAGTAATGAAGCCATTATGTTTGAGAGTGTTGATTTTATCGATGAAAACTTGACAGTGAGTATCATGGCCCATAATACAATGGTAATCAAAAAAAGAATGATTCAACTACTTAGAGAGCTTGTGATTTGAATGATGATGCTTAGAAGGAAATGCAAGAATACCTTGATCAAGAAACATAGATAGTAATTCATGTGGTGTATCAAGATGAGCGAGAATTGTGAGAGATGTGACATGAAGTGAGGTATTCAAAGTATTGATTGTATTGGTCATAGGATCAATATGCACATTGTTAGAGTTAATATGATTTGGAGAATATGAACTAATAACACTAGGGGAAGTTTCTTTGAGCTGATAATGTCTGGGACTAGTAGATACAAAGAGAGAATGAAACATAAATTCATCTTCATCGATAGGATTAAAATTGAGTTTGCATAAATTATCATCCATGAGGGAAAATATATCATCGTCACTATTAATATCATATCCAAGTGAATCAGAATGTTGTGCAACATCATCTAATAGACTGTAAGTATCAAGTGGTGGTGTGCCAGGGATATAAGATAGTGATGGATTTGTGAGAAGTATCATCCTGCGACTCAACATGTGGAACACTAGTCTCTCCCACAACATATGTATCTAGCTTGTCCATATGAATAAGGTGTGGTTGGGGAGTGAAAAATGTGTTTGTGGATTAGCCATATAAGGACTAGGATCAACATGGACAATATACTCAATGCCATTACGTAAAAAATTGATGCAATGATGGAAAGTAGAGGAGACAACTTGCATATAATGGAGCCAAGTACAACCCAAAAGTAAATTATATTGTAAATCGGTGTTTATAATGTGGAATGTAGTGGGAGATGTCTTAGGACCAACAAGAGACCAAAAGTGATAGTTTCAAGTGTAGTTTACGTGTTGTCATCAAAGCCTCATACAATAGTGGGATAATGATTTATTACAAGAGGAGAAATTCCCATATTTGTAAGAAATGATTTAGGACATATGTTGAGACCCGATCCATTGTTTATTAAAGGACATTTTAGAAAGCATCTGATGCAGGAGCATAGGATCATAACCAAACAAATGATTGCAAGAAAAGGAAAAGAAGGAATTTTCATGTTTTCAAGTGATCTTGTAGGCCGAGAATTCAAATTTAGGTGTTTTGATAGGGGTTTGCCATTTTCCCGCCAAAATGGATTATTTGAAAATTTGAAATGTATAAAGGCTATTGAAGGCCTAGAACACCATCATGAGAGGATTCAAGAAGTTGTAATGGCCTTTAAGGTCTCATGAAACCATTTATGTTCTTTCAAGTTGTAAAGTTACCTTAACATGTTGTCATAGGTGAATATGTGCTTGTAGATGAGTTGTAAGAGCAGTTGTGGACATAGTAAATAAATACCATAGACTAAATAGGATACTCAAAGACATGCCATCATTTAGAGGTGTTACTGCACAAGCTAATAGGAAGAATAAAGTGATCTTTATCATTGTTTTATGTTTAAATAGTTGTTGAGAATTTCTAGGGTATAGTTGAGCAAGAATAGGGATAGGAGGTAAAGCACCAAAATTAGCATTTTAGTCTATATATGTAATTCAATCATATAAGCAGGTAGTATGAAACTTGTACAAGTATGAATAAACTGAAGATGAAGATTTAGAGTAAAAATCAAGATGTATTTGGAAAGTTTGGCACATTTCTTTATATGCATGTGTTAACAATCCTGCACAGATTGAGGGTATGAAGTTTACATTAAGAGTATTTGAGTTGGATGAATGATTGTGATGCATGGAGGAGTTAAAAAACATTAAAACAAGCACAGTAAAATTTAGTTTAGGTCTTGAAGTGACTGTATGAATCCTGTGTGCCTAGATTTGTCCTCACTACCCTAAACTAGGGCTTGCAGGATCTCCCAAACTGTATGGTCAAAAATTTTGAATTTTTGAAATCTTGGTGTCATCAATGGTGCCTTTCATCCCCCAGGAGTGCAGATCTTGAATCATTTGGAAAGTAAGCTATGTGAATGACCCTGTAATCTAAGCATATTTTGCTCATTGTCAATGTCATAGTAGTGTTTGTGATGTTTAAAGAGTATACATGAGTAATGCATGGTTTGAATAGTTGGAAAATGTTTGTATATCCCTCTTTGTATGATTTATAAGCTTAAATCCACATTTGGGACTACCTACACCTTAATTGTAGCTTCTTAAGAGACCTAATTAGGTCTATACCAATAGTCAAAGTTGTATTCCGTACATAGTAAACCCACCTGCACTCTTGATATGTTGTGGGACACTCTGATGGGCATCTGAGTTTGTATTCAATTTTTCTCTATTCAGAGGCAATGAAAATTTATTCCCAAAACTCAAATATTTAAGGGCTGCAAGCTTGAGACCAAGCCTAAAAGTGACTATAAGTCCAATAAACAAATCCTTTTAGTTATGACCTCATATGGCCATTAAAGAAAGTTATGAATAAAGATCTATAAGTGTTTGAAATATGGTTGATTTGTCCTTTGGATCATGTATACATTCACGATGTGTGAGTTCATGCCTTGAAGCAAAAAACTTTGAGAACAAGATCACAGTAACTAAGGGAGGATCATTGACGGACAATAAAAGAGGGGATAAAATCATATCATACAACAATTAGAGGTGATTCCATGCCATGTAAGTATAAATTGACCAACTTGATAGAACAAAGCCACTCAAAGAAAGGTTATATTCTACAATAAGACTAGATGTTGCATTCTAGCATTTTGAGACTAGAGGACAAAAGAGCAGGACAGTCTGAGCAAGATCATATGAAGAGATAACTATAGATGTTGGAAGGTCAAAAAAGTGATCAAGTTCAAGGAAACAAAAATTTGTCTAACTTATCTTGTTTGGATTTCCAAAATCTACATTTGTAAAGAACTTCATTTACTGAGTTAAGATGACACATCATTTAGTGGTATCAGAGCTATACCACTTGTGCACAAGTTAAGATCCATATATAGTTTGATGATGCAAAAGAAAATTGAAACAGATGGATGTATGTATCTACAAGGTCTTAAGAGAATTAATAACCATTGAAGGATTGAAAGACATTGTGATTGTAGGTGAAAGAAAAAAATGGTGCAACTGAGGAGAAGGAGGACAATCCTTGGGAGACAAGTTAGATGAAGTGATGAGAGAGATGTTTATAAGGTTAGAGGATATAAAATTTGGGTAGAGAAGTATGATGGAGGAGATAGGTGTCTTGAAAGAACAAATGTCCAAGAAAGAAGTAGTGATCAGACCTGAAGGGGTGAAAGAACCTCAAGCTCGAGGCATGCAACCACCTAATAAAGGTAAATTTGTCCAAAATGCTCATTTTCAAGGAAAATGTTATAAATGTCAGAAATATGTAGGTCATAGAGCTAGTGAGTGCTTAGAAATGAATCATGGAGTGATAGTTATGAAAGGGAAAAGAACAATGTCCAATGGAGGTGAGTTCAAAGAAGGTAAATCTCTTTTAATGAGAAAAATGTTGCCCAAACAAAACAAGGTAACAAATTTTATCACTCAAAGAATAAATTAGTTTAAGACAAGATGTAAATCTCAAGTGAAGTGTTGTGATTTGATTATTAATAGTGGGATAAATGAAAATTTGGTATCTATAGAGATGGTAGAGAAGTTGAATTTAAAGAAATTTCCTCACCCCACACCACATAAGATGCCTTGGGTACAAAAAAGGCATCAATTGATGGTAAAAGAACAATGTCATGTTGAATTCAAGATAGGAAGCTACAAATACCATGTAACATGTGACATTGTACCTATGGATGTATGTTATGTCTTGTTAGGAAGACCTTGACAGTATGACAAGCAAGTAACTCATAATAGGAAGAAGAATACATATGTATTTGTGAAAGATAGGAACACACCTTGATACCCTTGAAGGGAGAACTCCAAAAAAATGGAAGCATCAGTGTGATGATGGCAGTGAAAGAATACTTGAACAATACAAGAGAGCTAAAGAAAATTAATTCCATAGGGGCAGTTGAGCCTCATGTTTTTGATCTAATAAATGAGGTTGTATGTAGGTATAACAGTAAAGGAGGATGATCAGTCTAATTATGGACAAACAACATTGAATGATGTAGTTTTAGATGAAGACAAAGGATCTTTAGTGGAAGAGGAGGTGATAGAGACATTCCTAGCCTCTCTTGAAGAGAATGTATTAGTTAAGTCAAGTGGAAAATTTGATAGCCTAAGCATTGATGAAGATAAGAAAGAATAAAATAACAATGTGTTGAAAGAAGAGATACAACAGTTACAGCTGATAGAGGATGAAGAGAACAAAATGAAGTGTGAAAAAGAAGTAACGATGACATAAGGAAGAATTAAGAAAGCTCAAAGTTTTCAGTCTAACTATGCTTTTGAATGTATGATTGCAGGTCTTAATGAGTGTTGTGTGAAGGAGAAAGAGACATTTCAGTCATTTGTGACTAGCGACAAAGAAAGAGTAAAGGATATGGGAGATAAATGAGAATTTGAAGCATTATGGCAGTAGGTTGAAGAAGCTCCAAAAGTTGAGTTTGTGTATACAAGCATGGAACAATTGTTAGAGGACATACAAACCTTAGAGAATGCCATATATGAAGACAAGATGAGAAAAGGAGATAGTACAAAGAAAGATGTTTCATACACCTGTGGAGATGAGAAATGCCAACCTTGTGAGTTTTCTAACAATGCAAAAGAGATCAAACCTTATGGATTCATTCTTAACAATGTTCAAGAAGCAAGTATGAAGACTACATTTGCAGAGCAGTAGGAAGAGCTAATGATGATAAGTCCATTCAAGGACAAGATGGGTGAAAGGATTGACAAGAACATAAGTAGATTCTTATGGTTACTAACCATGCAAGGAAGGAAGGATAGAAAGAAATTCAATGATAAGATGAAATCTCCAAGGTTGGAATGGTATATGTACAATGCAATGATCATTTCAACAATCATATGTCAATTTGAAGGAAAAAAGAAACTATACCAAGAAGATGGAGAAGACCTTTATAAGGAGTTGTTGAGAGTAATGAGGAAAATATCTTAGTTTAGGTTAGAGTGGAGCAATGGAGATTATCAAGTTCTCATGAAGTTTGGTGAGACAATGTTGGAAAAGGAACAAAACTTAGTTGATCTTCATTCCATGACAAGCATGAAAAAATGTAACACTCAAGAAATTGATTCAAATGATCAGTTGGAAGGTAATTTTTCATGCATTTTATTATTTGATCTCCATGAATATGAAGGGAATAAAGGTTCAGATCAACAAACACTTAAGATAAGAAATAAATGGATGAATTCAAGCAACATAGAGCCTTTTGAAACTATCTTTTATAATTAGGAAAGGAATTTACAGGTGCTAAAGGGTTATGAAGAAAGATATGCTAAAGGAAGAAGATTGTTATTGTCTTCTTATCTACCAAGTGCATGTGAATAAAGTTCAAGAAGGCTATATAAACCTCAGTCAAAAGTAAGATACTCCTAGCATATTTGCAACTCATAGAATAGTTTGCTATGAAGAAAGAAATATGCAAAAAGTTTAACTTAAGGCGGGAAGACTTTTTGTCCTACAAAATTTGTGTATATTGACAAGAAGAAAACAACCTCCAATTTGTTGTTTGGTATATTGACAGGAAAAATAGCCCTGAAGAGATTATTCAGCAAACATACACAAGTACAAAGTCAGGAAGCATGAAGAAAACCTAGGGAGAAGTAAGTAATCTAGAACTTATGATTTGGTATGCAATAAAATGGACTAAGTGTAATCTAGCTATAAACAAGGCAATTTTCCTCAAGGATACAAATCAAGTACAGTCGAAGATGCTTCTTGAAGAGTTAAGAAAAAAAATTACTAAATCAGGGATAGATTGAGTTGTGCAATTTTCTAGTATTTGATAAAAATCCAAGAGGAATATGAGAATGAATATTCAGGGAGCCATTATGATAATGAAGTTGATAATGTCACAAAAGAATGGAACTATACAGTGGTATGGAGCAAAGAAGAAGATGAAAATTTGATTTTCCTTTATATGTTTATTACATGTGCAAGTACATCTCGAAGAAGAACAAGAACAAAGTTGTTAATAAAAATCACTAATTACTTGAAGAATGTGGAGAGACAATCAACTCTTATCATTGAAAAAGAGATCATGAAGTCCAAGACAACATTGAGATCAGGAATTTTCAGGCAAGAAGAAAGAAAGAAAGATGGACACATGAGTAACAGTGATAAAAAAATTAAGGAGCAACAAGAAAAGCTAAAAATTCATGACCAGGATCCCATGAAATGTTTCAAGGGTGGTAAACTAATGTAGGGGCATAGGCTCAAAGATAAAGAAATGATTGCAGGAGATGGAAAAGAAGGTATTTTCATGTTTTCAAGACATCTTGTAGGCCAAGAATTCATATTAAGGTGTTTTGATGAGGGTTTTCCATTTTCCCGCCAAAATGGATTATTTGAAAATTTGAAATGTATAAAGGCTATTGAAAACCATAGAGTAAATAGGATATTCAAAGACATGCCATCATTTAGAGGTGTTACTGCACGAGCTAATAGGAAGAATAAAGTTATCTTTATCACTGTTTTATGTTTAAATAGTTGTTGAGACTTTCTAGGGTATAGTTGAGAAAGAATAGGGATAGGAGGTAAAGCACCAAAGTTAGCATTTTAGACTATATATGTAATTCACTCGTATAAGCAGGTAGTATGAGACCCGTACAAGTATGAATAAACTAAAGATGAAGATTTAGAGTAAAAATCAAGGTGTATTTGGCAAGTTTCACACATTTCTTTATATGCATGTGTTAACAATCCTGCACAGACCATGGGTATGAAGTTGAAAGTAAGAGTATTTGAGCTGGATGAATGAATGTGATACATGAAGGAGTTGAGGAACATTAATACAAGCATAAAAAAATTAGTTTAGGTCTTGAAGTGACTGTATGAGTCCTGTATACCTAAATTTTTCCTCGCAGCCCTAAAATAGGGCTTACATGATCTCCCAAACTGTACAGTCAAAAGTTATGAATTTTTGAAATCTTGGTTTCATCAAGGGTGCCTTTCATCCCCCAGGAGTGCAGATATTGAATCATTTGGCAAGTAAGTTCTGTGAATGAACCTGCAATCTAAGTATATTTTGCTCATTGTCAATGTCACAATAGTGTTTGTGATGTTTAAAGAGTAAACATGAGTAATTGATGGTTTGAATAGTTGGAGAATGTTTGAATATCCCTCCTTATATGATTTATAAGATTGGATCTACATTTGGGACTACCTACACCTTGATTGTAGCTTCTTAAGAGACCTAATTAGGTCTATACCAATAGTCAAAGTTGTATTCTGTACATAGTAAACCCACGTGCACTCTTGATATGTTGTGGGACACTATGATGAGCATCTGAGTTTGTATTTAGTTTTGCTTTATTAATAGGCATTGAAACGTTATTCCCAAAACTTAGAGATTTAAGGGCTAGAAGTGACTATAAGTCCAATAAAAATTTCCTTTTAGTTATGACCTCATACGGCCATTAGAGCAAGTTATGAATAGAGATCTATAAGTGTTTGAAATATGGTTGAGTTTTCCTTTGGATCATGTATACATTCATGATGTGTGAGTTCATTCCTTGAAGCTAGCAACTTTGAGAACAAGATCACAGTAACCGAGGGAGGATCATTGATGAACGGTAAAGGATGGGATAAAATTAGATCATACACCAATTAGAGGTGATTCCATGCCAAGTACGTATAAATTGACCAACTTGATAGAACAAAGCCACTCAAATAAAGGTGATATTCTAAAATAAAACTAGAGGTTACACTCTAGCATTCTGAGACTAGAGGAAAAAAGAGTAGGACAGTTTGAGCAAGATCATATGAAGAGACAACTATAGATGTTGGAAGGTCAAACAGGTGATCAAGTTCAAGGTAACAAAACCTTTTCTAACTTATCTTGTTTGGCTTTCCAAAATATACATTTGTAAAGAATTTTATTTGCTGAGGTAAGATGGCATGTTAGAATCCCTAAATACATGCAGTGATGAATAAGGGAAAACATGATGATGGTCTTGCTCGTACCTTCCTTCTTAGTCATTGGGCTGATGGTTGCCTTGTGGTGATGAAGTATTTGACTATGGATGGAGAATTTAGAAAAATATTTTCCTATCACCTGTCCATTTTGAATTTTATTCGAAGAGACCAAGCTATGAGCCTTGCTGTTTTTCTCTTTAGGTCCCTCACTTCTTCCATTAACAAATTTAAGAAAAAAAAATTGATGTTCACCTTCATCAAGGTCTGATTCTCCTCATGGTTCAAAATGGTAAGCCTACTATCCATGCTCTGCTAGAGGTTCTTATTGATACTAAGTAAGACTATGAAACTTTGGCATCTGCCATGAATTATCTAAAGAAAGAGAAAGGGAAAGATTCCGCGAAAGGTATTTCTTACGTCCTCTACAACTTAAAAAAAGGGGTACATACTAAGGGTGAGAGTAGAAGAGATGGATTTAGTGGACTAGGAGGCCATGTTAATGAGGGTTGAGTTAACTGTCGATACAATCCTCATTGTTAACAAAAACTTGGTTCATGAGGTTAAGGGTTGTCACCATAAAATTGAAGTCCAGAATAAGTGAATTGGGGGTATGTATGCAAAGTTTGTCATGCAAGGGCAGAGGATTTCTATTCTATAGGATCAGTTAGCTAAAGCTGAAAGCAACAAGCAGAAGATGAGGTTCATCCTTAACAACTCCGATGGTGAAGATTCTAAGGACACTGAGGAAAAAAACCATGTCGATATAGAATTGGAAGACACCCGAATGGAGGACACCCAAATTGAGGACAAAGCTGAGAAAAGACCTAAATGGGTGATCATAAAGGTTGATAGTTTGAAGGATTATGGCCTGAGTGCTAGAAACCACAATAAGAACCTCAACACCAAGAAGATGGTCATGACTGTTACTATGATGACTTCCACTTTTGACATTGCAAACGTTGACATGTGATTTGTCTTAGGAAGGTGTATTCTTTTGACGTTGAAAATCATGTTTGCAATGGATGAGTTATTACTGCTCAAAATTTGTGCTTGCTGTAATTTTGTTTACTTGGAAGCAAGGCCATTCTATTTTGTGAATAATAAGTCATAAATTTGTACTGTTGTTTTCACATTTCTATATGATAACAACACACCTTGAATCAATTCCATTGATCCAAGGTATGCTTTTGTTCTTCTTTACTGTCATCTTGTTAATTGACATGCTGAATGAAACATGTTATGGAACCAAGAAGTGTTTTGGTGTAAATTGTGAAGGATCTGGGTTTAGGTGTCCTTACTCGGCACCATGCTGCAAACTGTAATGTTTACCCTATTGGATTTTTGACCTAAGGTGATAATACTTACCTAGGATCTATTACTGAACTATTTTGGGTTGACGCCTAAAACTATGTTGCAGTGCCCTACCCTATATGGATTCTAACCTAAGGGGTTATGACCTAACCTAAGATGGTATGTGATATAGTTATGGGGTTTGAACTAACCTAAGATAAATTTTAAAGACCTAAGAACTAAGATGGAAACCTAACTAATGCTAAGGTGACCTAAACTATTACTAAGGTGAAAGGGGACCTATGGGTTACGTGGAAAATGGAAGGTTGGTGGTGGTGGTTTCTAAAGTATTAATGAGAATTAAATCTTAGTCCTTACATCTTAATTTTCCAAGCTTGGCAGAGACAAGGAAGGTAGGTAAGATGCATAGCTGGCATCATTGCTAAATTTAAAAATACATGTTAAATCTTGAAAACAACTTCACCAAATTTGAAGTGGCAGTGGTGCAAGAAAAGAGAGGGAATTTGCATTCAATGCATTCAATGGCATTGATTTCGGTGAAGAGACCACCTAGGAAAGAGGAGAAGGGTGTTTTGTGGAAGTTGTTGGTCATTCTAGTCTTTCTGGTTTTTGCTCTGTATGTGGTTTTGGTTCTTTGAACCAGCAAGTCTATTTCTTTCGACCCATAGTAATCTTGAGCATCCTCAAACTATTTCTGAACCTGTGGAAACATGGAGGCAATTGGGAGAGTTGGTTGTTGACATTGTTTGAAAAGAAGAGATTCTTGAGAAGCTCGGCTGGAGATCTTCTGAAAATCAACAAGAAATTTCATCAGGCATGATAGGCTCTTCTTATTAAATAGTTTTGCTTTTTATTAAGCATCTTCATTAGAACAACTCTGCTCTTTGAAATGAATGGATTTGTGGAAATGTTTTGGTGTATTTTGGTTGTGATCTTCTGTTTGAGTTTGTTGATTTGAAAGGATGCAATATGGGTATTTTCTTGATGCATGTTTGAGTAAATCATGTTTATCTTATTTGAAACTAGAATTGTTGCTTAAGTCATGTGGACTTTTGACTTTCTGTGCAAAATGGATTAGGAAAAATTATTGGTAAAAGATTTGATTGGGTTTGTTTCCTCTATTAAAGGAAAGTATAAAATGTTGTGTCTTTTGCTGAAGCTTGAGTTGCTTCTAATCTTGTCGTTCCTGTTGATTTATAATGGAACAGTGGTTTGGATTTTGCATTGGGTAGATTCACATTTGTTAGATGTAATAGAAAATGATTTTATTACTTCTGAACCTTGCACACTTGAGTTGTGAATCTCTGTTAGAATGATTTGAAGGAAGATAACCTTAGCTCTCTTGAAGTAGTTTTGGTCTATGTCACTCCAGTTTGACCCTTCACTGTCATGGTTGTTGGTAGCCTCTATTTTATGGAATCAAACTTATTGAAAATAACAATAAGGAAGTCTTATTTGCTTGGTATGAATAAATTCTGTGGATTCTTGTGTATCCATTTGAAACAATTGATAGAAGTTCTTGTTGTTCTCTTACCTGTATGTATGAAATGGTTTGTGGAAAACCTTTTGATTTACATATGTAGATGTTGATGTGAAAATTGACTACTGTAGTGGAACGTGGAATTAGTTTGATTTTGGTTATCTGAGGGGAAAGAGTTGGAATGTTCTATTTTATTCTCCTCTCTTTTGTTTGATTTTAGGAACCAATTTGGGGTTTCATTTCCTTTGATTGCTTTCATCTTAGTCAAAATTCAGTTGGAGCGTAAAGTTTCTCCTTCTCCTTTTAGGCTCAATGATGAACACATGTGCTGGGGAATTGCAATCCTTTCGCTAATCCCAATTGTATTTGAATCTGGTTGGACTTCTTTTCATTGTATCTGAAAATGACTTCTTTCCTTCCTGTGGAATAGGAAACATGTTTTTACTTGACTGTAATCTCTTAATCACTTTCTATTTGGGATGATTAAGCTTTGTTTGTAGTGTGCAAAGCTATCAACATGTATGAATTTAGAAGATCAGTTGTTGCTTGATACTTCTGGTACAATTGTAGAATGAATTCTTTGAATATTTCCTTTAGTGGTAGCTAGTAAGCTACTGAAACTATCTCTATTTTTGCATTAAGGGAAGTACATTTTTGTTAACTTGATTTACATGTTATAGTTTATATAATTCAATTCAGTATTGGGAATAAATAATGAGAATCTCTCTCTCATCTTGATTATTGACTTCCATCTCATTCTCTCTCTCCTTTCTGAGTTGTGGATTTTGTTACTGTTACTCTTGTGCTCAAAAGGTAGTTGATTGTTATCTCTCTCTGACTGTTATTTCTCGTTATTATTACATCTTGCTTGAAGCTGACCATTTTGGTTAGGTTAGCTGAAGGGGATTATAGAGTAGATAGTTGGATGAATCACTTTCTTTCCTTTTTCTTTCCTTCTCAATTGATTGTTAAGAAGGTAATGAATCGATGTGTGACTATCTTCAGGAGAAGTACATGGAATTTAAACCTTGTAAAATCTGTTGATGTTGAACAAAAAGGTTAGGCTAGAGTTGGCTTAAATTGGAATGATTCAAAGACACTATAGTATGAAACAGATAAGTAATTGGGATGTAATATTACTTGTCTTTTGTAGGTTTTCTTATGAAATTGTTGAATGAAGATTGTTGTTTAATCTTGATACTTATTTAATGTGACAAGGTTGCTCACTCTGTTCTTCTTTTAGTGGTACTTAATTCTTTACTAGGTATCTGTCTGTATTGCTTAATGTTTCATAAGAGTAGAGTTATTTTTATGAGACAGTTAGTCAAAAGCACATCGCTTTAATGATTAGTGCTTATCATGCTCAGTTCAACGAACTGACCCGTGCTAGCAATTTTTGTAGATGGATTCCGTAAGTGACAAAAGAAGACAAGTTCCTTTATGATGCTTCCTGTGTTTACTTAAAGGCTGCATTTTTAATGAGGATTTATTATTCTTTTTGAGATGTAATTGAAAAAGGGAAAAAGTTGTAAATTTTACTTGATTTTATCAATGAAGAATGACATGAAAAATGTCTGAAATGTTTAGACCTGTAAAATATGTATTTTGTTTGATCAATGAGAAAGGATTGAGCGTTATTGATATTTGATGTGTCATCTTTTGGGCTTACTGCAAGGGGATTGTAAACTTATTCTTATTCTCTTGTAAACATATATGTTTTGGATTATTTCAGTTGGACTCAAATGAAATAGAGAAAAAGAGTATTGATACTCTATTCTCCTCTTAAATGCAACTTCTAAGTTGGCATACATAGATGAACACTCAACTAGGTCAATATGGATTATTAATTGACATTAATAGAAGAGTAAAATACATATGGACCCTTGTATAAGAAAATAACTGGCAATGGACCCTAACTAGTATATGTTAAAGGGAAGACAATTAGTCTTCGGGATAAATATTTTGTTGTGACTCTTTCGGGTGTTATACCCAAAGGACATTTGGAAAGAGGAAATTATACCTCTTCTTAGAAAACCTTAACTGAGGTAAGGTAATTGAAAATAAATGAATACATATGTATAAGAAATAGACTTCATTTTAATGAAGTCCATTATTAAGGAGTCTGGATTTAAATTCAGTCATGAATAAACTTGGTTAAGCTTAGTAAGTTAAATCTTACTGTGTTAAGCTGATTTGGACTGTAATCCTGAACTTAAATTAAGAAACCAAGGAATGACATACAATCCTTCGAGTAGAAGGATTGGTTATAGATTAATTTACATTACAACCATAAGTCATTTATGACTATCAATCATAATGATCGAAGAGATTAGAAAATTAACAGGGTTGCTGAAACTGAATCTTAAATTAAGAAGATAAGAAAGTATTTAACCTCTTATCTGGATATGTACCTCTAGATGAGGGGATTCCATGGGATGTTGGTACATGCCAACTACAATAATGTGTCATCATGAAGACTGGGTCTTCATGAGGACACAATGTTGCAGCTGACATGTCGCAACACCCTTCCGAATCAGATCATCTAGGTTTACATAAACTCAGACTTGACTTGGTTACACTCTAGGTCAGTTTAGGGACATGATTTGGTATAGGGAAGGACTCCCGATGACTGAAGGTAACTAGACACATGCAATCGACCTAGGTTGATTGAGTATGTCTATGTACCCTTAGTCACCGCGAGTGGCCCTCTATACCAATCTATGTTGCTAACCTGAGTTATGGTTAAACCTTGGACAAGAGGACTGACAGGAGTCAGTGAAGACCATTCTAGATAATAGATGAAGTGGGGGTGAAGGATGTATTCCATTGATGAGTATTTCATCTAGGAATATGATCATGCAAAGCATGTGAAAATCTTTGGCCAAAGTATCGCAAGCTGTTGGTTGCGTTGTCCTATATCACCTAGTTTAAGAAGTAGGATTTCAGATGAATATTGGTAACAAATATTTAGATAGGCCTCTTAAATGGAACACTTCAATACCCCGAAAAGGGTAAAAGAACCAAGTATACTTAGTATATAATACATTGAATTAACATGAAGGATCGGTAAGAAACCGAGTCATGAAATGAGAGATCGATGAAACTCCGAGTCATGAAATGAGAGATCGATAGTTCATCGAGTCATTACAGCTGCATATGGTTATCTGTTATGAGATTGATTGGCATGGAATGTGTGTTCTAAATCATGATCATTTAGAATAGAGAACATTATTTAAAAACTTGAAACGTGTGTTCTAAATTATGATAATTTAGAATAGAGAATGCTATTCAAAAAAAAAATTCCCTTGTTTCTAAAGCTTTAAAAATGAATGTTACATCTTGGTATCAGAGCCGAAGGTTGCAGCTCTTGGACCTATTATGTCCATAATCTGATAAAACTTACATTTTCTTGTTAAAATAGAAAATGGTTAGAACAAGAGGAAATGCTGCAAACAACCCGCCACCGGGTGGAGAAGAAACTACTACCCAAAAACTTGATGAGATCCTTGCTACCCTGTTGGACATGAGAGATCGCCTGGCTGTATTGGAACATCAAGTAATGGGTAATGAGGAGGAGGAAGAAGATGTTGATAATGATGATCAGCCACCTCCTGTGGACAACACCAATGGGGGAAATCTAGGTGTTGATAATAGTAATGTAAACATACCTAATCAGCCTAAAAATAAAAAGGCAAGATTAGCAGTGGAACTCACCAATGATATAAAAAGAATAAGTCCTCCTAAGTTTGATGGAACTACACTTGGGGATGGGGCTGAGCACTGGCTCAGTGAAATGGAGAAGTACTTTGCTATAAGAAACTTCTCTGAGGAAACAAAAGCAATATGGGGAGCGTATCAACTTTCTCATGAGGCATCTTCGTGGTGGGACAACCGTAAGGCTGAGTTGAATATGGTCAAAGCAGACATAACTTGGGATCAATTTAAAAGCTACTTTAGGAAACGGTGGCTACCTCAACTTTTCTATGATCAGAAAGTGACTGAATTTCAAGAACTTATCTCAAGGAAAGTTAACTGTGACAGAGTATTGGGAAAGGTTTACTAAACTCCTTAAGTACGTGCCTCAGTATCAAACTGATGAGAAGTTCAGGATACAAAAATTTATTATGGGATTAAATCCCATTATAGGAGGTGAGGTGGATGTTCACAGTCCAA
The DNA here is from genome assembly GCA_019776745.2 of Taxus chinensis. NCBI lineage: Eukaryota > Viridiplantae > Streptophyta > Pinopsida > Cupressales > Taxaceae > Taxus > Taxus chinensis. The sequence goes on from CM034154.1 coordinate 209,972,728, forward strand.
CCACTATGGAAGGGGTTGTTGAAAAATCCATAAGGCAAGAACAGAAATTAAGAGCAATCTCTGCTCATAGAGAGGAAATTAGAAAGAAGATTCCAAACTCTTCTTCATCTCTTGCACCTAAAAAGGGACCCTGGAAGAGGTTTGGCATGAATTTTTTTTTCCACTGATAATAATAAGAGAACAACAATAAACAAACCTATTTCTAGTATGTGGAACAACTTTGTCAAGAATAATAACAATGGGCAGAAGTCCTACGGAAGCCAGAATGATAACTTCAAGGTTGGAAATAAATTTGAGCCTAGGAAGGGGCCTATTGGAGGCTATTTTAATTGTGGCAAGGACAATTACACGAGTCACTATCCTTTGAAGAAGGATGACAACAATCAACAACATAGGATACATACTACGGTAGCTGACAAGCAAGTCACACCCATAGAAGTTTCGGGTAAGTTATTCGATATACCTGTGACTATAATTTTTGATACTAGAGCTACTGAATGTTTTATTTCTACTAAGTTAGCTTCAAAATTAAAAAGAAAAGATGAGAAAATGGATAAATTGTGGACTGTGCATTATGGAAATAATGCTACTCATATGGTTAGTATGTGTCTTTTTGGAGTAGTCCTCGACTTGCCTAATTTTTCCATAGAAGTTGACCTTTATGTTGCTCCTTTGGGGTCTTATGACGTAATCATAGGTGTTAACTGGCTAGCTGAGCATAAAGCAAAGGTTGATTGTTTTGAAAAACATATTAGTTGTTTAGATGATCTGCAGAAATCAGTGGTCATTCAGGGTGTAAAACATGAGATTTCAGTTAGGAAGTTGTCAGCAATGCAACTTAAAAAGGCCAAAAATAAAGGTTGTACCTTGTATGCAGTAAATATTTCTGAGAATGCAAAAGAAGAAGGTAAATATTTTATGGAAAAATATCCTTTGTTATGAAATTTCAGAGATGTATTTCTGGAAGAGTTACCGGGTCTTCCACCCAAACGGGAGTTTGAATTCACAATAGAGATCAAACCAGGAACCAAACCTATATCCAAGGCACCTTATAGAATGACTACCATTGAATTGGTAGAGCTTAAGGCTCAATTACAGAAACTTTTGTTAAAAGGATTGATAAGACTGAGTGTCTCACCTTGGGGAGCACCGGTAATCTTTGTGAAAAAGAAGGATGGCACACTTAGATTGTGTATTGATTACAGAATGTTGAACAAGGAAACTATTAAGAACCAATATCCACTTCCTAGAATTGATGATCTATTTGATCAGATGCGTGGAGCATTGGTGTATTCTAAAATAGATCTTCGATGGGGATATCATCAGTTGAGAATAAAGGATGAAGACATACATAAAACAACTTTTAGAATAAGGTATGGGCATTATGAATTCATAGTTTTACCTTTTGGGTTGACAAATGCACCTGTTGCTTTTATGAATTTGATGAATAATATTTTTCAAGAATACTTGGACAAGTTTGTGCTTGTATTCTTGGATGATATTCTCATATACTCTAAAAGCATTGAAGAACATCATGAGCATTTGAAGATAGTTTTGGAAATCTTAAGAAAGAGAAAGTTGTATGGTAAGTTGTCTAAATGTTCCTTCTATGACACAGAAGTACACTATTTGGGACATGTAATAAGAAAAAATGGAATAGTTGTAGATCCTTCGAAGATCATAGCTATAACTGAGTGGCCTATACCCAAGAATGTGCATGAAGTTAGAAGCTTCATGGGTCTTGCTGGTTACTATAGAAAGTTTGTTAAAGACTTTTCTAAGATTTTTGCACCAATAACTTCATTACAAAAGAAAGATAAGAAATTTGTTTGGAATGACAAATGTGAATCTTGCTTTTAAGATTCTAAAGGATCAGTTAACTACAACACCTATTCTGACTGTACCTGATCCAAATGGGGACTTTATTGTTGTAACAGATGCATCTGGAGAGGGCCTCAGAGGTATTCTGTTGCAGGATGACCATGTCATAGCTTATGAAAGTAGAAAAATCAAGTTACATGAATGGAATTATGCTCCACATGACCTAGAGCTTGCTGCCATTGTTCATGCCCTTCAAATATGGAGGCATTATCTTCTCGGTAGGCCTTTTGAACTAAAAACTGACCATCTTGGGTTGAAGTATATTTTCACTCAGCCAAACCTGAATGCAAGACAACGAAGATGGTTGGAATTTCTATCTCAGTATGATTTTGATATAAGCTATATTAAAGGAAAGGAAAATAGAGTAGATGATGCTCTAAGTCATAGGAAGCACATTTCTGCTCTTATAACATTAAGAACTCAGTTTAAAGATGAGGTGAAAAGTGTCATGGAATCTGATTCTTATTTTCAGCAAGTAAGGACAACACTTGCTGCAAATCCAAATGATGCAAGATATAAGGGTTTTCATTTCGACAATGAAGGAATTTTGTGGTTTGAAAACTGGGTATACATACCTTTGGAAAATGATTTAAGAAAGAAATTATTAGTTGAATTCCACAACTCACCTTTTTCTGGGAACCCTGGCATTACAAAGATGCTTGTTGATATAAAACAACAATATTTCTGGAAAGGGATGAAAAAGGATGTGATGGAATTTGTGACACACTGCTTAGAGTGTCAACGTGTCAAAGTGGAACATATGCATCCAGCTGGTTTATTGTACCCTCACAGTATTCCACAGTACAAATGGCAAGTGATAACTATGGATTTTGTTCAGGGATTTCCTATGTCAAAGAATAAACATGATGTTATTCTGGTTGTTGTTGATAAACTAACAAAGGTAGCACACTTTATTGTTGGTAATCTAAAGGATGATTCACCTGTGTTAGCAAGAAGATTTGTGCATGAGATTTTTAGGTTACATGGAATACCATTAATCATATCAGATAGAGATCTGAGAATGACATCAAGATTTTGGCAGATGCTTAATGCAGCTCTGGGAACTAAACTAAATTTCAGTTCTGCGTATCACCCAGAAATGGATGGACAGACTGAAAGAGTTAATCAAGTTTTAGAGGATATGCTAAGAATGTATTGTATGGATCAGTAGTATAAATGGGAGGAGTACCTTCCATTAGTTGAGTTTTCTTATAATAATACTTATCACACCTCTCTAAAAATGGCACCTTTCGAAGCACTATACGGAAGGAAATGCAGAACCCCTGTTAGCTAGGACAACATTGAAGATAGAGAGGTGATATGACCTGAAATCCTTACAGAAATGGAACAACAAGTTAAAATGATTTGTGAATGCTTGAAGGAAGCTGCAGATAGGTAGAAAAACGTTATGCAGACTTAAAGTGGGTGGATAAGAAATTTGAACTTGGTGAGAAGGTCTTTCTTCGGGTTAAGCCGAAAAAGAGTTCTATAACTTTTGGCAAGGCTGCCAAGTTATCACCTCGTTATGTGGGACCCTTTGAAATTGTTGAAGTAATCAACCCTGTAGCTTATCGTTTAGCTCTACCTCCTGCTTTATCATGAATGCATGATGTTTTCCATATTTATTTGCTTAAGAAATACGTTTCAGATTTATCACATGTGTTGAATTGGAATTCCTTGTAGGTCCAAGAACTAGGAATAATCATGGTTAAACCCATTCGCATGCTAGAAACTCGCCAGTTGCACTTAAGAAATCATGAAATAAGTCAATGTAAGGTCTAGTGGGACCAGTTTAATGAAGAAAGTGCAACCTGGGAAAATCTCAAAGATATGAGATCTACTTTTCCATACTTGTTTGATCAGAATTGATTCTGAAGGTTGATAAAATCTGAAAACCTTATTCATATTTTGATGTTAAATCTACCAAACTTGGGTAGTTACTGAACTATTTGACAGGTATTTTGATACTGTTTTGAAAACTTGAATTTTCAAATTTAGTTCTGTTATGAACATATGAATGGAAGGACTATAATTAAGTTTTTTCCTAAACTATAATGGTTTGATTAAGTTAATCATTGGGACAATGATTCTTTTAAGGAGGAAGGTATGTAACGTCTTGGTCATGACTATTACTATGATGACTTCCACTTTTGACATTGCAAATGTTGACATGTGATTTGTCTTAGGAAGGTGTATTCTTTTGACGTTGAAAATCATGTTTGCAATGGATGAGTTATTACTGCTCAGAATTTGTGCTTGCTGTAATTCTGTTTACTTGGAAGCAAGGCCATTCTATTTTGTGAATAATAAGTCATAAATTTGTACTGTTGTTTTCACATTTCTATATGATAACAACACACCTTGAATCAATTCCATTGATCCAAGGTATGCTTTTGTTCTTCTTTGTTGTCATCTTGTTAATTGACATGCTGAATGAAACATGTTATGGAACCGAGCAGTGTTTTGGCATAAATTGTGAAGGAACTAGGTTCAGGTGTCCTTACTCGGCACCATGCTGCAAACTGTAATGTTTACCCTATTGGATTTTTGACCTAAGGTGATAATACTTACCTAGGATCTATTACTAAACTATTTTGGGTTGACGCCTAAAACTATGTTGCAGTGCCCTACCCTATATGGATTCTAACCTAAGGGGTTATGACCTAACCTAAGATGGTATGTGATATAGTTATGGGGTTTGAACTAACCTAAGATAAATTTTAAAGACCTAAGAACTAAGATGGAAACCTAACTAATGCTAAGGTGACCTAAACTATTACTAAGGTGAAAGGGGACCTATGGGTTACGAGGAAAATGGAAGGTTGGTGGTGGTGGTTTCTAAGGTATTAATGAGAATTAAATCTCAGTCCTTACATCTTAATTTTCCAAGTTTGGCAGAGGCAAGGAAGGTAGGTAAGATGCCTAGCTGACATCATTGCTAAATTTAAAAATGCATGTTAAATCTTGAAATCAACTTTGCCAAATTTGAAGTGGTGGTGGCACAAGAAAAGAGAGGGAATTTGCATTCAATGCATTCAATGACATTGATTTCAGGCTTAGTGAAGAGACCACCTAGGAAAGAGGAGAAGGTATTTTTGTGGAAGTTGTTGGTCATTCTAGTCTTTCTGGTTTTTGCTCTGCATGTGGTTTTGGTTCTTTGAACCAACAAGTCTATTTTTTGATCCATTGTGATCTTGAGCATCCTCGAACTATTTCTGAACCTGTGGAAACATGGAGGCAGTTGGGAGATTTGGTTGTTGACGTTGTTTGAAAAGAAGAGATTCTTGAGAAGCTCGGCTGGAGATCTTCTGCAAATCAACAAGAAATTTCATCAGGCATGATAGGCTCTTCTTATTAAATAGTTTTTCTTTTTATTAAGCATCTTCATTAGAACAACTCTGCTCTTTGAAATGAATGGCTTTGTGGAAATGTTTTGGTGTATTTTGGTTGTGATCTTTTGTTTGAGTTTGTTGATTTGAAAGGATGCAATATGGGTATTTTCTGAATGCATGTTTGAGTAAATCGTGTTTATCGTATTTGAAATTGGAATGATGCTTAAGTCATGTGGGCTTTTGACTTTTTGTGCACAAGGGATTAAGGGAAAGCATTATGTGGTAAAGATTTGATTGGGTTTGTTTTTCTTTTAATTGTGGGAAGTATGAAGTGCTTGTGTCTTCTCTGAAAAATGAATCACCTTGAATCTGGTTGTTTCTGTTGAGATAAGATGGAAAGTGGTTTGGATTCGATGTATTGTGAATTTAAACTTGTTAATGTAAAGGAAAATGATGAAACTTCTCCCTTTGAGTTTAATGCATTTAAACCCTCTTGAAGTAGTTTGGAATTTTTGTGGGATTGTTAGAATGGATTTCATTTTGGTTTTGACCTTCCTTGTTCAAAATCTGGTGGATTTTAGTTTAACTCCTTTCCAGGGACTGTGTGAGGATATTTTTGTTTCTCTCACTTGCATGTATGAAATGGTTTGTGGAAAACCCCTTTGATTTACTTTTGTAGATGTTGTTTTGAAAACCGACTATTTTAGTGGATCTTGGGATTATTTTGGTTTTGGGTTATCTGAGGGGAAAGAGTTGGAACATTCGGTCTTACTCTTCTCCCTTTTGTTTGATTTTGGGAACCAATTTGGGGTTTCATTTCCTTTGATTGCTTTCATCTTAGTCAAAATTCAGTTGGAGCGTAAAGTTTCTCCTTCTCCTTTTTGGCTCGATGATGAACACATGTACTGGGGAATTGCAATCCTTTCATTGTTCCCAATTGTATTTGAATCTGGTTGGACTTCTTTTCATTGTATCTGAAAATGACTTCTTTCCTTCCTGTGGAATAGGAAACATGTTTTTACTTGACTGTAATCTCTTAATCACTTTCTATTTGGGATGCATAAGCTTTGTTTGTAGTGTGCAAAGCTATCAATGTGGATGAATTTAGAAGATCAGTTGTTGCTTGATACTTCTGGTACAGTTGTAGAATGAATTCTTTGAATATTTCCTTTAGTGGTAGCTAGTAAGCTACTGAAACTGTCCCTATTTTGCGTTGAGGGAAGTACATTGCTGTTAACTGATTTACATGTTACAGTTTATATAATTCAGTTCAGTATTGGGAAGAAATAATGAGAATCTCTCTCTCATCTTGATTATTGACTTCCATCTCATTCTCTCTCTCCTTTCTGAGTTGTGGATTTCGTTACTGTTACTCTTGTGCTCAAAAGGTAGTTGATTGTTATCTCTCTCTGACTGTTTATTTCTCGTTATTATTACACCTTGCTTGAAGCTGACCATTTTGGTTAGGTTAGCTGAAGGGGATTGCAGAGTAGATAGTTGGATGAATCACTTTCTTTCCTTTTTCTTTCCTTCTCAATTGATTGTTAAGAAGGTAATGAATCGATGTGTGACTATCTTCAGGAGAAGTACATGGAATTTAAACCTTGTAAAATCTGTTGATGTTGAACAAAAAGGTTAGGCTAGAGTTGGCTTAAATTGGAATGATTCAAAGACACTATAGTATGAAACAGATAAGTAATTGGGATGTAATATTACTTGTCTATTGTAACTTTTCTTATGAAATTGTTGAACGAAGATTGTTGTTTAATCTTGATACTTATTTAATGTGACAAGGTTGCTCACTCTGTTCTTCTTTTAGTGGTACTTAATTCTTTACTAGGTATCTGTCTGTATTGCTTAATGTTTCATAAGAGTAGAGTTATTTTTATGAGACAGTTAGTCAAAAGCACATCACTTTAATGATTAGTGCTTATCATGCTCAGTTCAACGAACTGACCCGTGCTAGCAATTTTTGTAGATGGATTCCGTAAGTGACAAAAGAAGACAAGTTCCTTTATGATGCTTCCTGTGTTTACTTAAAGGCTGCATTTTTAATGAGGATTTATTATTCTTTTTGAGATGTAATTGAAAAAGGGAAAAAGTTGTAAATTTTACTTGATTTTATCAATGAAGAATGACATGAAAAATGTCTGAAATGTTTAGACCTGTAAAATATGTATTTTGTTTGATCAATGAGAAAGGATTGAGTGTTATTGATATTTGATGTGTCATGGTATCTTTTGGGCATACAAAAAAAAGGGGATTGTAAACTTATTCTTATTCTCTTGTAAACATATTTGTTTTGAATCATTTCAGTTGTACTCTAATGAAATAGAGAAAGAGGGATTTGATACTCTATTCTCCTCTTAAATGCAACTTCTAAGTTGGCATACATAGATGAACACTCAACTAGGTCAATATGGATTATTAATTGACATTAATAGAAGAGTAAAATACATATGGACCCTTGTATAAGAAAATAACTGGCAATGGACCCTAACTAGTATATGTTAAAGGGAAGACAATTAGTCTTTGGGATAAATATTTCGTTGTGACTCTTTCGGGTATTATACCCAAAGGACATTTGGAAAGAGGAAATTATACCTCTTCTTAGAAAACCTTAACTAAGGTAAGGTAATTGAAAATAAATGAATACATATGTATAAGAAATAGACTTCATTTTAATGAAGTCCATTATTAAGGAGTCTGGATTTAAATTCAGTCATGAATAAACTTGGTTAAGCTTAGTAAGTTAAATCTTACTATGTTAAGCTGATTTGGACTGTAATCCTAAACTTAAATTAAGAAACAAAGGAATGACATACAATCCTTCATGTAGAAGGATTGGTTATAGATTAAGCTACATGACAACCATAAGTCATTTATGACTAGCAACCATAATGATCGAAGAGATTAGAAAATCAACAGGGTTGCTGAAACTGAATCTTAAATTAAGAAGATAAGAAAGTATTTAACCTCTTATCTAGATATGTACCTCTAGATGAGGGGATTCCATGGGATGTTGGTACATGCCAACTACAATAATGTGTCATCATGAAGACCGGGTCTTCATGAGGACACAATGTTGCAGCTGACATGTCGCAACACCCTTCCGAATCGGATCATCTAGGTTTACATAAACTCAGACTTGACTTGGTTACACTCTAGGTCAGTTTAGGGACATGATTTGGTATAGGGAAGGACTCCCAATGACTGAAGGTAACTAGACACATGCAATCGACCTAGGTCGATTGAGTATGTCTATGTACCCTTAGTCAACGCGAGTGGCCCTCTATACCAATCTATGTTGCTAACCTAAGTTATGGTTAAACCTTGGACAAGAGGACTGACAGGAGTCAGTGAAGACCATTCTAGATAACAGATGAAGTGGGGGTGAAGGATGTATTCCATTGATGAGTATGCCATCTAGGAATATGATCATGCAAAGCATGTGAAAATATTTGGCCAAAGTATCGCAAGCTGTTGGTTACGTTGTCCTATATCACCTAGTTTAAGAAGCAGGATTTCAGATGAATATTGGTAACAAATAGGCCTCTTAAATGGAACACTTCAATACCCTAAAAAGGGTAAAAGAACCAAGTATACTTAGTATACAATACATTGAATTAACATGAAGGATCGGTAAGAAACTGAGTCATGAAATGAGAGATCGATGAAACTGAGTCATGAAATGAGAGATCGGTAGTTCATCGAGTCATTATAGCTGCATATGGTTATCTGTTATGAGATTGATTGGCATGGAATGTGTGTTCTAAATCATGATCATTTAGAATAGAGAACATTATTTAAAAACTTGAAACATGTGTTCTAAATTATGATAATTGAGAACATAGAACGCTATTAAAAAAAATAAAATTCCCTTGTTTCTAAAGCTTTAAAACGGGAATGTTATAGGATGGGTATCATTAGCTAATGTAAAAGAGTGAAAACTATCTTGTAATATGTATTTGTAAATAGTGTATTTTTGAAACATCTCAAGTATATATATCTTATCAAGGGTATTGATGAGTTATTTAACTAAATCATATACTTTAAATGGAATAGTAGCTTTAGCGATTTAATTTAATTAAAATTAAATCTAAATATTACAGAGTCACTACTAAACCAAATGATGTATAAATGCTGAAATATAGAAATTTCACAAACAATATAAGATGTAATATTTGAAACCCTAAGAAAATAAGAAGGAGAGAGGACTTAGCTTATTTATGCTTGATCTGGAACCGATCTAGATGAGGAAAAGTGCTGAATTGGCTGGGATGAGTGTTGTTATTGCTCACTGTAAATTATGGAGCTCACGAATACTATTGGACATGGGTGCTCATTGTAGGGCATGAGTACCTAGGTGATGGATACCACTTCTGGGCATCATTGGCTACACAAAACCTGATTTCTGTAGTGTTACAAGATCTTTGTTTTTACTTCCTACAAGATGCCTAATAGTCTCTCCTTGAATGCGAAAGGTACATGTAACCTACAAAATAGAAGTTCACCTACACAATACCACAAACTACATCAAACATAAAAATAAATATACAATATGGGGATTCAGACTGACCCCGACGGTCACCCTGAGAGTGAACTTACGACCAAGTGCAGCACTAGATCTCAGACTCCATGTAGTTCTTGTGAGTGTGTGTAGACATTGTTCCCTAAGATACCATTGTGCAAGTTGCACTTGATAACACATTTTAGCTAAAAATAACAATGTAGTAGAATGTGTGGATGGAATAGAATGAACTTCCCCTTCTTATGTTGTGTATGCAAAGTATGCAACCCTTGTCATTTGAGTGGATTGCTAGATGGATACCTCAGAGTGCTTTAGGTTCCTTTTGGATGCAAGCTTAGGTGATGATAGTAATGCTTAGTGGTTGGTCCTTAATTTGGAACACATAAATATGTATTTATATGATTCCCTTGTTTGAGTTTTGTAATTGACAACTGGAAGGCTAACCCATAAATGAAAAATATGCCCAAAAGATAAAAGAGACCCAAAAGGAGTGAGTAAGGTGAAAAAGGGTCAAGGGCACCCAGAGGGGATATGAGTGCGTAGGTACTAGTGTCTGAAGCCATAAAATCTAAATTATTAAAGTTATGAATAGGTTTTTGGGTGTGTAAGACTAAATAAAAAATAAGAAACAAAGAAAAGAGGATAAAGATAGTTGTCAATCACTAGTTTTCTTACTTAGGAATTGTATGAATGCTAGTAGTGCATGATTTTGTATCTACATTTAGGCATAGGAGTGGAGGGTGAGGGAGGAAAAGGTGCATTGCCCCTAATAGATTTTTTATTGTGTCGTGTGGTTATTGTATTCATTGAAGTAGAATGAAACTAAGGTAGATGATCAATAGTAATGGGAGTGATCTTAGATTGAATGTGAATATAAGTAGGAGAAGTATCAACCATATAACAAGTGGGGTCAACATAAGGACCTCCATTCAATTGTATAATATGAGCATGAACTTGGTGAGATGGATAATAGCCCACATTAGTGGATGACTTAGGTAGCCTAGGATGTAGATATAGATCATAGAGTTTATTGGTAAGTGACATGATGAATACCACAATGAAATAATAAGACCTTATGATTGTTATGGGTAAAGTTGTGATGTTTTATTAGAGAAGGTCAGGTTCACTAAATGATTTCACTTTTTTTGACTTTCCTATTTCATCCCCTTTTAAAATTTAATGTGTGCTTTTAATTAACATACATAAAAAGGATGAAATAATGTAACATGAGGCTATTTTGATTTAATTAACTTCCAAAATTAATTTCCCAAATCATAATAACACTTTACAAAGTGACTGTTGATCTAGGAACTATCAAAACACATAGGAGAGATTGCACTTAGCTTGTTCTGTGAGGATCTAGGAGATTTTGATTGATCTGGATGTATGACCAATCCGATCTGAACTAAAGTTACTTTATTGCTAGAACTGGCACTTGAAACTACACCTAGTCAAAACTATACAGCTGGGTCCAAAGCATTTGTATGGTCCTGACCCTTCTATACGGTCTTGGACCTAATTGGATTCTAGATCTGTAAATTTTTGTGTGTCTCACCTACTTGGAAATGACTATTGTTGTGTGATGGTCTTCTTCACTCTCCTTTATAATGGATTGTTAACTTCGATCAAACCCTTAATCCCTCCTAGTACAAGATGGAGCTCTTGTAAAACAAAGATAGGCATCTTTTAATTACTCGAAGAAAATATTTTGGCTATTAAAAGCCTTTTGGAGTTGTGGACCCAACAACTTGTAACCTTTGACACCATTTCCATACCCAAGAAAGATGTAATTCTCAGACCTGAATTCAAGTTTCATTCTCTTCTCCTTTGAGATATGTTTATATGCTTCATAATTGATGGTTCTTAGGTGTTTAGTAGATGGTTCATTTCCCATCCAAGATTCATGTTGGGTCTCATCCACCAACACTGATGTAGATGATATTTTCACCAAATAACACGTAATAGTTGTTGCTTTATCCCAACACTTATAATCTAAGCTAACACCACTTATTATACTCACATCCTTATCCATCAATGTTTTTTTTGTGTTCTGCCACTCTAATTTATTGTGGAGTATAAATAATTGTATTTTTATTGATTAGTATATAATTTTCACAGAATTCATCCAACTCCTTCAAACAATACTCTCTCCCATTGTTCATGTGAAAAACCTATATCCTTATCTTAGACTGGTTCTCAATAAGTGCCTTGAATTTTTAAAAAGTTTTCAACACTTCCTATTTTTTCTTGAGAAAATATATCCAAGTCTTCCTATAATAGTCATTATGAATAACATAAAATACCGAGTTTCCATGTGAGGGAACCTTCAATGGTTTGAATACATTGATGTGTATAACCTATAAAATGTTGAACCCTGGTCATTGGTGTTGTCATTTTATATCAAGTGGAATTTATGGAAAAGGAGTGAAAGATGGAATAAAGCTTAGTCAAAGGCATGCAGGTTGATTGGTAGTGCCTTCTCAGTGGTTTAGTGAGCATTCAGGATGGTTTCTGGATAGTCTGAATGTTTTGCAGGCTTTGTTCGTGAGGCAGGAGTCCATTGGAAGCATGGGAATAGTTGGTATGATTGTATTATATGGGATAAAAGTCATATATGATGGTTTAAACATGCTTAAAAACTCTTACAATGTGTTCTAGGTCTTTTGGTGGAAGTTGTAGTTGAAATTGGCCCATTTAGGCCTATTTCTAGAGCCTGATGAGGTGTGATAATTTGATACAAAGGGATGGTAAATGTCATGGAAAGGTAATATAAGCATGGGAGAAGACTATACATGTTTTATAGAAAATTTGTGAGCTAAAAAAATGCTTAGTTTAACTCCTAGAGGCAAAATTCAAAAGCTAGCCAAAGTTGACTTTGAGAACTGACAGTATAGGACTAAGGTAAATGAGATAGGTTTAATAGTACATGAATAACCTATGGATGAAAAAATGGGTTCATGGATCATAATATAGGGTTTTAGTTTAATGGTGCTTCATGCCAAATTTCATCAAGATTTTGACGATTGGTATGTGAACTTGTTATGCATAGTTTTTCTAAAACATGGTTTTTGAAAAGTTCATAATGAGTTACCTAGTCTTCTTAGCACCTAAAAAAATATGAAGGAATGCCTTCAGATAAATCATAGAAATAATTTTTATAGAGAACTACAAGTCATGAAGTTTGGAAAGACAGTTTTGATGCAAAATGGATAAGTATCAAAGAAGATATGAGCATTTTACTGACATGTTATTTCTCTCTCTCAGGTCTGTTTCTTGAATGGTTAGAGTTGAAATGAGTTATTTTTGAATGTCCTCTTGTTCAAGTTGATGAAGTATTGAAATAATCAGAATATTAAGTAAGGTATGCTTCTATTCATATTATTTTGAAACTATATGGACTTCAAGCATATCCATTCTAGAGGAGTTCATCTTGGTCTTTGACAAGAGACTATTCAAGTTCAATCATGAGGAATAAATGGTATAGTCAAGGTAACACAGGGTTCATAGTAGTATTTGAGAGTGAAAATGGTATTTATTCCTTTCTAGAGAACAAATTGGAATTGTTATAAGTGCACTCAGTAGGGTCTCTGTGGTGAGTTCCATGGAGTCTCAAATACTCTTGGATCTCCATACTGCTTATCTACTGATGTTGTGCAAGAAAACATGATTTCATGAGTATGTCTGATATTTCTCTTGAAAAATCTCTCTCAATATATTAAATGGTTATCATAACTTGATCTATTTGAAGGGTGTGTGTCTGTATATTGTTATCAAACTATGAAGCTTTGGTTAAATGTGAATTACTAACTTTCAAGGTTGTATTATGATTGTCTAATATAGATTGTATATTGAATCATCATGTTAATCTCTTTTGGTGCAAGCGAATGATGACATTGAATGGACATGTTAGGTGAATGATGAATTGTAAGCATGACTAAAAATTCCTTTTCAATATTATGGTTTATGTGGAAATTTAGTGTTCTTAAAATGTGAAATCCACTAAGGATAAAAATGGAAATGAATGGTGTATGGGGTATCAATTTTTTGAAGTGACAAATATGAAGGAACCCCCACTAGTGCAAATAGGGATCACATAAAGGTGCTTAAATTTTTTGTGTAAAATTTTTTAGGTTCCATGAGAAGATTGAAGAATTAGGGATAAGCTTCCATGAAATATCCAAGACTCATCCAAATTTCAAGTACACTTTTGAAACATATCTTCAAGTCAAAAAAGAATGTGTTGTTTTCCTTCACATTATGCACTGGTTTTCTTGAAATATGGGAATGATTTGTTGGAATGTTTAAACTTGATTGAAGTCAATTGGAGAAGGTGACGATTAAGAAGGTTCCCAAGAATCCCTTACAAATTTGAAATTTTCAAAATTCTCATCCAAGGATTAAGAAATAAGATATCAATTTTTGAACTTTCTCGGGCTGGTACAATGAGTTGTCAAACCCTCACTCCTAGGGTTTTGAAAGATAAAAAATGTTCAATTACAAAATTTTATCCAATGAATACTCTTAAAAATTGGGAAGAAATATATGTGAGGGTCATGTAACATTCAATATTTTCCAAGTTTTTAAACTATTTCATCAAATATTGAGGGAGAATTTGTTGACAGTTTCCTCAGGAATGTCCTCCATTTCTGTGCAGAGGAAGAAATGAAGAGTTTGTAATGAAGATTTTCTTTGTTGATAATGCTAATATCTCTTCATGCAAAATGTTCAAAAAATATTGAAATATGTCTAACAACATAAGAATGGTCTTGTTTTGGTTTTAAAGTGGGAAAAACATGTGACAATGGTGAAGAAAGTTGACACAGTCTGTCTAAGTTCCATGTTTCATCAAGTGGACTGTTTTAAAGAGTAAATTTTCTCATTCAAAACTCTATACCTCTTATAATCCATCCAAATGTTAGTAATGGATAAATAAAGTCTTGTGGAGCCTGAATTTTTTTTTTAAAACATTGGATTTCCATGCTTAGGAGTGATATGATTGTGATGAACAAGAATGATTGGTTACTGTGTCTTCTTGACAATATGAATGGTGTCTACCTACAAGTTGGAGTTTCATAGTTTGAAGAGAGGGGTCTTATGGGACATCAGATGAAGATTGATCTTATTGAAGATATGCACTAACAGGTGAAATATTACAAAGTGTACCTCTCTGAACACAACATTGGAAGTTTCAAAACAAGAGGTGCACAAGTTGAACTCCTCACTAATTGGTCTCATGGTAAAACCTGGACTTAGAAGTATAGGCTCAAAGTGAATCATTGAGCTTTTAGAAAAGAAGTCAAAAGGATATAAGAGTTTAAATCTTTCATACATTAATTCCTCTAAGTTTGAGAAAATAATGTTTATCAGAGCTCAAACAGTGAAATAACATTTCTTTAAGCCAGTCAAAGGAGGAGATGAAAACAAAAAGTCAATAAGGAAGTTGAAGAGGATGTATTCTTACAAGATGAGCTTGAGCATGTAAAGGAAAGTATATAGGTGTATATTTTTGACATTTTTAGGTAGTTGAATTGATGAGTAAAACCCCCTTTATCTTATATTGAAGAAAACTTTTATTGTAAAGAAAAACCCCTTAGGCATAGCCTAAAATCCCTAGAAGTATTTTCTAGGTCAGTACTGATTGTAGTGAAAAACAAAGATGATGAAGTCTCTGTAACAACAAGTTGATGAAGAAGATAATTTTCTTGGTTTTTTGTAGTTGAATGTTATTGTCACAACATATTGATGTCAGTACAATATTTATGAAAATATCTCTTGATTGTATATTGTAGACTATTGATGAGGAGATCAAGTCATTGTACTCTGAGTATATCTTTGTTATTGTCACAAAATATCAATAAAGAAAGGCTCTGAGTATATCTTGCTTTGAATTTCCTATTATGCTATTATGCATTTCATGATGAAATATATCTAATGATGATCAAGCATTAATGTATGTGGTTTATGAGGGTGTGTGTTTTATGTTTGAAATAGAAAAGAGAAAGGTTTTATTAGGGACTGTCTCACCCCCTCTTAGTCCTTTGTCAATCCTAACAATTAGTATCAGAGCAGGCCCTTAGAAGTAGCCTTAACAAGCTAGAGGGAGATGTTTGGTGACAAGATTGGAGATCTTGATTACATAAGGTGGGAAGTAGAGTTATGTAAAGAGAAGCTGGAAAAATTGTGTGTATCTCATGAGGAAGTAATCAAGTGTATACAGAACTCAACTTAAGGAAGCCCTAGCTGAGAAAGAGGAACTAAAGAAAGAGTTAAACATCATGACAAGCAAGGTATTTTCTTTTCAAGAGAGCTTAGAAAATATGAATAAGATATTAAGAAAACAAAAGGCATATGGTGATAGAATAGGCCTAGGTTTCATAGAAGATTCATGTCATATAGAGAAAAATGAAGGTGAATCAAGTCAAGGATCTAATGAAATAAGGTAGTCAAGAAAGGGAGATAGTTCAAATCTTTCATCTCATGGAAGATCATCCATCACACATCCAAATGCATATAGGTATGTTTCTTTTCATGGTAATTGCTATAAGTGTGGTGTTTATGGACATAGGGCTAGTATGTGTAATCCTAAGGTTGAAAAGAAAGAAGATTGGAAAGAAAAGACTCAAGAACATCACTATGAAAGAAAGAAGGAAGAGGAATGTCAAGGAAAGGAAGAGAAAAAATTAGGTCAAATATATGGAGCTGAATGTTATCACTGTCATGAGAAAGGACATCTTGTAAAGTATTGCAAAAATGGCCCATCAGACACAAAGAGGTATGTAAGAAAGTTCAATGGTTATTGATATGCTTGCAATGAACATGGACATAGGGATTTTGGTTTCAAAGGAAAACAAGTTGAATGCTATAGGTGCCACAAGGTAGGGCACATTTCAAGGTTTTGTGTATGTAAGTTAGTTGAAGAAAAGATTCAAAGACCCAAGCCAAAGTTCAAAAGTTCAAGAAGAAGGAAGAAGCCAGTCAAAGTGCTCAAGAAGATTACAAGAGTGTGATTGAGAAAAATGAGGGATCTACTGTGAAAAAATTATAATTAGAAAAGGATGAATCAATTAAGGTACAAGAATAGGGCTTAGGACCTTCTTAGGTCTCTCATCAAGCTCCTCCATGGTGATATATGCCTCTACTAGGCTTCTTGGAGGTATATAGGTGTAAATGAAGCTTTAAGTGAGGGGGAGTTGTCTAAGTCAGTATGAGTTATTCTCCATGATGTTGAGGTATGTCTCTTCAATTCATTTCATGCATGTTCTTATTGTTGTTCTTATTAGTCTCAGGTTTTCAAGTGTTGTTATCCTTCAAAGTGTCATGAGTTTATGTTCACAAAAATCAAAGCATATAATTCATGAGTATGTCATTATTTTAGTGTACTATCATGGTTGAGTTATGTATTATCCTTAGTGTATAATATACTGAGTCATGTTGTATGATGTTCACATTAAGTAATTTTTGTTATAAGAGGTTTGTACCAATGCCTAGATTCATAAGGTACTTCTATTTGAGTCAGATGTCTAGTGTCTAAGCACTGATTGTCAATGGTCTTAGTGAGCTCATGGTAGTCTCAAGGAATGTCAAAGTGTTCTATGTTAAATGGTGTGTCATATCAAATGATATTCAATTCTGTAATATTATAAGGCTTCAATCATGAGTTTAAAGTGTCTATGATAAATTCAATGTGTCAGAAAGTCTCCTCAAAGTTTACATTGGTCATTGTAATTACTATGATCACTGTCAGGTATCAAATTTTCTAAGTCAAATCATATATGGTAATATGTCTATGTGTTGTACTTCTCAATGATGTCTTAAGGGTCCAATCACTTGAGATGATAAATCTAAGTGGAAATAATAATCAAGAGTTGATAAGACTACAATGCATTCCTAATTCTACTCAGAGGGTATGTGACTCAATAGTGTGTGTGATGTTCAAAACTTTATTAAAGATATGTAATCATGTCTAAATGATTGTCTCTATGGTATGTATCATCAAAGTCATTTCATGATATCTATATCAAGTCATGCTTGAGTTGACAATTTAAATTACACAATGTTCTCATGACCATCATGTTGATGGTATATGAATGATAAGTAAGGTTCCATTATCTGAGAATGAAGTAATGTAACCAGTTAGTACAAGTGTCATCAAAATGACTCATACTGGTTAAGAGATTCCTAGTGATGGTGCTTAGGTTAAGGGAATGTTGACTGTTTTGAAGGCATTTAGATAATGGAAAGTTAAGGCGACTGCAAGGTGATTTTAATCTTTATAAGGGAATCTTCATGATCTTGGAAGCAAGGATATAATTGACTATCAAGCCATAAGAGATGCCTATAGTGTCAGTTAAATTCATGGGAATCTGAGGAAGTTATAGTGTTAAAAGACATAATATGAATACAAGGAAAAACTTCTTGCTAAATCTGGGTAATGATCCATTTAAGGTTGATTTAGACTCTTCAAGGCTTGTGGAAGAGTGCTTACATGGTCTAGCTCAGTGAAGAGTGTTCTTGACAAAATCTGATGTATGGTGTCTTCTATGAAGGTATTAAATTTTTTTCTATGAAGTAATATTCAGCAAGATAATCCAGTTACCAGTGAAAAATTGATGTTGAGGAAGATCAGTGCACAGTTAGTCTATGGATTTATTTGTTGATTCTCAAGTGTTAACAATGTTCTCAAAAGTTGTTTGAAGTAGAATGACAACTCTTAAGAAAGAGCATGTTTTGATAGAATAATACTGGTGCTTGCTGATATGCCCTTTGAAGATACCACTGATGGTAAGCTAGGTATCCTGGATGGTTCATGCCTTAATGTTGCATCATAATCTATGTCAAGTGGTTTAGTACAATGTGACCTTGACATGTTTGAGTGTCTCATATGATACTCAAAAATATATTCAAACATTCCCAAGAACATAGTGGTGTTGTTGCTGTGAATCCTTAAGATGTCTATCAAATCTACTGTAATGCTTAACCAATGAAGGTATGCAATGTTTAAAGGTCTCCAAGGTACCTTTATTTATCTCGAGAGTGAGTTGAAAGTTGTGTCTTAGTGTGTATTCATCATTGATTGCTCCTAATAAGAGATGTTGAGTTGTCTGAACTTCATATCATGAAGTCAAGGATCATTTGCAGAAAGTCCTTGTTTATAAAGTTTATCTCACATGTAAGTTGCAAGAGGTTGGTCTAGGCTTACATCAACCCGAAAGTTTTAATCTAAGATATGGAAGCTACAATTACATGTGAGAAAAGGTGTACTAATGAGTGATCATAAGTAACTACGAGGATGCTCAAGTTACATGATCACATAAAAGTATGAAACAACTTGTTTGACAATGTGTCAAGCTATGGTACGGAGGATGCTACAGATGGTCTTGGAAATGGTGTCAAGCCCACAAAGTGTAAGACTAGAGGATCTTTAAGCTGTCTCAATGAGTTTTTCAAGCCTATAATATCAATAAATAATGAGTGAGTGGGTGATACTTGTAGGTTTTGTATTGTAAAAAACTATGTATGAATGTTCCTATGAAGGTGCTAATGGATGATAAACCAAGAATATGTGAATGAATCCAAGAGTGTACTCTTCATAGCTGACACAGTATGAGTAAATTATATGGGTCTTATTGAGTAAGATGATGAATGAAGTCTTGAAGGGTTAACATAGTACAATGAGGGCTTAGGATCAAAACCCTAAGTTTGATGCTATAGGTCTACTTGAAAAGACCCTCATAGTGTCATTAAGATTTGCATCTAGGGCTACTACATTGTTAAGTCTGAAAGTGGATATTATCTTGCTTATGTCTAAGTTTCTCTCATGTTTTGAAATTAGGGTTATGACAGATCTTAAGGAGACATTCGAAAACACTATACAAGAGTTGAAGTGAGTGTGAACACTGATAAGCTTTCTTGTTGAATATACAAAGTAATGATCTTATGATCCTTATATTAGCATGTTTGGAATGACATTATAACAATGACAGTGGCAGTGCATAGTGGTACAAAGTCCCATTATTCAAGATATGTTAAGGTAGAAGGTTTGTCTATGGGCCTAAAAAGACTTTAAGCATACTTTGACTCATGACCATCATGTACAATTTTAAGGACCAGAAATGGATCATAGAAGTCTGAAAAATGGTGACTATAGTGATAAAATAGGACAAGAATCTAATTAGTAGGAACACGTAGTGTTGGTACATCAAGGCCTATTTGGGACTAAAAAGCTAACTTCAAGTGATAGGGATAGTGGTCTATTCAGTAACCTGTGTAGAGTGTTCTTTAGGATGGATTCTACAAGGGAATTCAAGATTTTGGTTCTGCAATCTTGGAAAATAGTGCATGGTAATGAAAGTTCCAGTATGTTCTGAGATTTCAATGAAGACCTAACCATGTATGGAATATAAAAGAAGAATTATTCTCATGAAAATATAAATACTCAGTGTAGTGATACATTCAGTACTGGTATAAACATGATACAAACAATTTTATGAAAAGGAGCCTATGTCTTGATTCTAGGATGATGCGGTTTAAAGATCAGAACTTGAAGGATTATGGAGATGCTTCACAAGGCTTGGAAAATTACAAGAAGTTTATCAATGTAACTATACTAAGAATATTATTGAAGCAATACGGTCTAAGATTTACTATGAAAAGTTGACATAGAGATGTAAGGATTTACCTTAAAAGTGCAACTATAAAATGAAGAAGCCACAATCTTAGAACATGGGATGTGAGATCAAATAACAAGGTATGAAGAGTTCCTATGCTCAGAATTTTGAAGTTATTAGCATACATTATAAGAGGTAAGATACAAGTGTGAGAATTCTACAAGACACTATAGAGGTTTGTCAAGAGAGTGAAGGAGGTCAAAGGAGTGGTGAAATGTATCAAATACATCTTCAGTTTAGTAGAAATCATGTCTACATGTTACATGTATTATGAGAGGCTAAGAAGCTAGGTGTGTTATCTTATGTGGTCCTAGTCTAAAGGAAGTCATACATGCAAATGTTCAATGTGGAGTTTTAATTTTGGTTATGCTCTTAAGTGTTCTGAGAATTCTCATTGTCATAAAGTCTGTGTATTCCTTTATTTTCAGTATTTTCATCATCTGTGAAGAATTGTAGTAAGTACTTTGAGTATCCTAAATGGTGGAAGACAGAGGTTAAGGTCTGTATTGGCCCAAACATTGAGATAGGTGTTTGAGAATGAGTCTCTAGAAGGATGTCAATTTCAAAAATCAAAGAAGGATGTTTGGTTGAAAAATCATACAAGTTATGGTTGTGAGATAGGTAAGTTGGCTTCAAAGGAAGAGTGTTTGTATCTAGGGGGAGTCTGGTTTGGTTAATTAGAGGTCACTCAATGTTGGTATAGGAGATCAGAAAAGAACAAACATAGTTCCAGGGGGAGCTTGTAGATAAGTAAGCTTATTTTCTCATGCATAATTATTTTCAATTGTCATTGTTTCATGTCAAGTGGCCAAGAATCCTTTGTCATAGATGTCAAAGGGGGAGAGAGTGTTGTCAGAAACCAGGAAGGATGATGTGAGCTGGTAGTTTGTGTTTGCCATCAAAGGTTTCTGAGTATGTTGCCATCAATGACAAAGGGGGAGATTGTTGAACCCTGGGTCATTGGTGTTGTCATTGATGTCAAGTGGAATTGATGGAAAATAAGTGAGTGGTGAAGTGAGGCTCAGTCAAAGGCATGAAGTTTGATTGGTAGTGCCTTCTGATGGTTTATTGAGCATTCACAAGATGGTTTCAGGATGGTTTCAGTGCTATTGTACAGCTTGGTTTGTGAGGTAGGAGTCCATTGGAATCATGGACATGAGTTGGAAATGCTTGGATCAAATGTTTTCTATAGGTTAGATATGATGTTGTCAGCATGGGCAATATCTCTTACAGTGTGTTCCAGGTCATTTGGTGGAAGTTGCAGTTAAAACTGACCCATTTAGCCATGTTTCTAGAGCCTGATGAGGTGTGAGAGGTTGGTACATGTCATGGAAAGGTCATATAATCATTGGATTAGCCTAGTAATTTTTTCTAGGGCATGTGTGAGAAATAACAAGGCTTAGTTTAGCTCCTGGAGGTAAAATTCAAAAGTTAGCCACAGTTGAATTGGCCTTGAGAACTTCCAGTATAGTGCTGACTGAAAATGAGATAGAATAGAATAATACAAGAATAATTTATGGCCAAATATCTCATGGATCATATATAGGGGTCTTTTTGGTGCTTCATGCCAAATTTCATCAAGTTCTTTAAAGAGGTATGTGAAAGTTATGCTGAGTTCTTCAAAAACAAGCATTCTTAAGAAGTGAAAAATAAGTAGTTTGTCTTCTTAGCACCCAAAAAATATATAGTGCATTCTTCAGATAAATCATAGAAGGATATTTTTTAGAGGACTCCAAGCTTGAGGTATTGGAAAATTTTTCAAGGAAAATGGATAAGTATTTGATAAGTTATGAGCATGTGTTACTAGCTCTGTTCTCTCTCTCTCTTCCGAGACTGATCCTTGAGGTGTTAATGTAGGTGAAATGAGTTGTTCATGGCCTACTTGTCAATTATTTTTTTAATGATATCAACTGATCAGAGTCTCATGAGGTTATTCAATCATTGAAACCACGTTTAAGATTCATTTAATAGACATTCTAAGAATTATTTCTCCATTCTAGCTAGTTCGTCTCAGCAAGTGCAGAGGTTGCTATTCATTCAGACACATTGAGGACTACTATAGTATAGTCAAAGACATATGAGTTGCATCAAATTTTAGGTTGAGAGATGACAATGATGTCAGTTCCTCTATACCATTTCATATCTTGAGAGTCATATTGGTGCACTCATAGTCAAAATTATGGGGTGAACATTCATGCTCCAAATTTTTCATTTTGCCATCATCACTTTCATATGATGTTGTAGCATAAGTGGCTAAAAAATAATTCATTAGTATGTTTGAATACCCTTGTTCTTGAAATATCTCTCAGGTTCCTAAATAGGGTTATCATAATCATTCTCTCAAGGGTTGGTTCACTCTTGCACCATCATAGAATTATAGAAGAAATGGTTAAGTGCAATATCATATTTTGAAGAGTAGTATGATATTTTTTCTAAAAAAGCGCTACACAGATTTCATTTTGAGGTTGACAAGTTCTCTTGGTCAAGGTTGTGATAATGAATGGAGTCACTTCTAGGAGCATTACTATAGAATTTATATCCTCTTCAAGATAAGCTCATCTAGACTCTAAAATTAGGACATTATACTAAAATGTAAATCACCACAGATCAAATGGTAAAGAAATGTGTGTATGGGCCTATTTACAGATAGAATTTGTAATGAACCCCACCATGAAAGATGAAATCATCATATAGATGTTTGTTTTAGTTGTTAGAGGAAAAACAAGATGGTATTAGGTTCCATGCAAGAGCTTGGAAGGCTGTTTGATGAGATCTCAGGGATCACCCATTCAATACCAAGACTCAATAAAAGCCATGAAACATCCTCTTCATATGCTCAACAGATAATTCGTTTTTAAGACCTGTCGAGCTATCCACATGTATGGAAACCCTCTCATTAGGGTTTAGGAGAAGCTAAATTTTCTAAACTCCATTTTTATCCAATGAAAAATACTGGAGAATTTTGGAGAAACATCCTCATCTCATCCTCAGAAATTGAATATTTTGCAAAAACTCAACAAATACATTTCCTCTTGAAATCTGGTAATATTCGACGACATTTGTTGATGTGTGTACAAACTTTGCCAAACTCTGTTGCTAGAGCTAGAAAAGTGTATTTTCATTCGAATCTCTTTAGTTTATCACTCTATGAAATCTCATAAAACATTGGAACTAGAATCTCTATGAGGATGTAACATTCAATATTTTCCAAGTTTTAAACCATTTCATCAAAGAACGGGGGATAATTTTTTGATAGATTATTTGAGAACATCCTCCATTTCTAGGTACTGTGCAGAAATCTAGTCTCTCTAATAAATATTAAAATTGGTTTGAAAATTGAATCAAATATTCATGTCAGGTTTCCAAACGTCTTAAGAGGTATGTCTAATGAACATTTGAGGGATGGTATTCTCTGAATTGAAATTAGATAAATGTTTCATAGAAACTGCTGAAACAGTGATCATACTTTGTCCAGAGTTCCAGTTATCAGTCAAGTTAATAGTTTAGTGATAAATTCTTCTCTCAATGGAAATACAAGGCTCAGACCTGATCTATTTTTAAGTCCAAATGGCTCTAGTAATTAACTTTCATGAAGTCCCTATGGCAGCTTGACAACCCTTGGTTGTCAAAACTTGGTCAACTCACATGAGTAGCTAAAAGGTTTTTATTTAGTACAAGACTGTGAAGCTTCACTGTCTCAAGCTTGACAGTATGAATGATTGCCTACCTAGAAGCTGAAAGTTTCATAGTTTGTGGATGTCCTATGGACATCAGATGAAGATCTGATCTTCTTGTTGAGATATGTAATATACCAGTTTAATAGGAGTGTACCTCAGAGACACAACATTTTGTGTTTTGAATATTGAAGTGTTGGTTTAACTCCTCAATGTTGGTCTCATAGTGAAACCTATGGGTCTAGATCATATTGAACATGAGCTTTTGGATAAGTCATGAAAGTTGAGTCTAGTAAGTTAAAGAGTCATGGGGATTACTTCCTCTGTATTTGATAAAGAATTTGAAGTAGAGGGTACATGAAACGAGTAAGTGTAGCCATAATTATGAGGATATGAAAACAAAATTCTTATATTTGAAGTTGAAGTGGCTATGGATATTCAAGTCACTTGACTAAAAACTGAAAGTGTGCATGTAAAGAATGAAGTTATATATATGGTGTATGTTAAGATGCAAATTTTTTATTGTTTATGAAAAATACCCTTTATCTTCTATTGAATAAAACTTTGCTGCAAATAAAAACCCATTTTGGCCTAGCCCAAACCCCCTAGAAGTAACTTTTCTAGGTCATTATTTAGTTGTAGTGGAATAAAGATCATGGAAGTCTCTCTAACATCAAGTTTATCAAGTAAGAGAAGTCTTGTTGTTTTGTAGTTTGAATTTTTTTTTTCACAGCATATTGATGTTACTATAGTATGTATGAGCTCTTGATTTTACATTGTAGATTGTTAAAGAGGAAATCAAGTCATTGTGATTTTCTTTGAATATTGATCCAAGAAAGGCTTATAAGTATATCTTGTTTTCATACTAGGTATACATTTCATGATGAACTATATCTAATGATGATCAAGCATTAATGTTTGTGGTTTATGAGGGTGTATGTTTGATGTTTGAAATAGAAAAGAGAAAGGTTTTATTAGGGACTAATCCACCCCCCTCCTAGTCCTTTGTCATTCCTAACATAAAATACTAGTTGAATGAGTAGCAAAAGTGGTAAAATTTTCTTTGTTTTCATACATACAATGTTCACACAAGTCAAATTTTGAGAAAAAAATTCAAATTCATTTAGCCACGCCTTTTGATTGCAAGATACGTAACATTTTTTCACCAATGAGGCATGACCTTTCATTCCAAAACATTTTTTTCTCTTTCGTAAGAAATAATGTATTGTTTACTAAATCTTGTTGTCATGATATTTCATTCATCTTTTCCTTTAACAGTTTTTTCTCAAGTTG
This sequence comes from Taxus chinensis, assembly GCA_019776745.2. Lineage (NCBI taxonomy): Eukaryota > Viridiplantae > Streptophyta > Pinopsida > Cupressales > Taxaceae > Taxus > Taxus chinensis. The sequence goes on from CM034154.1 coordinate 209,998,106, forward strand.
TTGTAGGGGAGAGAAATCCCTCTTTCTCTTTGTGCCTACCTTAAGATCTCTCTTAGGAAAGGACTCTTTTGTACCTGCCTTTGAGGTCCCAAAAATATGTCTCTAATGAGATAAATCACCCCATTTCATAGATTTTTTCCTCCATAATTCTTGCTGAGGTGAGAAAATTTCCTCTAATTTTTTCATTAATCTAGTACTAAGAATCCACTTTAGAGTTTTTTCCCATGATACAATAGAGTTATTTTTTGCACCAACTGTCATGATTGCATAAAGTTTAAACAAATTTATTGTGCACATTCCTCTTTCTAGAACCATATCTCCATGTACTAATTTGCACCCATATTTATTAAACGAGACATCTTCTTTATCACCGTTTATCTTTCTCACTAAAACTAGATTTCTATCAAGGCATGGTATGTGAAAAAAACCAGGGAGATTATTAGTCCTCCCATCTCTAAACATCAACTTGAATCTTCCTCTCCCCATAAATTTTTAGGTCGAATTATCTCCAAGAAACCATTGGCCACCATTGTACACCTATTCCCTGTGAGGGATCATGTGAAATGACACACCTAAATAAATAATCCGTGCATCAATGTATGCATGTGTGCTAAGGGATCCAATGTAAACATCACCATTATCCATGCTTCCACATTTTTCAGAATGTGAATTATTTTGGGGTTTGATCTCCTTATTTTACCTACAATCATTCTTAAAGTGCCTTATTTTACCATAGTTCCAATACTTAATACTAACTTTGATATAGAGTTTTGGGTTTATTTTTAGACTTGGACCTTTTATATCTACCTTTTTTCTCCTCACATCTCTCTTTCTCTCCCCATGAACTAAAAAATATTCCTTTGAGTGATAGTCATCAAAAAAAAATTCTTCTGATCTCTTAAGATAGTAAAGTTGAAACTATTTCATAAACCTTCAGTTTTATAGTGGTATTGGTAATTGCCATCACCAAATTTTCCCAAGAGTTTAGCAAAGAATAAAGAAGATAAATACACCTCTCTTCCTCATCCATCTTCAAGTCAATGTATATTAATTGGCTTATGAAAAATTTAAAATTATTCAGGTGCTCTGCATGAGTCATCATCATTCATCCACTAAGAATACATCCTTTTACTTAGAAAAAACTTGTTCACCCAATATTTGTCCTGATACAATGTCCCTATTTTATTTCTCAGCTCATTTATCATTTTCTTAGTAGAAAGATTCAATAACCTAAAGTCAAAAACACATAACCTGATAGTACCTTTTTCCTTCATATCAATCTTGTCACACTCATCTTGTTTTAAAATTCTAGGTGTTGATTGTGTAACTACTTTCCAATGAATCCTCTCTATCAAAAGATCCTCCATGTTGAGTTTTCATAACTCAATTTTTTTATCAAACCTATAAATTTCAACTCTTGTGCTAGTAACTTATATATGAGAGATTCTACTAAAAACCATATATGCTACTCAAAATATGTTTAAATCAAAGAAAACAAATTGCCACCAAGTTTGATACCTAGCTTTGATACACGATGTTGGGATTTAGTGCAAACATGCAAGTAATAAACTAAACTAGAATATAGAGAAATAAGTAGATCTAAAAAAAACTAGAACATGCCAAGAATATTGACATGGTGTTTATCCTAGAAAAACCCTTTAACGTTAAAATCTAACAAAAATTTAACCTTATATTATCTTGAAAAAGCGTATAAATACAATAACCAACATCTAGAGTTCTAGCCTCTAATAATTAAGTCTTTTTAACATACCTCTCACAATAAGAGTATGAAATTTTATATCCAAAGCACATCTTATGATTAACCTTGTTTGGAAAGTAAATTGAAGTATTAAAATAATACTTTAAAGTAGAGCCACTACTTTTACAATGAACTCAAGTTACAAATCTAAGTTATTTTTACTATTATTAGGCACAACTATTGCTTTAAAGAAAATCACCTAAAATAGCCTGGAACCATTGCATAGACATTGCATGGGTAGATGACTACCAAAAATATTGAGATTCTGCTCATCAATAGTGCCTTTTAACCATCACAACCAAGATCCTCCCAAGGAAAAGGGAGTGGATTGAGGATCAAGAATAAAAATAATTAAGAATCATAACAGAACCCTAAAAAAATATAGGATGGGATGAGGAGTAACATGATATTTTACAGGGTAACACCAAGGGTGTGAAATGCCTTATAAATACATATATTCTTGTTTTACCTAAATTGAGTGGGAAACGTTCCTAGTATGTGCCATGAAAATAAAGTTTGATATTTTTGGACACCCCAAATATGCCACTCATAAATCATTCCCAGCTAAATAAATCTTACTAATACCAATACATTAATTAATTAAATCACCTTTATCACAACACACACCCTCAATATCTCATGCCCAATTAATCACTCTCAATCACTCTTAACTAGCCACTAATCCTACATCTCCATTACACCACATATACTAAAATCAACTAACATCCCCCAACTAAAACTTATATAAAGGAACTTCCAAAGGTATATTATACACCATCCTACCATGCAAGCTTTCCATTTATGGAAATGTTAGCAAATTGGGTAATCATCTTATATAGGAGCCATTTCGAATTTATAAATCCTTGCATTTTAGAAAATATTCCTACTTACATCCCTTCCTTACAAGAACACTACCATAATATTACAAAAATTTCTTGAACTTCCACATCCATGATAAAATCCATGCTATAAGGAGTTAGGTATTGATTTCTTCTCTACAACTCATTATGGAGGCATTATGCTATGACTTATATTAGGATTTTGAATGTTGTTATTTCCTTTTTTTGAAGTCTAACTCTTGTATGCATACATTTGGCATGCCTAGTGAGACACCCCTTCATCCTTTTTCACATTTCTTAAGTGTTTTGCATGTTTTTTGGTTGTTGTGTATTGCTTGTAGGTACAAGATCAATCAAAATCCCATATTTTCCATTGATCTTACTATTTTTATTAGTTTTGTGTCATATTTTTTGCTTATCTGCATATTGAGGTCTATGTCTTGTGTGTTGATGTTTTGACCTTCAAAATTAGTGTATTTGAATAGTGTGGTAACATTTTTACTTATGTATCTGCATAGGTTTTTTGGTAGATATGTGATGTTTTGTATTTGTTTTTTGTTTAACTAACTAACATATTAATGTTTCATATCATTTTAAAAATGTTTTTGATCTATGTGTCTACAAGTTTTCTTATAGGAACACTAACATTTCTAACATTTCTATGTCATTTATGAAGTGTAACATTTCTATTTTCTGACTCTATCCTGTAGGGTGTTAATGTTTTTGACATTTATGTGATGTTTATGTTTGAGATCATAACATATTTGACTAGATCATTTACGCCTTTGATTTATGATGCCTTTTTCTAGGTTGTTAACATATTTACGTCTATGGGATGTTTCTAATTTTTTCGTAATGTTTTTATCCTACATGTTATTTTTTTAAATTTCTAATACTTGTTTTGTAGATTCTGACATTATTTATTTTACTGTGACATATCTAACTATATTGATCATAGTTATGATATTTTTCATCTATGAATCTCAGTTTTTCAAGTCCTAACATTATTTAATAATGTCTCCATTATGGGCAGTAGTGTTTTTTCCTTTGATCGTGACGTTTCTACTTCCAAGATTCATTTTTCACATATTATCATATCTTATCATTTAAATATCTAACTTATAGTTCCCTTTTCTATTGTGCTTTTTTCTAACCCACAGTACAATTGAAAATGACATCTGTAATACTTAAATATAAAACCATTAACATCTTCATGTAGAATCGTTGGTTGAAGGGATTTTGAATCTAATCTTTTGATGTATTTTATTGTTGTTTATTTTATTTTATTTTTTTGTGTTGTGTATCCCTCATCTTAGTTATGTATGTTTTTCTCTCACAATGAAATGTGATCTTGAGAATTATAAATAGTTGGGACACTTCTTTTTCATTTCTTAAGGTATGATGACTTGTATTTGACCTTGAAGCATTCACCCAGATTCTGTGTTTCAACAAAATATTAATTTTCCTTGGAAGATTCGTCATTATTAGCTAAGTGGGAATTCAATTTTACATGGTTCTTAAGAATTGATGTGGTTTCTACTAATACATAGGCCTTAGAAAACACCCTTGTATCACATATTTGGGCCTCACATACTGCAATATATATCGATGAATCCATTAATATCCTTGTTCATTATAACATAGGATATTTTTTTCCATAGACATATAGTGGTGCTGGGAAAATATCATTTTGTAAGATACCCATTCATACCCTTAAGGTATATTTATGGACCACTACATAGTTATAAACATATCTGACTAACATAGGTTGTTATCATGGTATGATTACCTTCTCCTTTGTGTCATACTAGTAATCAAACCATCTAAACTTTAAAAAAATTGACACCTACCACAAGACATCAACTTAAAATTATTGAAACCAAAGTGAAAAAACAATGATAATGACTTGTTTGAAACTAATCACGTCATAATTTACTAATTCCTATATCAAAACAAAGATGACATCCTTCTTATACTTATCAACCTTGGAACAAAATTCCCCACAATTTGTAGTACATTTTTTTGGAAAATATTATTGGTGAAATAGAGAATTCCAAAAAAAACCACCCACTGCATCTAGTAATCCTCAAAATCCAACACAACCATATCTAGGAACTACTATAAAAAATCTTGATTCCTCTAACAAGAATATTGATCCTAAAATCTCCCATGTTAAAATAAATTTTTACAAAGGAAAAATGGTCAAAGGCCCACACAAAAGTCTTCATAAACTATAATAAAAAAATACATTATAAAATACAGTAGTTGAGCCACCAATGGGCTCACTTATCCTTTCACATTAGTCCTAAAAAAATCAAAACCTTCATAACATACTCAAAAGTAAAAAATCAGGGTCCTAATCCAAACAAATCAAACTTCATTCTACCTTCGACATCACCAATCCAAGGCATGTAATTTTCCCAAGAACGATAAACTATTATTAAAACTTTACAAGGACTACAAGTGGGTAATCATTTTCAAGCCAAAAATTACAAATTTAAGGAGTTGTATCCCTATCATTTTGATAGAGAAATGTTGTATATCCTTCCCCCCTTACTTATAAATTCAAAAATTCGAAAAATATAAAAGAAATGGTGACTGATGGTAACATGTCAAAGAATTATTCATGACATGTGAAGAGGTTGCTTATAGTGAAAATTGTATAGTTCACTCCCTCTAAGTCTAGGTGGAAAAACATTATAATGATTTTTACAACTTCCACAAGGCATCGTTACCACCTTCATTGACCTATCAAAGAAGTTTGTATGAAACATTTAACATGGAAATTGAAATCATAATGTTTGATCTTTGTAAATAATAAAAAATAATGGTGAAATGTTTCCATCATTTTTACAACGTCGAAAAATCCTAGCTAGTTGTTTCCCTTGCCCAATCCTTGAAAAACAATTGGTAAGCATTTTTGTTCCTAACCTTAATCAAGAAATCACCTTTCATATTTGAAGGAATTGTGTCGATACATTTGAAGAGGTTATAGAAAAGGCATGTAAATTGAAAAGGCCATCATCATGAAGGGATTGATCAAGATTTTTAACAAATATCATCATGATAACAAACAACTCAAAAATTACAATTTTTTCAATAGAAATAAAAAACATCATAAATGATGGAGTCACTAAATCTAAGCACATCCAAATGGTTCAAAATAATCCTTATCTAACCATCCTTAGGGGAAACATAGGCAAGAAAAAAAATGAATATAATATATGTCTTTAGGGGAAACCTTGACAAACATCTTCTATCTCTTAGAACAAGTGAATTCTAATATCCACAAACAAAATCCTTCAATGAAAGAAAAATAAATCTCACTTGGTACAAGGATGATGAATATTATGACTAACACCGTATCAAAAGGACAAACAATTGAACATTGCATGAAACTAAAAAACTACATATAATATGTAACTGACTATGGGGATATTAAAATCAAAAGGCATGAAGCCCCCAAATCATGAAACTAAAATCTTAGGATATACAGAGACCCCTTTCCTAAACATGATCAAACCAAGTAGAAACTAGATTTAGTTTGAAATTCTCAAGCCAACAATGCTAAATATGAAAACAATAATTATTCACCATCATAGGATACCCTCATTGGATTCATCCACCCTACCGAGAAACATGTTGAAACTATCAAAGTTAAAACCTTATCTATTGTGTTGTCCAATTATTTTCCAATGACTTCCTCCGCTTACTATCGAGGGACAACACAATCTTCTTAAACTACTTAAGAATAATCCCACGCATATATCAATATTACATATTATCAAAACATCCATTATTCACAAGGACATCTTGTAAAGGTTCTCCATGAGTTAAGAGTCCTTACTAGAATTGACCCTTCCCAATTTCAAGCCTCAGTTGCACATATATTTCCCAATCATCAAATCATCTTTAGCCAATGTGATGGTTCTCATGAAAATCCATCCCATAACCTCTCATTACACATTGAAGTTATTGTTACCTATCATCAAACCATAAAATAATGTGGCTACTTGTAGAAAATGGGCCAGGTTTAAACATTTGTGCTTTGAAGGTAACCAAGCATCCAGGACATTTGGAAATAGAATTGGAGTTAAAAATTAGCAACATCAAGGCATATGATAATGTTGAGTGATAATCTACAAAATAATCTCCCTTCCTCTTGAAATTGGGCCTACCATCCACCAAACCCTCTTCCAAATCATATAATTTGATGTCCCTTATAACACCCTCCTTGGAAAACCATATATTTATGTCATGTAAGTCATCCCATCTACTTATAATCAATGCATTAATTTCTCTTATCAAGGAAAAGCACTAATAATCCTTGGAGATCCCCTACCCTTCTTATACTACAAAATGTTTGAAGGATGCTATTACATTGCAAACATCTACATAAGCACATATATTTCCCATGACTTGGACACATTAGAATGCAAGGATTGGTTGTCTCACATAAATTTTGATGAATTTCAATCCTTATCCAAAAACTCACCATCCAAATCAAAATTCAAGATAATTAATAAAGGATGTGAATAATATGAGATTCATAACACCTTTTATGTCACCAAACCCCCCTCTCACCCAGAATACATGACATGATTGACATGTACAATAAAAATGAACCATTTATTCACTTTTTTGGATCCTATCTAAAAGTAGGCTTCCTTATTGAACAAGGCATTAGAAGATCCTTTAGATTCGAGATATCTGATGATAGTTTTTCTTCATATTTTAGACCTCTAGAAAATCCTATAGAAAATAAGATGTTTATAATCAATAATTACAAATGAAAAATACTATGAATTAATGAGCACGATACTTATGAACCCATTCCATTTTTATTAAATCCATATCATTATGGCATAGGATTGAAACCCTTAAGTAATTTACATGACTATGTTGGTGACACCACTTCTATCAGTGAGGAATCCTTCTTCGATATTGAAACTAGATCCCCTTACAGATTATATGAGGATATTTTCACCACAAACCTTTTCCATGATAAATCTATCCTAACCATCCATCTTGACCTTCAATACATTGACCTCATTGATAGGGACCAAAAATATCACATACATTTAAAATTATTTTAAAATGAGGAGACTACCTCAAAATTCATGGGTGTTAGAGATGATATCCCATTATGGGATCACAAGAAAGCATTTGAAATAAACATGGATGCAATGCCATACTTTAGGATGTTGGTGCGAGTTATCATATGTGTCTTCCACTCACATTTGGAGGGTCATCTCACATAGGTTAGGTTTAGGGTTTTCTATTGAGTCATGCACTAGGGTTACTCAACACACTATATGTATCCCTTCATTTGACATTTATGAGTATGCCAAGACACTTCGTTGTTTTTTATCTACATGTGAAAGCTTTGTTCTATTATGCAAGTCATTTAGTTGTTGATCGATTCTTCCTTGTGATTACATTGGAGCCATTACGATTCAACTAGAGTGTAACTTCATCATGGTGCACAGTTTCCGATACGATTCGTCAACTCTTTCATGGTATCAGAGCTGAGATCAAGTAAACGTGCACTCATTTTTTTGAGTTGTGGTTACTCTTGTTTTTTGGAAACTCCTCATGCAAGTTTTCGATCATTATATTCTAGTTTTTCCTTGTTAACGTATTTAACTTCTTACTCTTGGAAAATTTTCAGGCTTGTTGTGATCTTCGTGCATGTGTAGGTATTCCTGAGCTTTTAGGCGTTTTACAGCTACATTTAGCTAGCTGCAACTAAATCTAGTAGATCAGCTGAAATAGAGGTTCTTTTTCTAGTTTTTTAATTTTTTATTAAACTTAAAAATTTCTTTAGATCTCTAGTTTTTTTGGTCTGCTGTGTTTTTTTGCATATTTTTTGCAGAGAATCAGGTTTGTCTCTGAACCGAGCTAGTCTTCTACCTTTTCGTGAGGAAGTGTGTTTTTTTGTGTGTCTGAGTTGACCTGCTCATGTTCTTGCTACGAGTTGTGGCCGAACCAGACTGCTCTGCCCATGTTTCTTGTTGCAGTGGTCATGTCATGGTTTTTTCTTTCCGTGATTGCGTCTGAGGCATTTTTTGACCTTTTCGGTCTCTGGTTTGTGCTTAGATCTGTGTGGTCTCTAAAACTACCTCCACGAGATTTGTTTTGGTCTCCTCGTGGTCTGCACCTCCTCTCCACCTACTCAGGATGGATCTCCTTTGCCCTATGCTCTGCCTCGCACACAGTGACTTCCTTGCATGCATCGTGGGATTCCAAACGGCTTTACTTTCGTGGGCTACAACTCCAAACTCGGATTCCAAACGCTTTCCCGACACTGAGCTCCACACAACCTGAGACTGTTATCCTTTTTTTTGGTAAGTCTGTTTCTAATTTCTGTATGGTAGGTATTTTAAAATTAATTTCTATTTAAAACTCAAAAAGGCTTTTTAAAATCTTTTAACAAAATAACGTAAGCTTTTTTAATAGAAATTTCTTTTTTCTTTTATTGATAGATCTTCTTTGATCTTTCTTTTAAGGAAAGTACTTACATATTTAATTTGAATTTAATATTTATTAGATCTCAATTAGTTTTTTGTAATTAATTAAGATTTATTTAAATCTATTCCAATTAAATTCAAATTTCATTACGATAAGTTTTTAAAAAAATCTATTTCTATTAAAGTTCTTAATAGAAATTAGTTTCTGTTAATTTAATAGATCTTAATAGATCTTTTTTCTCAATTTTTTTAGGTGGGAAACAATTTAAAATTGATTTATTTTAAAAAAAGGGAAAGTATTTGATTTCTTAATTAAGTTTTAATTTTTTAGATCTTAATTAGGGTTTATTCCCTTTGTAATTAATTAAATTTCATTAGATTAAATCTAGTTTTATTACTTGCGACCTTAATTAGGTCTCTTCTTTCTCGATTAGAAGTATTAAATTGTCTTTTAAATTAACGTTTATTATCATTTAAAAAAAAACTCCTATAGCCTTAAAATTAGCTAAATCAGGCATTCCAAAATGATAATTTTTTAGGCGTTATTGGATTTTTTTTCTAATCGTGCACTCAAGTGTGTAGAGAGACTCTAAGCACTTCTAGTCTTCTACGTGCCTTTCTGGCATTCTAAAGATCATTAGAACTCATCCTAAGTTCATCTAAACATTGTAAATTACCCTTCTTATTGCTTGTGACTAGTGAGTGCATCCGCCATAGTTTACAACAGGGGTGTATCTTTTGCGACGTGATATACTTTTTATCACAACCAGGATTTGATTTCACCTCCTTCCTAGTTTTTTTCTTTTGTGCTTATATACAGTGTCACTTTGTTGTGCTCCATGAAACACGGTTGTGGTCTCCTCTCTTGTGCGTTATTACGCTTTACCAAGTGTTTTATGATGCTCACTTGGACCCGATTGTATTCAATGCACTAAACCATAAAGTGCCAAAAGCAGGGGGTTATTATATTGTCCTGGGTGGTTGTGTTTCTTTTCTGTATTTCTTCTCTCTCTTTTCACTATGGTTGCACTTTCAATTCCTTTGTTTATGCCGTTCAAATTTTTCGAATGGAGATCGAAACTAATCATGAAACTAAGGGGTAAAGGGTTATTTTGCATCACCATGGGAACTAAGACTGAACCAGACGATGACCCTAAAAAATCTAAGTGGTTAAACCGTAGTGATGAAGCTTTAGGTCTTCTTTGCACGTCTGTTTCCCTCAAATTGCTCTTCCACATTGAGTCGTCTGAAACACCTAAGTCTACGTGGACAATGTTAGATGAAATGTTTGGAAAACATGATGACAAGAGAGCACATGAGTTGGAAAAAAAACTACTAGGGTTAAATCCTAGTGATTTTAAAAACCTACAAGCATTCTTCTCGAAGTTTGTCCACACTAGATCATTGTTAAAGGAATGTCAAGTAGAGAAGAAATATTCTCAACTGATCTTGCCGATTCTCTCTAAGTTAGGTCCTGAATATTCTATCTTTGTGTCAAATTTTTACGCTACAAAAGATGCCTTGGGCAAGGATTGGAATATGCCCTCCTTTGACTATTTTTCATCCCAACTCATTTGAGAACAGGAAAAACTCATTCAAATGGGGTCTCTCAAGTCCAAGTCACATGCCCTTGTAACAAGTACTAGTAAGGAAAAGAAGACTGAAAAGAAGAAAGAAAAAAAGGATCAACCTAAGAAGGAAACCAAGACCAAAACTAAAATTGACACAAACACTTCAACTTATGAGCCTAGAGCACAGAAAGAAAGGTATTTGTTTTCATATTGCAAGAAGCTTGGTCATAAAGAGCATACGTGTATGAGAAAACAAATTGATCACCTTACTCAATTACTTGAGAAAAATAAAATAGGTGTTCCTGAGTCTATAAAAAAATGCTCCGAATGCCGAGTCTTCCACTGCAAAAGGTTTTAAATCTGATAAGAAGAAAGGAAAGGAACTTGTAGCCAGAGTTGCTCCTTCATTAATGTGGATTATAGATTTTGGTGCTTTACACCACATGGGTTCTTCACATGTTGAGTTCTCCAACATAAATCCTTATGGAATGTCTCAAATCATGATGGGTAATGACACGACAATGCCGGTTTCTAATAGTGGATCGGTAGAGATGGATGGGGGAACATTCAACAAAGTGTTGAGCATTCCTGATCTCTTTACCAATCTCCTATTAGTTTACCAAATTACTCACCTTGGTGAAGGAATGCAAGTGGAATTTGGTCGTAACTCGATGATTATTCATGAGCTTAATGATGACACCACAGTGGCTGAGGGAAAGGCTGATCACCATTCATGGTTACATACCTTTTCCCACTTTACTTCTGATTCTACGCCCACTTCCTTGCTCACTCATGAAAATGAGGTTAGTAAGGTATGACATGAGTGTTTCAAACTTCTAAATTATCACTACCTTGAACAATTGAGCTAAAATGAAATGATCAACGGGTTACCCCGCATCAAGTTTTCTAAGGGTCTTTGTGAGGGTTGTACCCTTGGAAAGCATCCTGAAAAGAAATTTGACAAAGGAAAATCCTGGAGAGCTACTCGTCCCTTAGATCTTGTTTATAATGATATTTGTGGTCTATTTCCGTCTCCTTTGTTTACTAGAGCTCTTTATGTGCTAACCTTCATTGATGACTATTCATGATATACTTGGATATATTTTCTTAAGCTTAAGTCTGAAGTCTTTGAACATTTTCAAGACTTTAAGGATCTTGCTGAGAAACAAGCAGAACGGTCTATCAAGGTTCTTTAAACCAAAAATGGAGATGAATATGTAAACAATAGGTTCATGGATTTCTACACTTCTGAAGGGATCTCCTTACAGCATATAGTTGCATACAACCCTTCATAGAATGGAGTAGTAGAAAGAAAGAACCATACTCTTAAAGAGATGGACACTTGTATGATTCACTTGAAGTCTCTTCCTCTGTAGTATTGGGCTGAAGAAGTGAATTATGCTAATTACATTTAGAACTGTGTTCCACACAAGGTAGTAAGAGGGATGACACCCTTCAAATCCTGGTTTAGATGTAAACTTGATGTTGAGCACTTTCGAGTCTTTGGATCCAAGGCTATGGCTCGGATTCCCAAGAAGAAACACAAGGATTTGGAACCACAATCCAAACCTTGTATCTTTGTAGGGTATCCTGATGGTGTGAAGGGATATCGATTGATGAATCCTACTTCTCATGAGCTATATATTGAGAGAAGTGTTAAGTTCAATGAGTCTTATTTGACTTCTACTTCTCCACCTATTGAGGTTCTTTAGCTCGCTATTTCAGAATCTGACTCATCAAATGATGATGCTATTGAGCGTGCTCCTCTTCTTGATCCTCCTGACCATCAGACCTCTGAGTCTTTCAATTCTAACAATAGTGATAATGAGGACTATGTCCCTTCTCACTCAAGTGAAGAATCTTCTAACTCTAAGCCTGATCCTCTTGGTCCTCTTTGGGCTAGGAAAACTTTGCAAAGTGCTGGAGATTTAGTTGGAGATACTTTGGATATGAAACATACTCACTCAGATTTTTTTGGACCCCACTCTTTCTTCACCTTTGATTCTGATCCACAGTCTTTCCGGGAGGCTTCTGGTATTCCTGAGTGGGATTCTACCATGGATGAGGAGTATTCCTCTCTCATGAAGAATGATACTTGGGATCTCACCCCTCTTCCAAAAGGAAGAAAAATTGTTTGGTGTAAGTGGGTATTCCGAACAAAGTATGGAGTAGATGGAGATGTCGAAAAGTTTAAAGCACAATTAGTAGCTAAGGGTTTCTCCTAGATAGATGGGGTTGATTATACTAAAACCTTTTCTCTAGTTGCGAAGATGAATTTTATTTGACCGACCCTTGCTATTGCCGTAAAAAACAGATGGAAAGTCCATCAAATGGATGTTAAGAGTGCCTTCCTTCATGGTGACCTAGAGGAAGAGATCTATATGGAACAACCTCTGGCTTATGTCCAAGATCCCTGCCTCGTTTGTAAGTTAAAGAAGTCTCTTTATGGCCTTAAACAAGCCCCTTGTGCTTGGTATGCCAAGATGGACTCCTTTTTACTTACATCAGGGTTTATTAGTTGTCACTCTGATCTAAATGTTTTATATTCTACGGCAAGATGACTCCATACTCATTCTTTTTCTCTATGTTGATGACTTGTTGATCACAGGAAGCTCTTCCTCTATTATTGATTATGTGAAGATCACCTTCGCCAATAGGTTTTCCATGACTGACTTAGGTCTACTTCATTACTTTCTTGGGATCCAAATTTCACAATCTGACTCAGGAAATTTGATTTCACAACCTAAGTATGCTCTTGATGTGCTAGCTCATTTTCAGATGTTCGATTGTAAGTATTCTCCTACTCCTTTTCTTTCCGGGGTTAAGTTGGTTTTTGATTTCTCTACTCCCCTGGTTGATGGCACCCTTTATTGACAGTTGGTGGGGAGCTTGATTTACTAGACTCACACTCAACCGGATTTATCGTATGCTATTGGGATCATGTCCAGATTCATGCAGTAGCCACATGAGCTGCATTAGAAAGTAGCTAAATGGATCCTTCATTATGTTCATGGAACTTATACTGATGGCATTCACTATCGTGGAGGGGTAGATGTTGAATTGATTGGGTTCACATATTCTGATTGGTTTGGTGACTTAGATCATCAAAAATCTACTTCTGGCTACAGTTTCTCTCTTGGTTTGGGTCCTAATAGTTAGTCTAGCAAGAAGTACAATGTAATTGCGATATCAACTATAGAGACAAAATACAGAGGAGCAGTTAACACTGCCACATAAGCTATTTGGGTACATGGTATTATGACAGAGTTTGGCATCCAATTTCGGTGGCCTACCATTATCTACTATGATAACATGAGCACTATCTCTATTTGTAGAAATCCAGTTCAGCATCAGCAGACGAAGCACATTGAGATCCATATACACTTCATACAAGAGCTTATTCATGATGGCATCATCGACATTCAGTACATTTAGACAACTGGTCAGATTATATATTTATTTACCTAGCCCTTCACTAAGATGAAGTTTCTTCACTTACAGTCTCTTCTTGGGGTGGGGTCTTTTTTAGTTGCTCATCTTCTTTGGGCTATGTAGCCCTTCTTTTCTTCTTCTTCTTCTTCTAGGAACATGCTATTTGTATATGGGCACCTTCTTAGGCCTTTAGTTTCCGGGCCCCATTAACACATCTTTCTTAGTTGTTTAGGAGTGTCTTATCTTTCAGTCTGACTCATCATAGCCGCTACCCCAGCTTCGATGAAGGGGGGGTGTTGGTGTGAGTTATCCTATTTGTCCTCCACTCACATATGGAGGGTCATATCACATGGGTTAGGTTTAGGGTTTGCTATTGAGTCATGCACTATGGTTACTCAGCACCCTATATGTATCCCTTCATTTGACATTTATGAGTATGCCAAGACACTCCGCTGTATTTTCTCTACATGTGTAATCTTTGTTCTGTTATGCAAGTTATTTAGTTGTTGATCGATTCTTCCTTGTGATTATGTTGGAGCCATTATGATTCAACTAGAGTGTAACTTCATCGTGGTGCACAGTTTTCGATACGATTCATCAACTCTTTCATAGGAAAGAATCTTAATTCCTTGGTCAAAATAAAACAAAAAAATCCTCATCTCACAGTGAAAACCTCTTTGAGGCACTATTAGATGGAAAAAATCAAAAAAATAAAATAAAATAAATAATTCTATTAGTGAAAACCTTCTTGAGGCTCTAATAGATGAGGAACTCAATCTTATCCCTACTCCTACATAGCTAAAAGATAGATCAAAACTGTTTGTTGAAGAAATTTTCAATATAAACATTATTATAGAGAAAAATCTTAATATATTTAATCTTGGAGCCACTCTCATCCACAAGAACATTAAGATTTTGTAACCCTCTTATGGAAATTCTCATACGTCTTTTCTCAGTCCTACACATAAATGCTTGGGTTAGATCCATCCTTAGTGGTACATCACTTGGTTTTCCACCAAGCAATAGAATTAGTAAAATTGGTAAAACAAAAATTAAGAAAAATGTATCCATAAAATAACAATTTGTTAGGAAAATAATTTTAGTGCTCACATTATATGAGCTAATCATATTTACCATATGGTAAATATTGTGTATTTATGGTAAGTAGGTTAGTTAATTGTATAGTTTAATGATTATAGTGTACTACCTTTAATGGGTTATTTGTTATAATGAATTCCTATTTTGTAGGAATTTTTTTATCTATTGTTATAGCTATATAATAACCTTCATATTGTTTTCATAATATATAATTATTATGTGAGTTTCCCACACTATTGTTCTGTAAATATCTATACCAAATTTCATTTGGTATCAGAGAAAGATCTTGTGAGGAGTGATACAAGATTCTAATCATTGTATGGGTAGATCCATTATATGGTTTCCCACATATGGAAATATTATTTCCTTTGCTACTTGTGTACCGTTCAGGTCTACAATTGTCAATAAAAAAAGAAGCAATCTATTTCTATTTAGCCAAATCCATATTCAATTCTTTATGATTTCCATACACGAATAACTATACCGAATCTACAAAGTTGGTTTTCAATTCCGTGCAAGCCGTAGGTTTGGTATATTTAACATCATAATTTACCAATGCATGTAGTTTTTTAAGGTGACATGAGTCTTTATAGTTAAAAGGTGGAGTAGTGTCATTTATATAATTTATGATAGTAGAAGTCATTTGGTCTTCAAATGTATATTTACATCTAAATTGTCATCTAGTAATAACTTATAGCTATATTAGATATTGCCGTCACTTTACTATTTTTGGATTTTGTAATTTTGAATGTTTAAGATTTCAAGGGTTTTGTGAATGTTTTTGTATTTTCGAATGTTTTACTAATGTTTTGGATTTTCTAGGGTTTTATGAAACTATGTAAATGAATAACCAATTTCCAAGATGCCCCCAGTGATATATGGGAATATATAAGGGTGAATCCTTCACATATATACAAGAATATGATAAGTTGGATCAAGGCCAAGAGGGATAGGCTAAAAAAGATTACAAATACAAGTCAATGACAAAGCTAAAAAGGAGCGAGCATGCCCCAAGTGCAAGATAGCTAAGATGATAGAAAGAAATACAAGATTATTTATTGGAAAGGGGACAAATTTTCACCAAACATGTTAAAAAGGCAATTTATACACATGGATGTTCCAAACAAAGCAGATTAACAATGTGAATGCTATGGATGGATATGGAAAATGTAGATAGAAGATTGATGATGAAAAAGTGATGAGCCAAAGGAACAAACCGTGAGAAAAAACATGAAATAAATAAAGATTCTAAACAAGGTCTATATGGTAAATGGCAACATACTAATCATATTTTATCATCGAGATCCAATGTGTGCATGTGAATATTAATTACTTCTCGAAGGGAAGATGTAATAGGAAGTAAGTGAAGATAAACTAGAAAATGTGTAGGAATGTTTTATTCATATACTTTATTGGTGAATGGAGGGTGGATGATGAAGAGGACCTTGCATTCACTCAGTCAACTTCAATTTATGCATTAGAAGTTCCAACATAAAATTTTACAGTCACCTAAAACCAATGAATTATGCTCCTGCTTAAGAAGATAATTGTTCCTAAAAACACTAACATAGGTTAAACCACTGAACTAATGGCTTCAACTACCTTACACATTCTTTAAAAAATTAGACAAAAATTATTATCTTATCCAAGAAGTCTCATAATTTCATTCTTCATTAAACTCCTTGTAGACCTAAAAATTGCCTAGTAGCCCTCCAAAAACACAATTTTTTTTAAGAAATTAACAAAATATACACCTTCAGGAATGAATGTCAAGATATTAGGATAGCCATTAAGCTCATTAAAATTCATACCAAGTTTTAGGACTTAACTCATTACCCATTCACATTTATTATCCTTTTAGCATTTTAACTAGCCCTTCTAGCCCTCTCGACCTTCATGTTTGGAAAAAACTGCCAGCATTCAAGAAAAATTAATTACATATCTAGGTACCCATTATCAAGGTCATGCTCTGTGCAAAATTTTACCCCAACTCCTTCCACAAATTACCTAACTCAAGCTTTCTCCTTTTGGTTTGTCTCCACTAGGTCTTTCTAGGTTTTGATAGCTAAATCTAAGGTTTTGAATCTTTCAATGTTTTCCAACCTCTCGGACACCTCAATCCACCTTAGTTAAAATTTTCAAAACTATATTCCATGCCTTTACACTCCTCATTCATCATTTTATACTATGAGTTCATGTTTTGGGTTCTTGCTCTAGTCTTGCTCTCAAGAACTTTGTTTCTCACCTTTCTCAGACTTTTTATATTTTTTTCAACCTCATTAAAATCCTTAACATTTACCTACACCTCTCTCCAAATCATTCAATCACTTACTCACTTATCTCTTCAAGGTATTACTTAACATCTCTTATGTGCTCTTTAAGTTCTTCTAATGGACTGAAATAGGGTAGTCCTAAATAGACTGAGAAAATGTGTTTCCATAGATGTTTTACACTGATTCACGGCTCAATAATTGTTCTTACCACCATCCAATAATATTCAATCATCCATTACTTTTATCTATGCTTAAGAATTATTATTTCTCTTTATGTTATGACTATCACATTTTTCACATTTGGGACTGTACCCACATTTTCTTGTTCATTCTAACTTCTCATTATTTTTGAGTTCAACATTAGGTCTATGCTTCATTAACAGTATTTCTCTTCTCTCCAACATACATAATAATTTTTACTTTTTAGACTTTCCTCTTAAGCCAATGGTGTCTCTTCAACAAGGTTATGATTATGACAAGAAGACTGTGCAATTAGGTTTCTTTCCTCCTTAATAGTTTGCTCTAATCTCATACGAAGAATATTTAGACCTTATGAAATTTATCAAACTTGTTAGAGACTTCATCAACTTAAAAATAGGGAATAGGACTTATTTTACTGAAATACTTCTTGCAATCCCTCAATCTAGGCAATTACATAGTCTAGAACTGATTTTAGCAACTTTTGGGTAAATGATCTCACATTCCCTTGTTTTGACGGTTCTTACACACTTGGAACTCACATGTGACTCCCTGGTCATCAACTTGTTACCAATTTATTAGTATTTTATTGGTTTTAAATCCCTATTCTAATTCTCTAAATCCTTGAATCAGGGTATTCCCAGACCGAGAAGCAGTATATTACTATATTACACTTGTTTTCTCAATATAAGACTCTATGAGGGCTTAAAACACTGTTACAGACCTTGCTATCATTCCTTCAACTCCTTTATCACACTTTCCTTATTTTATAAGGGTAAAACTCCTAAAAAAATCACTCAAAGGACTGTTAAGTCTGATTTACAATCTAATATTTCTTCAAACAATTATAAATGAATACTTAATGATATTTCACCATTCCCTAGTGTACAAATATGACTTAGATTATTGTTCATTAGATACTCTCATTTTATTATTCATTATTCCATAACAAAGACACACAAATTACCTCATATCTTTCAATGTCTTAGTCCTTGCTAACACATGAGAAAACTCACTACCTGGTCAATTTTACAGACTTCTCCATGCCTTTATAAGACTATACCACCTCAAATACATGTAGATAATCATTTAAAATTAATAGATATCAAGCATAATGCAAATCATCCATACAATTTATATAGAATACTGAAATATGCATCCATAAAGTAGTGAAAGGACACCACTGCAAAGTTATAGTCAAGAAGTTTGTTAATAATTCAAAAATGAATTCCATCAAAGCCCCTTAATTCATATTATATATAAAAATCCCTTTCTATTCCTTTAACCACCCTCTCACCATTCGAATACATTACATTTTATGAGAAAAGGAGGTAGTTACATTGAGAAACAAACTAACCTAGCCTAGTGAGGTGTAGGGTCATGTTAAGTCATAGATTAGGCACACGCATGTTTTATGACCCTTGTACATCCTTTATTCCTCATAGTATAATAACTAGAACTACTAACCTATTAACATGACAATTCAAATATTCAAGCTATGTATTTAGAGGGAAACTCTAAAAACCATTTCTTACATGCTTAGAGAGTCAAAATGAACTTGATACGCCTGAAAGACAACCAAATGGACTCAACACACCAAAAATGACTAGAAAACAAAACTTACAAATGTACAAGTGATGCTCTTGCATCATACTCTCCAAGTTGAGAGAATTACGCTTTATGCATTAGGCCTCTGCTTTCTTCTCTTCCAATTGTGCTCTATTTGCAAGCTTATTATCTTCTCTTTTGTTCTCTTCCCATCTTCATTGACATCATGCTTCTTTTGGTTTGCACTCTTTGTCTTCAACCTCTTCTTCATGTATTTTCCCTAAAAAATGAGGATGCTTCTCTTTGTCTCTTCATTTGAGCTCTTCCAAGAGTTGTTTATTCAATGTACTTCACCTCTTCATCAAGAATACCTGCAAACACAAATGCACACAAAACCTTAGATGAAAAACCAAGAGAATTTTATTTCTCTTCACTTGCTTTCTCTTAACTTTTAGTTATTCCATCCATCTTCTCCATTTTTTCTTCATCACTCGTCATTTCTTCACCATTCAAAGCACTTTCAATTGCTTGTAACTCAGCCTCCAATTTCTCCCTACTCTCATATACAAACTAAAAAACAGTTCGTTTTTGTTTCTTCTCAATTTATTCCTCACAAATGAAATCATACTTCACCATTTCTCTAATTTTATCTTCCTCTTGCTTTCTTGTCTTATTTCTTCTTCTCTTATCCATGTTTTCAACTGTAATTTCTTCTTCCTCTCTATGAGTGGCCTTATGGGCTACTTAACCACCTTCTTCATCACTATTTCCACACATTGGATTTTTCTTTCTCTCATTATCTCCATTAACACCACCATATGATCCACATCCTTTCTTATCTCTCTTAACTCTTGTTACATCCACAACTCTATCTTTCTCTCTAAATATCTCATATACTCTTCTTTTCACTTTTTTCTCTCTCTTCTCTTTCTCTTTGTTCTCATTGTTTGTGCACTCAAGAAATTAATTCATCAAATTCACCTTATATTCATCCATTTCCTTCAAACAAATCTATTTCAACTTGTTTCAAGTCTCACTTAGGTTCTTTTGCACACCTAATCTTTTGACTTATATTTTTCCCTATTTTCTTCTATCTCTTTTCTTCACTTTTCTATTTTATTTCTTCTCTCTCTCTCTCAAAGAGAAACTTGTTATCTTCACACAAAATTCTCAAGAAGGCAACTTGTTAACTTAAAATACTTTAATCAAATCATTAAAATTAAACAAATTTAATCAATTTCACCTTATCTTCATCCATTTCATTCAAACAAGTCTATTTTGCCTTATTTCAAGTCTCACTTAGCTTATTTTTCACACCTAATCTTCTTACTTCTCTTTTTCCCTATTTTCTTCTCTCTTTTATTCACTTTTCTCTTGTATTTCTTCTCTCTCTCAAGGAGAAACATGTTATCTTCACACATAATTCTCAAGAAGGCAACATGTTAACTTAAACAACTTTAATCAACTCATTCAAATTAAACAACTTTAATCAACTTCACCTTATCTTCAACCATTTCCTTCAAACAAGTCTATTTCACCTTGTTTCAAGTCTCATTTAGGTTCTTTTGCACACATAATATTTTGACTTCTCTTTTTCCTTATTGTATTATATCTCTTTTCTTCACTTTTCTCTTGTATTTCTTCTCTCTCTTGATAAAAACTACACAATAATATAGAAATTGAAATTCATTCAGGATATCAATTACATTGATAGAGTTTACATTTATACTGTTTGATCTCCTACAATGATGGAGTCAACACTCATCTTCAATCCCTCATATCTCTCTCCATGAATCTCTCAAACTTATATCTTAATATCTCTCAAACATCCCTAGGATTATCTCACACTACTAAAATAGCTACATGAATTGTTCTCACAACTCACTCAAATAATTGAACTATTACAACTATATTATTAATATGAGTTTTATAAGCTCATTATTAATAATATTACAATTTATTTTAATAATGTTGCACAATATTTTAGAAACATTTACTCCCCTATTTTTAACATTATTAATTCCCAATATACACTCCTCTAATGTTGACATTATAGAAACAATAATCACACTTCCTTCTGCGTCTTTTCACCCATGCGTGCTCATGATCTGGATGGTTTTGTAGGACAAAAAACAACCTCAACAAGGATGATTTTAAAGAAAAACCAACAACCTCAACAAAGGATGGTTTTACAGGAAAAAAAACAACCTCAATAAAGGATGATTTTACAGGAAAACCAACAACCTCAACAAAGGATGGTTTTACAGGAAAACCAACAACCTCAACAAAGGATGGTTTTATAGGACAACCAACAACCTAAAACAAAGGATGGTTTTACAGGACAACCAACAACCCAAATATCATGTTGTTTCTTTTCCTTTGTGCTTTTGTTTTTCTACTGTCTTTCCTTCAGGGAATCATGTAGGAACCACTACTTACTAAATACAAACTGAATAGAGGGAAAATTGAGCATTGATACCATGTTCCAGTTTCCCCCCTCAATGTGAACATTTCTCTTATTCAAACAGGAACTCTGAAATCATCACTGCAAATCTAAAATAAAGAAAACACACATACACACACACTACCACCACAACTTCATGTGGCCCCGTCATTCGTGAGTGACGAGAGGTTGTTGATTGACCTTCAGCCTCTATTGCCTTTGTCCTCCATGTGTCATGCTGCTAACTTAGCAGATTGGAACATTGAGATCAAATTTGCACCACATTTTGTCAATGCATCTTCCCCACATACCTTCGCTTTGGTTATGTCAGATTCCACCAAAAATGGGTGTCTGGGGGCGGCATAAGGCAATTTTTTTATTTTTTCAGTGCCTTTTGACAGGATCCCGGGGACAATTCCCTGGCGTGCTTACAATAACGATATAGGGTTGGGACAATAAAATTTGAGCCTCTGATAGCAATACAAATAATCCTTCTTTGATGACATTAAGAAATATCATGACGACACTTACAAGTGATGATTCAAAAAACTTTTAACAAAAATTAGACGTTAGGTTACATCGAAAATGTGATCCGTGAATTAAATTAAATTGCATTTTTGACAGAAGCTAAACAATGACATGTATAATGACGACAACTAATAAATTTTATGGACTATGACTCATTAATTTGAGGATTACTTTTAATCGGGATAATGAGTAAAAGGGATCTTCAATAAAATTCTTAATTTTGACAACGTAATGACAATTACTACACTTTTCAGACTATGACTTAGCTCTAAAACATGAAAGCTTTGACTCAAATGGTGACACGAATTTTTAAATGAAAATGAATTAACGGTGGTAAAGACTACACAGTAGACAACATTGATAATACAAATCCTAAGAACACTTACACACATTTTGAAAAGATGTTGGAGAAATCCTGAGACATCAAATTTTATGACACAATGATGAACAAACATTACTTTTATGACACTGACACAATAAGTGTTGTCTTCGCTCAACTTTACACTAATGACACCATTTATAAAAAATAATCTAAAAAAAACTAATATTCTAATCCAATTAAATCTTGGATTTGTACCAAACATACCACAAAATTTCCCATAAAGGCAATCCTAAAGAACCTATACAATAACTATTGTGAAAATAAATAAAATCACACTATCAAATTCAGTTGCCTGATTGTCCACCGTTTAGCTGTGATATATTTTCACGTGAGCTTCAATGGCAGATACTTCAAATGGTCTGGAGAATGTGCCGGATATGAGACCACATTACCAGTAACAGGGCATCAATGCAGGCCAAACCTTAAATGTAATGGACTAGATCTCGTACAATGGTGACATTCTAGTAAGAAAAATGATGTCTTTTAATGCAAAATCAGATTGGACACGATTAAGCAAACACGATGGTTAAAGCTGTTGAATCCATGTGTTAGATTGCCACTCCTCATGGGAGGCTTGAGATTTAAGAATCAATGTAATACGAGAAATTATATGCTTCCACAAATAATGGCCAAATCTAGAGCGACCTTGTAACTTGGCAGAAACACGCACAGATGTTACACAACTGTTGATCTCCACATTTAATGAATGGATGATCTGAGTTCCAACATGCATACACGAAAAATTATTGGCATGACATGCAAATCCACACTTCTACTATCATGAGTCTGATCACATGAAGCTAACTTTATATTTTCATATGTGTACACACTGGTAGAGAATTCATTGGAGATGCAATGCGTACAACTGTCTAAAAAACATATCCTTATTAGATCTAGTGATGGAATATCTCGCAAGGTCTACACAATCTTCTCATATTCAATAAATGTGGCCATACATTAGATATGGAGAATTATATGAACACATATGCTGACCCCAAATGCAGAGTCTCATGAATCTATCCAGTGACAAGGTCACAAGATAATATTTACCATGCTCTGAGGTGAACCACAATAATAAATTTGGTAGAGATTATCTCATAGAGTCATACATGCTTTGATACAAAATAATATCATAAACTACACAATAATATAGAAACTGAAATTCATTTGGGACAATCAATTGATATTGATAGATGTTTACATATATAGTGTTTGATCTCCTACAATGGTGGAGTCAACACTCATCTTCAATCCCTCATATCTCTCTCCATGAATCTCTTAAAATTATCTCCTAGGATATCTCTCAAACATCCCTAGGATTATCTCACACTACAAAATAACTACGTGAATTGTTCTCACAACTCACTCAAATAATTAAACTATTACAACTATATTATTAATATGAGTTTTATAAACTCATTATTAATAATATTAAAATTTATTTAATAATGTTACACAATATTTTGGTAACATCTCTCTCAAGGAGTAACTTTTTATCTTCACACACAATTTTCAAGAAGGTAACTTATTAACTTAAACAACTTTAATAAACTCATTCAAATTCACAAAGCACTTATATACAAATGATTCTTAGCACAAATCAACTTTACCTCTAAATAGAAAAATTTAATTTCCTTGATATTAATAATCTGATACAAAAATGATGTAGAGGTTTGAGGACCATACATTCACTCAGTCAACTTCAATTTATCCATTAGAAGCTCCAACATCAACTTTTACAATCACCTAAAACCAATGAACTATGCTCTTGCTTAAAAAGTCAATTCTTGCTCAAAACACTAAAATAGATTAAAGCACTAAAACAAAGGATTCAACCACCTTAGACATGCTTAAAAACATAAAAAGACATGATTATGCTGTCCAAGAAGTCTCATAACTTCATTCTTCATTAAACACCTTGTAAGCCGGAAAATTGCCTAATAACCCTCCAAAAACACAAATTTTGATGAAGTTCAAAAAATATACACCTTCAGGCCTGATTTTCAAGATATTAGGGTACAAATTAAGATAGTTAAAGTACATACCATGTTTCAAGACTTAATTCATTACCCATTCACGTTTATTCTCATTTTAGCATTTTTAACTAGCTCTCCTGGTGTTATCAACTAATTTTGACTTTAACATGAAAATTTAAAAAAAAATCAGAAGTGTCCTTTCTCATGATTTATCACCTTCATTGTGATTGTTTTATTCTCTCAATTGTTTTAGCCTTCGTTTCGTCCATTTCGAATAAGTCCTTCTCTTGCTATGTCACAAACCGTGTTTTAATAAATCAATTAATATTCAATTAAAGTTTTACCTTTTTATTTAATAAAATCAATTTTATTAAATTTTAGGGTGATTAATTAATAAATATTAATTTAATCCTCATAAAAGTTGTTTGAAAAATTTGGATGAACTTTTTTTTCATTTTCCCCATTGCCATGGGAAATTAAAATTATGCTTCCAATTGTCAGGAATGTCAAATTGGCTCTCCGCTTCTGTTTTTCCCTTTCCTAGAACAATTTTCATTTTCCCTCACTTGTGGGAAATTCTCTTGTTATTTTCCAACCCAACCTCAGGTCAAACAGAAAAATATCTCCTATTTTCCCCATGTGGAGAAATGGAGGGGAATTGTCAGCTCGCTTTGCCATTGTCATGGGTAAATGGTTAAATTTTTCCTCTATTCTCCTAGAAATTAATGCCCACTACCCGAAGAAATCAGAAATTGGTTAAGAAATCTAGAATTTTTTATTCAAAAGGAAGAAAGAAGAAACAATTACAATTGAGAAAGCTTCTTGAATCTTTAGAGCTTCCCTCTGTGAAACTCTATGGCAAAAGACTTACGAGAATAATATTGACAGAGAAAAAGTTTTATTATTATTATTATTATTATTATTATTTGATTGGTAAATGCTTTTAGCCAGAGCTATGAACCGGTGGGGAGAGAGACCCCAACCCTACAATCAAGAAGAAAAAAGGAGAAGAAGGAAGTCGGAAGGAGAGAAGGAGGTAGAGGAAAAATAAAAACGAAGGGAGGAAGAGAATGTAGAGACAAAGATGACGAAAGCACTACGAAGGGAGGAGGGCTACACCAATTAGCCTGAAGAATGAGCAGCGCGCGAAGAGGCCACATGCAACAAGAAATTGAAGGCAGGAAGAGTACGATCCTTGAGAGCATTCAACTGATCCACAGTGGAGTGAAGAGGAAAGAGGGCCGCATCAATATCGACCACCGGAAGAAAGCGCTAGTCCAATGATGGATGGAAGTTCTGCGCGAAAGTGACTAAATCTCTATACTATCCGCTGAGCCAACGTATATCCTGACCAGAGCCGATGGCCAGCTTGTCGACTTCCTCCACCCACAGCAATGGGTCCGGAAGTGTGAAATCAGCAATTTGTTCATGAAGGCTGATGCAGTGGACAACGTATATTTGGTCCGAGGCGACCCGTTCCACGTCCGCCGTGTTGGAGTGAAGCAACAAGTAGAAAGAGACGAAAGCGGAAGCAATGTCAGAATCCGTCCGGGGGTGACGAGCATTGAAGCGGAAGGAATCACCGAGGATGGCTTCAATGGCTTCGGCCTCAGTTGACGAAGAATATTTGAAGACCATTGCTAAACGGTGCCTGTCAATGGTGGAAATGTCTGCCAGTTCACAAAACTACCCCTGAAGGGCCACAAAGGGGAAGCCGATGAATGACATGGCGCCGAGAAGAAGCTGAACAGAATCCGAAAGAAACAGACCTGGAGAGCGGCAAAGAGGGATAGGAACAAATGAAGGTGAAGAAGAAGTAGCCCCGTGAGAGGAGCTGACAAGGGGCACGTGGAAGTGATAGAAAGGCCAGAGCCTCAAGTGGGAGTGTGGCAGGAGAAGGGAAGAATGCCGCCGAAAGAGGGGAGAGAAGACAACACGCACGAGGGAGCTGCCAGGCACAGTGGAGGCATTGACAAGTTACCCGCAGGTATTCCTTTGATCTTGGGAGAGAAAATGGGAAAGGCCAGGCCACTCATGTACATTGCTGGAGGATATGATAGTAGAGGGATTGTCAATTGCATAGTTGGCCAGGAAATCCGCAGCCCGGTTAGCTTCCTGAAAATTGTGAGAAATGTTCTAGGAGTGGAATTTACCGAGCCAAAAAAAAAAAGGAGGAATGAGGAGGTTCAACTTCCACGACTGAGAGGCACCACTAGAAATAGTGAAAATAAGGATTTGAGAATCCCTTTCAATACATAATTCTGAACAACCAAGGAGAGCGACCATCTTTACCCCTTCAAGAAGAGCCTGAGCTTCAGCGATATTACAAGTGCCTTCTTTAAGAGGGAAGGAACCAAATTTGATGAGGAGACCGTGATCATCTCTGAGAATGCAGCTAGCCCCAGATAAACCTAGATTACCTTTGGAAGCTCCGTCGAAGTTTAATTTCTAGTGCCCCTTTGGAGGAGGATGCCACCTGGTATTCTTCCTAAGTAACATCTTTTCAATTTGAGAGAGCCCTTTGCGAACAATTGACCCAGGTTTGGGTATTTTTATAAGTGGCCACTGGTGAAGAATAGAGAAATCCTTAAAGGAAAGGGAGGGAAAGGAAGGACAATTTGCACTGACACATTCAGAAATGGCCACCTTGAGCTTAGAAAGGAAGGTAGGAAGCTCAACCGCTTACTCCCTGAAAAGACAAAGGTTACGTTCCCACCAGATATGCCAAAGCAGAAAATAAGGACTGACATGCCAGATAGAGCTGAACAAGCTGTTGGGGGAAAAATATGGCCAGGAAAAAAGATTATCATCAATGCTATTATAGGGGACCTAGGAGAGATTAAAATTATTGAGGCCATTCCCAAAAATTGGAGGTGAAGGGACATAATAGGAAGAGATGATCCATGTCTTCCTCCGCCGCACCACACAGAAGACATTTAGAGGGGCCAGGGAAGCCCCACGCACGCCTTTTAGCATAGGTGAGAACTTTTCTGTTTAAGACTAACCATCCGAAGAAAGCTACTTTTGGGGTGATGTGAGGATGCCAGTAGCCAAAAGAACTCAGAGAACCCTTTCCTGATTGAGAAACTAGAATGTTATAGCCTGATTTAACTGAATATGAACTAGTTCTATTGCCAACCCATAATAAGCAATCATCATTATCGAGGAACGCGACATGTCTATCTTCAATAGAATTCAAAAGGGAGGCAGCTTCTTGAGCAGAGGCGCCAATAGACATTATGTCTTTCCAACACCAAGAAGGCGAGCTGTTAGGGTGTTGGTGACCGTAGTTTGAGACAAGAGAACCCCAATGCAGTTTGGAGGAGTTCATAACACCATTGAGAGAAGGTAGCAAATTGAGGGGAGGGAAACCATTCCAGCTTTCATCCCAAAATGACACTAGTCGACCATTATTTACCTTCCAAGAGACCTTCTCAGCAATGATATTTTTGGAATTACACAGGAAATTCCATATATGAGAGCCCTTCGACAACTCGGAGCTGGAAAGAATTTGCTCATGTCGGTGCCCATCAAGATATTTATGAGAGAGGACCTGGAAGGCTAGTCTGCTACCTTCATAGATGAAGTTCCACACTATTTTAGCACTGATGGCCATATTTTGAATGGCGAGATCCAAGATACCCATACCGCCCAACTTCTTAGGAAGCTTGACCAGATCCCAATTAGCAAATATGGAATTTGCATTCTGTGCTGAGTCCTTGCCATAGAAAGGTGCGAGCCACTTTTTCAATTTTAAGCAATACAGATTTTGGAATCTGTAAAATGGAAAGCATGTAGATTGGAATAGAGAGGAGCACCGAGTTGATGAGAAGCACACGGCCAGCAAGAGACAGCCATTTTCCTTTCCAAGAAAGAAGTTTGGAAGAAATGGAATTCAAAAACCTGTTCCAAATGAGAGCCTTGCCCTTTCCATGAAAAAGTGGGATTCCCAAATAAGTGTGGGGAAGTTTGCCCAAAGAGAAGCCTAGAATCTCTTTAATTCTACCTTGAAGCCGGGGGGGCACGTTAAAGAAGAAAATAATAGATTTATGGAAGTTTAAAACTTGGCCTGCAGCTAAAGAGTAAGAATCCAAGATAAAGGAGAGGCACTTGGCTTTAGGGACAGTCCCTTGAAGAGAAAGGTGTCATCCACAAATTGCTAATGTGAAAGAGGTGGGAGATTGGAGGTGATGTGGAGACCCTTCAGAGAACCTTCTTATATAGTAGCCTTAATGCTGCAACTGAGAGCTTCCGCAACAAGGGTGAATAGGAAGGAAGAGAGTGGGTCTCCCTGACGAATGCCTCTGCTACTCTGAAAGAAGCCTTCCGCGGAACCATTTACAAGAACCGAAAAGCGAGGGGAGGCAATGTTTTATTTTTATTATTATTTTCCCTGTGAAGCAACATTTTTCGAGAAATAATTTTCCAAGGATCCATCACGCATCCATTGTGAAAGTATTTTTGAGGCAACATACATAAAAAATAACAAGAATAGATCACACACAATGGTATGAGAAGGAGGTAATGCACGCCAAAGACAAGGAGGACCACACATTTCCACGTAGTTGTCCTCACCAATTAGTCACCTTGGCATCCACACAGGTGAAAGGATACAAAGGCCACACATTGGTCCAAGTTAAAGCATCTCTCACGCATTCAAAGGAATAATACAACAAGAGAAAGACCCATGCATTGGCGAAAGGAGATAGTCCTCCATGCAGTCCACGGCTGTCCATCACACATGCATGAGAAAAATAAAAAAACAAAGATCCTTCCACACATTTACAAAACAAAGAAGGCCATGCATTCTTTAATAGGCCACACATTTACCTACCAGGCTATTGGTCACGCGTCCGAGGAATAAGAAAAACTACCCATGCCAAGAAAAAGAAATAAAGATCCATGCATAATACCAAAAAAAACTAGTCCATGCATTGTTGGAGAGTAAGACAATCCAAAACAAAGCCAAGGTAAAAATAAGAAATTCCACGCATTTGCAAGAGCAAAGAAATAACATTGGCCATGTGTGGGTAAAGAAAACATAAGCCATTAAAATTCAAAATAGTTGTTCGAAAGGCCACACATTTATCTATAAAAATCCATGCAGGTGAAAGGAGATTCTAGTACACCAAAGGAAGTTTTCACGTAGGGTAAAGAGAAGACAATACCACGTATTTTCACATGTAAAATAGTCCATGCAAGAGACCAACAAGCCATACAAGTGATAAGAAAGGAATACCACGCATTCATCAGGTAGCTAAACCATTGGATCAAGATCCAAATCGACCCTACAAAAAGAAATAACAACCTAGGAGAATAATATAGAACACAAATGACCAATAATAGCTTATTCCAAGCCTACACAAATGAGCTCGAGTTTTTGGTTTGTAAACTAATCTCGATCTGATTCTCTATTTGCACCAAGTCTGGCCCGGTAGGTCTATTTCTAATCTGAGCTCCAAGCATTTTGGCTCAATTCATGCATGAACCCATAACATTTTGGCATGATTTATATTTCGAGCTCGAGCGCATATCATCAATTTGTAAAATTGTAGCATGAAATTTCTCTCTTTATTTAAAATAATAATAAGAAATAAAGAGACATATTTTTCCTTTTGCTCACGGTGATTTAGATACTATGACCTAACACTGTTTTGCATGTTTTCTTTGTTTTTTCCTTCAAATTCGTAATGGCCAAAAAACTTAACAAATCTATGGGAAATTCAAAGAAACTTGAAGAAAGGTCAAACAATTGTCCACTCAAATACGAATTCCAAGGGGTCATTCCTCCCACTTCCATCAAATCTACATATAAAAATATCACTGACACTGATCTTGGCCACATCAACATATTAAAATTTTACGATTGAGTGAAAGTCGAGGGGAAAATATCTTCTCGGATAGACTCTATCATAGTGGTCTACCTCAAGCAACAACTTTCCTTGTTTCAGTACAATGTCGTGATCTAGTCATTGTTTGCATGGAGCATTATGATCCCGAAAGGTGAATAATCTTCAAGGATAATCACAAGCCTTTCCTTTTGATCACACCAGAGCACATCGAAGAATTTTTCTACATCCTTGATTTCCCTGAGAATGATGACATACCTCAGAAGTCAGAGCAATAATTTTGGCATGAAGAACCCATCAAGTGGACCAAGATGGTCAACAACAATTGGCTAGTGACCAAGCAGACTCGTGTTGGCTAGTTTCTCAAGGAATTTTACCGCATTGAATTTGTGGATGAAATCAGTGATATGATCACTCTTCTAAGACGAGTCTTTGGTCTCCCCTTTATCAAGATTTTTCACCCATGGTTGTATCAGTTCATCTGTATCATCCTTGCAAAGAGAGAATTCATAGATTGGGCCACCATCATCAGTGATACTCTTCACAAGCAATTGATCGAAGTGAAGATGACTGCTCATTTCTACATGACATCATACCTAACCTATGTGGTGGCTAGAAGGAAGTTGTTTTCGGGGTTAGAGACAAAAGGTATCATGGGTCCATCAAATAGTGTTTTCCACTATTATCTATAATTGAGTTTCAAGAATAAATCTCATCACTTCAGGAGAGTTAATGATGATTTCACCTTCCATGTGATTAGAAAATTGAATAGGAATCCGAAATAAATATTCTCCAAGGATGCCATAACGGTCATTTCTTAGTGAGGAACATGGTTTATTCAGTTCCCATCCTTTTCCTACATTCAAGTGAGTTGATTTGTAGGCACTCTATAGAATCTTCCTAAGTATGTCAGTGATAAGTGGGCATTAATGGAGCTTGCACGACAAATTTTCCAAGTTCATTGTCTTCTTAGTGACAAACATTGTTCATGCATCCACTTCCTAATCCCAATTAGGGAACACCAATGCCCGAATATTTTCAGTGCACAACTCATGGAGGAGTTTTCTCTCATTACCATACATCCATTTGTGAAGATAT